>JAMPIV010005881.1:0-472500 GCA_024509875.1 Oreohelix idahoensis | reverse complement strand
ACAAACAAACATACAAACATATAACGGATTTCGGTTACGTGACTCTAATTGTGCAGTGATCTTCACGTTCGGTAGCTCCTGGCCACTTTGGTAAGGCTAAGAATGTGGATTTTAGGATATCTTCGGTATGTATACACTTACGCTTATGTCATTGAACACTTACGCTTATGTCATTGAACACTTACGCTTATGTCATTGAACACTTACGCTTATGTCATTGAAGACTTTTGGTATCAGTTCTATTCTAAATTCTCCCACGTCCCCAATTTCCTGTGTTATTGTATTTTCTTGTTCAGAGCTGTTGCCTTTCTTCAAGTGACTATGGCTTCCAGAAGTATTGGTGGTTCTTTACACTTGTCTTGAACATTTAATTTCCATCTTTCATCATTACAGAGAGTTTGCTTATATATTCTATCCATCTTTGCGATTGAGTTCTCTTGCCATATTAGTATTGTTCCTTCTCCTGATTTTGTTAGGGCTTTAAATTTTTTTGAGTTAGACTTATTTCGAAATGTCACCTGATACACATTTAACAAAAAATATATTTGTATTTAGCCGTATTCAAAAGAATTTCTCTGTTTCTGGTATATGGTCAGTTAGAGAGACATTCAGGCACTAAATTCAGTAGTGCTTCACACAACACGCATTCAACTACAGTACTTAATCAGTGGACTTAATTAAACATTCCTTAGTACTGCATTGACTGTAAGTGTTAGCATTGTCATTAATTTTCATCGTATTAAATAAAGTTCGGATAGTTAATGAAGTTATTACAGTTTTCGCTGTGTTCCTGTTTTCTGCATTTCATTTTTATTTTCACAACTCTTCACCAACTAGGAAGGTTCTTCTATATTTCAAACAGATGTTTTATTTTCTTCTGTTTTTTTTTCTTAACTTGTGCATTTTCCTCTGTACAAAGATTTTATATCTTTTCCTTGGAACAAATGTTCTATACCATGAGATTATATCTGTCATAAAGTTCCTTGAGTAAGGCTGAATCTACCTACCAAGAAGACAACCAAGAAGATTCAGACTTTCATCAATAAGAATAGAAGGATTGAAGTGATACGACAAGGTTACCAACGTGGTGATGACAAGAACCAGACAAGTAGAACAAGATACGACAAGATTACCAACGTGGTGATGACAAGAACCAGACAAGTAGAACAAGATACGACAAGGTTACCAACGTGGTGATGACAAGAACCAGACAAGTAGAACAAGATACGACAAGATTACCAACGTGGTGATGACAAGAACCAGTCAAGTAGAACAAGATACGACAAGGTTACCAACGTGGTGATGACAAGAACCAGACAAGTAGAACAAGATTACCAACGTGGTGATGACAAGAACCAGACAAGTAGAACAAGATACGACAAGGTTACCAACGTGGTGGTGACAAGAACCAGACAAGTAGAACAAGATACGACAAGGTTACCAACGTGGTGATGACAAGAACCAGACAAGTAGAACAAGATACGACAAGATTACCAACGTGGTGATGACAAGAACCAGACAAGTAGAACAAGATACGACAAGGTTACCAACGTGGTGATGACAAGAACCAGACAAGTAGAACAAGATACGACAAGGTTACCAACGTGGTGGTGACAAGAACCAGACAAGTAGAACAAGATATGACAAGGTTACCAACGTGGTGATGACAAGAACCAGACAAGTAGAACAAGATACGACAAGGTTACCAACGTGGTGATGACAAGAACCAGACAAGTAGAACAAGATACGACAAGGTTACCAACGTGGTGATGACAAGAACCAGACAAGTAGAACAAGATACGACAAGGTTACCAACGTGGTGATGACAAGAACCAGACAAGTAGAACAAGATACGACAAGGTTACCAACGTGGTGATGACAAGAATCAGACACGTAGAACAAGATACAAGGTTACCAACGTGGTGATGACAAGAACCAGACAAGTAGAACAAGATACGACAAGGTTACCAACGTGGTGATGACAAGAACCAGACAAGTAGAACAAGATACGACAAGGTTACCAACGTGGTGATGATAAGAACCAGACAAGTAGAACAAGATACGACAAGGTTACCAACGTGGTGATGACAAGAACCAGACAAGTAGAACAAGATATGACAAGGTTACCAACGTGATGATGACAAGAACCAGACAAGTAGAACAAGATACGACAAGGTTACCAACGTGGTGATGACAAGAACCAGACAAGTAAGAACAGAAAACATTTGGAGAAGAGAACTGGAGACACAGAATGAAAATTTAGAGAAAGATATGGATAGACGTTGAACCGATGGCACGTGACAGGAGGACATAGTTGTTGAAGGCTAAGCTCCTTGAGGAAGAAATGAAAGAATGAAATCTACCTTGATATTTGTTGAAGTCCTCTTGACTGTCTTCTGTCTTTTATCAAGTGTTTCTCTTACGTGCGCAAAGTCGCTGTTACAGTTTGATCCTGACTTATTTTTCACATATACCAAACTGTTTCTAAATATCCTCCATGCCAGTATGTAGTCAATTTGAACAAGAGCATTATTTTCTGGGATTTTTCACGGCCAACGACGTGTAGGATGTTTCTTATTGTTATATCGTGTGTTATGCCCACTCTTAAGAGTTTGTCGCCACTGTCATTTAATTCTCCAAGGCCATAACCATCATCCACAGCTTCCACTTTTTCATGAACGTATTATGCGCGGAAGTCTGCAAGTACTATAGTTGTCTTGTGAGATTAGTACGCGACCAAACCGTGTCAAATTTATTTTTAAAAATGTCAGTTTCTTCTTCTGTACTATCCACTGTTGGTGCATATATTTGTATACCATTAACATCTTGTCGTCTACCATTCAGTTTAACCAATAGGACGCGATTTGATATTGCCCAAAACTCCTTTACCATTCTTTGTTCTTTCACTCAAACAGGAATGGATAAAATTATACTGACTTCTCATACACGTTTATTTCATCTGAAATAAGTTAGTTTGTGGTTATTAGAATACTTTTTACTTGCTCTACTATAGCGCGTTTCACAAAGCACTTATGCAGGATGGAAAATTGGACAATATCGGGAGGAAATAAAAAAAAAAATGTTAATTTATTAGGACTATTATCAAGTACCTTTGGGTAAAGTACCTTGAGTTCTAATATTGCTTACAGTAGCTTGACGACGGTCGGGTATCACCTGAAGCACAAGCTGCTCTCTGCCAGATTTCGTGGCTCCTCTGGCGCCGCCGTTAACACCATTCTTTTTTCTATGGAACGTTTTTCAGACCGTGAACGTATACGGGGCAATACGACGGTGGTATTCTCATGTCTTCCATCGGTTTGTGTACTTGAATCTCCGCTAGCCATTGACTAAAATTTGTATTTCACTAAGCAGTGGGGAGGCGAAGGCGTTTCTATCTCGTGGTCTTTCTCGTCATAACGCTTTAACGGTGTTTTACACAGAGTTGCATCCAGCTCATCTACAACTACCCCACCTCTCTCTCTTTCTTTGTCTCTCTCTCACTCTCACTCTCTCTCTCTCTCTCTCTCTCTCTCTCTCTCTCTCTTCTATGTGACAACCACTTATTTTAGTCCGCAGCTGCTTATTCAGTTTTCACAACTCACATCTATATCTAGAGATCTTTCAACCATCCACAACCCGGTTGACGCTCCTACCATGAGGACAGCCTCTACCTTCAAGAATTACATCGATACATTAAACAAAAAAATAAAAACAAGTAGTGAGAAAGTCCTGAAAGAGGCCAGTGCGCAAAAGGAGGTTGACTGCGCATATCAAAAGCTAGCTGTCCAAGATCAAAGGGCACGTTATCTGATTGTGGCAACAGGCAACATTGATGGAAACAAAAACAGAGGCCGGCCAAGAAGAAAAGGTACTGGACAATTTAACGTCGTGACAGGGCGAAGGAAAGGGGGGAGTCAACAACAGAATTGTTAAACATCACTAGAAGTAAGAAGTTGTGTCTTCACTTTTACAACGTTTCCATCAAGACATATATTTATTAGCTTCAAGAAAAATTTTGCTTGTCGGCTTAACGAAATGTTAAGTTAAATCAGCATCAAGAAATGTTGTGTTTATTATTTTTATGAAAATGTTACTTTTAACAGCTTTAACAAATGTAATATTTCATCAGCTTCCAGAAATGTTATTTTTATCAGCTTCAATAAATGTTATCTGTTATCATCTTCACGAAATATCATTTTTATTAGCTTCATGAAATGTTATATTTATCAACTTCATGGACATGTTACATTTATCATCTTCAAGAAATGTTATATTTTATCATCTTCAGAAATGTCATGTTTTATCAGCTTCAGAAATGTCATGTTTTACCAGCTTCCAAAAATGTTATATTAATCAAATTCAAGAATCGTTATATTTTCAGCTTAAAAAACAAAATACCCAGACGTTCTTGTGATTACCATTGCTTCCCTTCCATATGCACAGCCGGGGTGGGCACTGGCCTAATATGTTAGATACGAACTCACTGTTGCCGTTTGGCTGAGACTGAATCATTTCATACTGATGTAAAATCGATGATATTCCGAAAACAAAAATCACATCTTTTGATTTCTTTAAAATCCAGATTTAGAGTTTCTTGCAGGCATGACCAATGCTGATTCCTTACAAGTTCTGTTAAGTCTCTGAAGGAAACATACACGCTAACAAATAAGACACATTTAAAACAAAATGGTCATTAATTACATCCCGTCACTTATTTGTGTTAGCATGAAACAAAAGGTCATTAATTACATCACTTCCCTTATTTGCGGCGACTTAATACAAATAGTCATTAACCACATCAGTTGACTTATTGGTGGTAACATAAAACTACAACCCGACAAACTGTGTGACAAGAATCCCATTTTCCCCGCGATCAGACAAAATGAGCTCCCGGTGTGGCCTGAACGCCATTGTTCCACGACCAGACGTATGGATGAGTATCCCGGTTGTTATGTACAGTCTGACATCCCAGAATTATTCTGTTTTTAGATTTGTCTTGTCGGTTGTTGTTTGTTTGATTATATTTTGTTGGTATTTTTGAAAGGGGCATCCTTCGTGGCTTCTGCCAAACAAGAATTCATTATTGCGCTGAGTATTCTTAAAATTGTGTTTGAAAATGGTAGCTCTAAGGAAGTAAAATTAGATCTATCTACCTGTTTTCTCAATGTAAGTCATCGCCAGTGTGGTCTTCTCATCTCTTGTTCCCCTAGTATTTCTTTAGATTGTCCTCATCATTTTCACATTATATATTTTGTACACTGTATAATGTATTATGTATGTATGTGTGTATATGTGTGTGTGTATGTGTGTGTGTAGATAGATAGTTATGTAATAGAAGGTAATCTCTTGTCTAGCTCGGTTCACCATCATTACTAGACTAGGCAGCCCTTTTTTTCTGGAGCCCCCCAGGGTAGAAGAAATAGAGGAGGCCACACAAAAAATGAGAAGAGAAATGGAGACAGAAATAAAATGGATGAATGAGACACAGAAAGTTATTGAACGTATGGAACAAGACAAGAAAAGGTTTGGGCGGCATGTTATTGATGATCACTTGTGCTTCACAGGGAACTGTACGGTGTTCATCCTTTTTTCGCGCCTTATGCATACATACACTTTTGCAGCTGTAGCTTCTGGAACGGCTTCTTTTACATATACGTTTGTCAGCCCCCGTGCACAACTTCTTAATAGTTAGCGGGACTACATGGAACTGTTACTGAGGACAACGAAAACGGTTGTAAATACCTGAATAAATAATTCACGTAGTTCACACATGTCATACAAAATGGTGCACACATAATTATGGCCAAGTTTTAACACTGGTACATTTCTGAAGTCTATTGTCCTACTTTATTTTTGATGCCACCTGACTTAAGATTAAAATAGACTTGCTCTTTAACAAATAAAATTAGAAACCTGTCTGAATCTTCGATCTTCCTCGATACCGACACATATTTAAAAAAAAAACACTTGTTAAATTTTCAAGTAGCTTTTTGTTTGTTCAATCTTGTGATGTCGTATCTATTGTTTGTTCAATCTTGTGATGTCGTATCCATTGTTTGTTCAATCTTGTGATTTCATATCCATTGTTTGTTCAATCTTGTGATTTCATATCCATTGTTTGTTCAATCTTGTGTCGTATCCATTCTTTGTTCAATCTTGTGATTACATATCCATTGTTTGTTCAGTCTCGTGATTTCAAATCCACTGTTTGTTCAATCTTGTGATTTCATATCCATTGTTTGTTCAATCTCGTGATTTCAAATCCATTGTTTGTTCAATCTTGTGATTTCATATCCATTGTTTGTTCAATCTCGTGATTTCAAATCCATTATTTGTTCAATCTTGTGATTTCATATCCATTGTTTGTTCAGTCTTGTGATTTCATATCCATTCTTTGTTCAATCTTGCGATGTCGTATCCATTGTTTGTTCAATCTCGTGATGTCGTATCCATTGTTGGTTTTCCAATCATCTTATTCGTGGATTCAGTTTTCCTATAAACGTTATTCTATGTTGTAACTCAGTTTTATCTCTTTTCATTTTGCATAAATATTGTTTGCTATGCTTCTTAAATGTTTTTATCAATCTCTGCAAGCGGTGAAACTTAATCAACGATCATTATATTTCTATGTCTATGCCTTTAGATACGAAATGTGCTGATTTGTTGTTTGTGTCTTTGTAGCTATACAGAACTGTTACCGACAATTTTGATTTGTTTTTAACAGTTGTGCTTTTTGAGTAGGTTGTGAAATGTAAATCTTGTACCGTTCTTGACCATTGTTGTTACTGGAAAATAAATTTGAAAATTGTATTCTTAGTTGTTGCTCTGTCTTACATTTTCTTGTTTCATTATTTACTGATTTTATTATATGATGTCTTTATTTGCGCCAGTTAATTGATGAACAACTTAACTGGAATGTCAGGTGACATTCAGGTCAATAGAAGACAGTAAGGTGTTTGTGTGTATGTGAGACACCTTTTGCTTCACTAGTTGCTTCTTGTTTTCAGTTACAAGCTACAAATAATGAAAGACATTGATAAAACAAGCACAGATGTCGTCAATATGGTAATGGAGGACAAAAGTAGGACTGACCATGTAAAAACTGCTTCCGGTTTATTGTAATATATAATTTAAACACGAACATAGTCTGGAATCAGCTTTACAAATGGACGTTTTACTAGAAACACGGGGCGTTTCACTAGAAACACGGGACGTTTCACTAGAAACACGGGACGTTTTACTAGAAACACGGGATGTTTTACTAGAAACACGGGAAGTTTCGGGATTTAACCTTTGTCAGCCACAGCTGTAAACAGGCGACAAAGAAATGTAAGACAAGGCAAGAGAAAAAGACAATGGACTCAAACATTAAAAAAAAAACAAAAAAAAAAAAAAAACAGATCGGACAACGATGTAATGAGTAATACAGAAAGATGAAAAAAATAAACAACATAAGTAAAGCTACGAAAAAGTACATCAAATAAGCAAGTAAAAATACGGAACAAAAAAGCAAGAATATCAACTAAAAATAATTCAAGAAACAACTAAAAAACAAAGCAAATAAATAGTCCTGCTATGGCTGTGAAGAAATAAAATCCCCCGCTTGAGTCGTCTGGGTGCAAAGCTAAGAGAAAATGGAATTGAGGTATTAAATATCAATGTAGCAGCATAACAATATGTAAAAAGGATACGAAAAAAAAAAAAACACAAATCATGAAAACGCGAGAAATGAATTAAGAAGGTACTGACATAGTGGACAGCCACTGAATAGCAGAATTCAAGCAACATAATGTTGGAGATTCAAGCCACGCTGGCAGGGGCGGATCGCTGTCACCTGGATGTCGTAGAATGATGGAGACTATTAAAATGAACAGCCACAGGTTTAAGAGCACTATGATAAATGTCAGTCTAGTACACAAAAAATAGTGGAGACTATTAAGATGAACAGCATTAATGTCAGTCACGTGTTCATGAAATAGTGGAGATTATTAAGATGAACAGCATTAATGTCAGTCAAGTGTACATAAAATAGTGGAGACTATTAAGATGAACAGCATTAATGTCAGTCATGTGTTCATGAAATAGTGGAGACTATTAAGATGAACAGCATTAATATCAGTCAAGTGTACATGAAATAGTGGAGACTATTAAGATGAACAGCATAAATGTCAGTCAAGTGTTCATGAAATAGTGGAGACTATTAAGATGAACAGCATTAATGTCAGTCAAGTGTACATGAAATAGTGGAGACTATTAAGATGAACAGCATTAATGTCAGTCAAGTGTTTATGAAATAGTGGAGACTATTAAGATGAACAGCATTAATGTCAGTCAAGTGTACATGAAATAGTGAAGACTATTAAGATGAACAGCATTAATGTCAGTCAAGTGTTCATGAAATAGTGGAGACTTATAAGATGAACAGCATTAATGTCAGTCAAGTGTACATGAAATAGTGGAGACTATTAAGATGAACAGCATTAATGTCAGTCAAGTGTACATGAAATAGTGAAGACTATTAAGATGAACAGCATAAATGTCAGTCAAGTGTTCATGAAATAGTGGAGACTATTAAGATGAACAGCATTAATGTTAGTCAAGTGTTCATGAAATAGTGGAGACTATTAAAATGAACAACTGCAGGTTTAAGAGCCCAATGATTAATGTCAGTCAAGTGCGCATGAAATCTGTCTGACAAACGTCTGCCAGTGTCACCAATATAAGTAATGCCAAACCCTTTACAGATAATAGCATAGATGAGATTTCTGGATTTACTTGGAAATAAATTTGTGGTTAATTGACGTTGTAGTCCGAAATGCTAAACTGCCCTTCACAGAAAGCCAGTTTTTTTTTTTCTTTTTCAGGGTCGAAGTGTGGGGGTTATATGCATATGTCCATATGGTATACGGGCACATTTATATTTTTCTGATTGTAATAAAGATTGAAGTACTGTATTACTCAACTTGAATAGCCAGTTTGCTATGTCATTATGCTTACATATGGTTCTAGAGTTGACGAACTGATAAGTGCTATGATGGTGTCTTTAGATGCTTAACACCTGTCGTGTTTTGGACTGTCTTACACCACGGTCATATTTACCGCTCACAATAATAGGATAAAACGGTCCGATATAACAGCCAATGAGAACGCTCCCTTTTCTGGTATGTATAAGGAAACCTATTATGCTTAATATAGAGGCCTATTTTGTGCAACTGAAAATACGAAGATATTTAATTTCTCAAAGACTAAAGATATTTAAACGAAAGTTATAGCTAGTTTAAACAACGGGGATATTACTTAAGAGGTATGTGTAAAGACTTTCTCAAATAATCTGTTATTCTAAGAGAAAAATCGTTTTAATTGACATTTATACATCAGGGTAGTCCCCAATATAGTTAGTTAAAGGCTGCATAGATTTAAATGCATTTTGCTAACTAAACAAACTTTACCTAGACTGATAGAGATAAATTACCAGTATAATACTAACTTTAAATAAGTAAAATCGATCCACAATTAAGAAAGATAATAGATTTTAAAATTTCTGCACATTGAACGTGAAGGCAAAAAGACGCATTGTTTTGGTATTCCTAAACACCGCTTTTGACCCAACCATCCGCGAGGTACGCTGAGACCGTATATAAGACCTTGCACTTGGGCTGAATTGAGGCCACATTTTCAAAATATAGTACTGAACAGAAGAAAGCGGCAAACGCTTGCTGTCAAATATTTTGCAGCTGTATCTACGTAGCAGACCTAGATACCCATTTGCAGCCTGTTATAGCTATTGTATTCTACCTGAGGGTAAGAGTAATGTATATATATGTGTATAATTATGTACTTTTCCTGTGTATAATCCACTTGTGTGTTCGCTAGTGTGTTATATGTGTTAAGGAAAAATTACAGGACGAGTGTGCTGCCGGCTTGAAAGCAAGCATGTGTTAACTATTAGGGACGAAAGCCAGCATTGGGAATGTGTAGGATAATTGAGAATTATGGCAGAATCTACGACTGTAAGTTTAATAATGTATTTGATGGAATATTTCGTAAAGGAACGACACTGTATGGGAACATAAGAAAGGATGTCAGGAATTGTTTACATGTATTAATCAAGGTGTTACTTCATAATTTGTACTTAACCAAATCATTGTAAGGAAGCATATGATGGACAATTGGATCAACTTATGATTTATAAGGAAAATGTAATCATATCGAACTGGCTGTAGGTGGTATTGAAGTAAAGTGTTATGTGCAACTGTTAGCACATTGTCTGAGTTTGTTTGTAACGTTCATTGTGTGTGTGTGTGTGTGGATAAGATAGTGCTGGACCATACAAGGATTGCGATTATTTGTATTTCCCAGGTTTTATCCTGTAATGACTATCAGTCTTCGAGACATTCAATACTGAGGAACTCTGTTGGTGCGAGACGTTCTCAATATACTTAGAGCGAGTCACCAGATTGGTTCCCAGCCTGGAGATCCAGACACTGTGTACTTCAAACTGTACAAGATAGGTGGACATATAACTCCACTGGTCGGCACATCCAGCCTTATTTTATTAAGGGGGCACACCCAGCCAAAAATGGGTTATCTTTTTAAAAAATTAACAGAAAAATAACTAACAAACTTGTTGACATAAAATTTGGCCACATGTTACAAGAGATATTATATTTTATGATGAACAAAGTTTACTTTATAAATTTTAATGTTTTATGTGAAAATAATTAATTAACATGAAGTGATGAAAAAAAATGAAAGGAAAACCCCCAGTGCACCCGGGAATGAATTTCACTCACATAAAAAGTGCAAAGAATGCCAAACCAGCAGATGATGCGCATAACATCCCTACCTATGGCGTGAACCACCAAAAAATGTCTACCCCAATGAGCTTTGTAGATATGGCTCTTGCAATATGACCCTTTTAAATATCACAAATTTAGAACTTTGTATAGCAATATCTCTGTTTCTATACATGTAAGAAAAAAAGTGGAGTTCATGCCATAAAGGATAACATGGGCTATAAGTGTGCAAAATTTGAAGGCTATAGCTTTAAAATTGTAGAAAATATCACCGGAACTGTGAATCGCAGGCCCTGTTTTCGTTAAAGTTTAGTTTTTAAAATGTTAAAACACTTATCTGATAAGAGCTCAGTATCCCCCAGGAAGATACGGCTGATCCTTTCTTTGTGTCTGCTCTTCATCCAGGACAAGCCTCCTACGTCTCTTGGCTCTTCTTGCTTCAAGAGAAGCAGCTTTAACTTTCCTTTGTGAATGTTTTATGCGAAGACTGTCTTTTTCTACACAGAATGTATGCATAAATTTTCCGGCTGAATGTCCCATTCCTGAAGGATTGTTTTCAGGCTGTTAGCTCCATCATTAAAGATGCACACAGCAATTGCAACAGCTGTATTTACAGTTGAAAGTCCTTGATTTTTTTATTTTAGGGCAATATTTCCATATTAAAAGTCAAAAAGTCAAAACTTCTGCTTCCTTTCAAGACAGTTGTTGAAGATTACAAAGTTGGAAAGGCAAGGCTTGCAATGATGCTACGCAAGTCAGCTGATGACGTGGTTAAGTCCATTCAGCCCACACTGAAAACGGGAAGGAAGTGGAGAGTGGAAGAAGCTGTTGATGCTGCTCAAGAGTCACTCAAACTGAGAGAGGTAATCGGATACACACAAACGAATAGACGGGGATTTGGTCATGGTGACATCCGCTGGTGGTCCAAGGCATCAAGCAGGGAGCGCAGAGACATGGTAGTTCAGGAGATACGAGGAGCTGAGAATGATAAGAGGTTGCAAAAAGCAGTGCAGCAGGTCCAACAAGGTCAATGGACTACATGGGAAGGAGCCCTGCAGAGGTCCTTGACATGGAATGATATATGGCATATGGCACCTCTTAGGCTCAGCTTCGTGGTTAGATCAATGTATGACCTGCTGCCGTCGGCCACCAACCTTGTGAAATGGGGAAAGTCGGATGGTGAGCAGTGCCCCCTGTGCCAGGGGAGGGAGACACTTGAACACGTGCTCTCAGCGTGTAAGGTGGCATTAGGGCAAGGGCGATACACTTGGCGCCATAACAAAGTGCTGCGACAATAGATCTGGCAAGAATGAAGGCGAATAGCAAAGTCCGGCCAGACACCGCAAATACATACTTTCTGAGGGCAGGAAAGTCAGCACACCCTAAACCGAGTAAACCTGGTAGCAGTTTACCATCTCTTCTTGACTGTGCAAACGACTGGGAGATGGCGGTAGACCTACCTGGACGGGGGGCATATCCAGAGAGTATCAGAAAATCGCGGAGATGGCAGGATATAGTGCTTCATTCTTCAACAACGCTTTAGGTCATACTGATTGAACTGACCGTGCCATTTGAATCCAGATTAGACGAGCAACATTCGTTCAAAGCGGCCAAGTATAGCGATCTGGCCGCGGATCTGAGACACGATGGGTTCAATGCAAGGGTCATGGCGGTTGAAGTGGGCGCAAGAGGGCTTGTGGCTGCATCAGTGTATGATTTATTGAAACTGTTGGGGCTGAGGGGACAGTCGAGAACAAGGGCACTGAAGAGGCTTAGTGAAACTGCCGAAAAGGCATCAGGCTGGCTGTGGAACAACCGCAATGGGCAATGGAAATCGTGACAATAAACGCTGCGGTACAGAAAACACCAAAATTTTTCTAAGTCCACAATACGCTGAGTTTTTGGTGTACTAGTGAAAGGGCTGCGACTCAGGGGCAACAGGCGATGTATACTATAAGGGGTGTCAGGAACAGAATTTCAGTGGCTTGCGCGCAGGGGCTAAGGCTCGTCGGCTTCGCGCTAGTGTCTCAGTGTGTGTCCTTAGTTGTGAAGGGCGACGGAACGAACGGAATAATTTGTCTTCTCTTTGTTACTTTCACAATTGCCTTCACGGCTGGCGTTGTGGATCTAAAAGTTGCTACCATAAGTGAAATGGGTTCATTTTCGATACAAGACAACAGGAAGCTGAGACGCTTGGGAGTCATGACCCAAGTGGGCCCTCCCCCTTAGAGTGTACAGGAGTAATCGGGCCGAAACACTTGCCGGATGGGGACTTCTTCTGATGATCAGATTGCTTCCTGTTGTATCGCTCTGTAAAGAGTTTCCTATCATCATTCAATGATTCATTAGAATTTTGAGTGTAACCTTGCAGGCACTTTCTCAGTAATTCTGTCTCGGAGAGGTCTTTGAATATGGGCTTAATAGCCTCCATGACAGCAATTGGAAGGTTTCCCTTGTGCTTAAAGTCATTCACTATGCCATCTCTGACAGCCTGTTTGTAGGGACACCAGTCAATGTTGCAAAAGCTATGAACAGGATTATTATCTGTTGATGTCTTATGGAAATACACCGCCCAAACCTCTTCTCGCATTTTGCAAAGGTTGTTTTTGTTAGCTCGTATGGCATTTCCATAGTATACCTGTAGCTTATCAATGACACTATCTGTTAGTCTACCCTTACCACCTATGGATTTACCATCAGGCAAAGACTTCCCTTTAGAAAGTTTCTTAAGATTTCTCAGCCGAGTACACATTCTTTTCTGAACATGACCCACACATTCAATTTTTTCTATCAGACAATCCTCTCCATAAGGCTTGGATTCAAACACCTTTTTGAAACTGTTAGTGTCTCCATCCCCAATGAACTTTGTATACCTGAGATTATACTTGTCTGCTGAGCAAGAAAAAATGTTACAAGCTGCTGCTGCTTCCATTGACCCTGAGGATCCGTAATGGGTCATCGTACAAACCTCAGCATGACTTTTTTTCCATTGTTGAAATTTGTCTGTGTTGTGGTCTTGTTTCTCCCAGTACTGACAAGATTTGCACTTTTTACTCTTTGTCTGAGTATCTATTACCTTTCCAGTTTGCAAGCCAATCACAGTTGTGGCACCAACAATAGATGAATGGCCTCTGGTCATCCAGGTACCATCACAAGATACATCAATGTTTCGGAACTTGTTGTCACCTTCTTCTGCACTCCCATACTCTTGAACAGCAGCATTTTTCATGCTAATAATTTGCACCCTAGTAGCAGCATCCTCCATTCCTTTCTGTATGATGGCATTGCTGCTGAGTCTAACTGGGGGTGGTAAATCCATTATACCACAGAAAGTGTTTAAGTCGGTGTGACTGCAGCCAATACAGCGCATGGCAAAAGCTGCACACCGATTGATAAGATTTAACTTTGCATTCCCTACTGAGAGCTGACTACTTGAAGGGAAATGTTTTTGTTCATGACAGTTTGCACTGTTACAATGAAATACAAATTCACTCCCAAGTCCTTGCCTTTTGACTTCAACTAATTGTACAGAACTTTGGCAAAAGGTACACAACAATTTTTCAGCAATGTTATGACCAAGAAGACTGTCGCAGATTTTTGATAGGAGAATTAAGACTTGGGTTGGTCCCTTCTGAATAGATTTTAATAAGTGATAGTCACAGTGAGAGATAGTAATAGCAATAGATTTCCACGAGTGAGATGGTAGACTGTGATAGAGGCTGTCTCTGAAATCGAGAAATCTTCTCTCTTTCACCTATCTTCTACGACAGATATTAGGGGAGTCAGACAGTCTAAACAAATATATATATATATATATATATATATATATATATATATATATATATATATATATATATATATATATATATATATATATATATATATAATATATATTTCTATCCACTCACGTGCACGCACATACAAGACGTACAGACGTGGGAAACCTATAACAAATGATTAAATAGATATTTTGGAACGAGCTGACCAACGCGCTGATTAATTTCAAAAGAAGAAGTTTTAATTATCATCAAAAATTTCATCACAACACCTAGAAATTACATCAAAGCATATACAAATAGTCATACAGTCAATACAAATGCTACAAAAAATGATAGACCCACAGTATAATCTTATCCCTCAAGGTATGCCCACAGTCCTGTTAGAAGAAAGTGATAGCCCCAAGGAATCAAGGATACATATGATTAGGTCTAATATTTCCCCCTTTTTAAGGTATTGACAGACTTGATATCTCTGCTCTATTTTAAGGGAAATATGATTAGCAATACTTGCATACAGAAAGTTAAGACAGCAAAATGGGTGCCAAATTACAACAATAAAGAAAACACTCCGTCCTGCATTCACTCTATTCAGTCAGCAGTGATCACGTGCATTTGTTCATACTCACAGCTTTGATAGCCACTTCTGGAAACACAATTTTTAGGACATTCACATACAGAATCGTCAAAGGCAGTCTTTGACCAAGAAATCCCCAGTTCCAAAAAGACGGGATGAATTCTCTGCTTCAGGGAACGATTCCTTGGGTGTTCTTATTTTTCGGATGTCTGTTTAGGTCACATTAAAATTGTCCAGGCACGAACATTTACAACGAGCACAGTGTCAATAGCTTAGATGATAGGAAACTCTTTACAGAGCGATACAACAGGAAGCAATCTGATCATCAGAAGAAGTCCCCCCATCTGACAAGTGTTTCGGCCCGATTACTCCTTTACACTCTAAGGGGGGCGGGCCCACTTGGGTCATGACTCCCAAGCGTCTCAGCTTCCTGTTGTCTTGTATCGAAAATGAACCCATTTCACTTACGGTAGCAACTTTTAATCCACAACGCCAGCCGTGGGTGCAATTGTGAAAGTAACAAAGCAAAGACAAATTATTCCGTTCGTTCCATCGCCCTTCACAACTAAGGACACACACTGAGACACGAGCGCGCAGCCGACGAACCTTAGCCACTGCGCGCCGCACGCCACTGAAATTCTATACCTGACACACTCCCTATAGTATACATCGCCTGTTGCCCCAGAGTCGCAGCCCCCTCACTAGTACACCATATAAACTCAGCGCTGTGGACTTAGAAACATTTTGGTGTTTTCTGTACCGCAGCGTTTACCGTCACGATCTCCATTGCCCACTGCGGTTGTTCCACAGCCAGCTAGATGCCTTTTCAGCAGTTTCGCTAAGCCTCTTCAGTGCTCTTGTTCTAGACTGTCCCTTCAACCCCAACAGTTTCAATAAATCATACATTGATGCAGCCACAAGCCCTCTTGCGCCCACTTCAACCGCCATGACCCTTGCACTGAATCCATCGTGTCTCAGATCCGCGGCTAGATCGCTATACTTGGCCGCTTTGAATGAATGTTGCTCGTCTAATCTGGATTCAAATGGCACGGTCAATAGCTTAGGTTTCTAGAAATGAGGAATGTCAGATCGGTGTCTACTTTTTTTCTGGTTAGGACTTTATTCGGTCACCACACCACTAGTCAAAACTCCGTCGGAAGGTTACTGACGTTAATATGTTACTTGCCACATAGGCTAAAAATGCACTTGAGTTGTTTCTCAGGAAGAATTAAATATGGCGCGATAGGCCTGTTACTTCATTTACCTTTTAAATAACTTGTAAAGATTCTGCACCAAGGTTTTTTTTTTTTAAGGAAAATGTTTTAGTTCTTCACTGATATCACTCATCAGTACTTAACGCTGGCAAAGTTTTGGGTTAACCCCAGTATTCACTGAATAAAGGAAAAACACATATTAAATAATTATACATACTAGGTACTCGTTATAACTTACATTTTTAAACTGCAAGCGTACAGCTTGACTTATCATTTAAACTTTCCCGTGAAATAAGTTATATAAAAATCAATCATCATGAATTAGGAATACCTACGTATCTCGTCAATACTCACTGATGTAGCATTTCAGTTATAAATTAATTTTAAAATATATTCTCGTCTGATTATTTAGCAGTTAAATTAAATTCCTTAATAGCCGACTGAGTTTAAGCTAGAAATTATAATTTCTGTTTTCCACTGTAACTCGTCACTATAAAATAATACAGACTATATAAATTAAGCACTCTGCACCAAATCTAACTAGTGAAATATGAAATAAGCGATTATCACTTTAAACACTTCACAAAATATTAGATACTTAATATAAAATATTTACCTCAACACAGAACTACAGGTAATCGCACACTTTAGAATTATACACTGATATATTTATTAGAAGTCTAGAGCTCGGCAAATTTCCGAACAGTCTAGGAGCTTCGCTATACAGCTTATTCTATTCACGAACAACCTGTCTACTGCTAATAAGGAGAATGAATGAAAATCTAGTTTCAAACTCCGGTTAATATCTTAAACCAGGACAAAGGGGTCCCAACTTATTTCGCAAAACGAAATAATCTCCCCTTCTCATTAACACCTACGTACCTTAGACGCATGCCGTAACTTCCAGCAGTGCGTCTTTGACACCTACGTCAAGAAAATGGCCCTTCTGAGCGAATGCGTGAGTGTCATGGAAAATCCCAGACTATATGTCTCATTCCAGCACGCTGCATGAGTGTCATATCACACTTCACTCCGAGCAACTAGCCTGAAGAAACGCTGTGTCCGGTGGAAATGTAGACGGTACGTTCCCTTAGGTGGCAGTTACCACACTTCACCGAGCAACTTAGCCGTAAAACTATTTGTCAGATGGAAATCTCCAGACAAATGTCTGCTCTGAGCGAACCTGTCTGGCGCGATTCACACCTTCCCCGAGCAACTCAGCCAAGAAAACTCGCGTGACAGGTGCAAATGTAGACAATTTGTCTGCTCACCATGTCTGATGGACTGAAATCCCACCTAAAATTATCTCGTGCCAGGGACTGACGCGTTAGGTAATCTATTGCGTTCCTAAATGAGAAAACGAAACCGGCAAAGTGAAAATGGGAAAGAATATTTCTCGCAAACGAACGAATGCGAAAAATACAGGAAAAGGATAGAGAGTGATAATAAATAGAGGACACGGGTGGAAGAAAGCGAGAATATATATAAAATTTAATGATCATAAAACTATCTGTGACAGAACGTCCCCCCTTTAAGATATGGAAGCACTCCATGTCTACGTTATGGAATTAAATTTCATATATCCGTAGCTTCAGGGTGTCTGTCCTCTTCCCTCTCATCTCCCCCCCCCTCCATCTCTCTCCAATTCCTACTCAAGTCTGCTCCCAAAGTTTCCTTTCTCTGGAATGTCTCCCATGCGCGCTTGAAAGAGCGTCGCCGCTTCTGACATTTTTGAAAGATTTCGTGTGTGTGCAGTGGAGTTTCCCTGCCACTATCGTCATCTTCGTCAGTTTTGGCGATCGTCAGGAGATGGTCGGAGGTTGGCACTGGTTTTTCCAAGTATCTCTTTAACAGATTTAAATGGAAAACCTTTTTCTTTCCTTGAATAGAGATCTGGTAGTTAGCCTTAGAAATCTTTTTCAGGACGGTAAACGGCCATTGCCATCCGATCCTCAGATGGTTGTTTCCAGTAGGGAGTAACACCAAAACTTTCTCTCCTGCTTCCAGTTCTCTCTCTTTCGCGACTTTCCTGTATCGGTTAGCGTGCTTTGTGCGTGCTCGCTTAAAGTTAGTCGTTGCTAGGTCCCATCCTAGTTTCAACCTATCCTTTAAATCCGACACATATTTACTTGCTGAGACGACTGTCTCATCAGCCTTCTGGTCTGTCAGCGACCAAAGTAAGGCTTCAAGCGGGCCCTTAATGGGTCTGCCGAATAAAAGCGTAGCTGGCGGAAATCCTGTGGAAGTATGAGGAGATTCTCTGTAGCCAAATAAAGCTGCCGGAATGCAACAATCCCAATCTTCAGGTTTCACTTGTGCCAGTTTACTTAACATCATGTTGAGGTTTCCGTTAACACGTTCTACTAACCCACTTCTGGCCAGAGTGTAAGGCTTAGTGTAGATGTGCTGGTGCCTCAAGATCTTAACGATCTCATCCATCAACTGGTTTCGGTATGGAGATCCGTTATCCGTCAACACTTGCTGAGGGAATCCCAACCGAGTGAAAATCTGCACGAGGGCATCTGCGACATGCTTGGCATCTGCGCATGTTAGCGGGATAGCTTCTGCCCATAAAGTGCATGTATCGACTAAGGTCAGGATAAACCTGTTCCTTCTTTTAGTCCTTTCTAAGGGTCCTAAAATGTCGATCACAACCCGTTCGAATGGTGTTCCCACTATTGGCATTTCACCCAAAGAGACTGGGGGTGCCCGTTGCTTGGGTGGCACACGTTGGCACTGGGCACAGGATTTGACATACCTGATAATATCAGTATTTACTCCTGGCCACCAATAATGAGTGGTTATCCGTTGGTTTGTGGCGTTCTGTCCCATATGTCCGCTGAAGGGAAGAGAGTGCCCCATTTCTAGGATTTGGCTTCTGTACTGTTTCGGTACTAGGAGCTGGTTGTAACCTTGGTCAGGCTTGCCCGTTCTGCGATAAAGTACGCCATCCTTAGAAAAAATGTCCCCGTGCTGTCTGGGTTCCTTAGCCATGGGCAGTTTCCTAAAGCAGGGTGCCAAAGTAGGGTCATTTTGTTGCGCTTCTTTAAGTTCCATAGGTAACAAATTAGGCGCAGGCTCCCGTTCCTTCTTGGTTTGCCCTCTTGTAGTTACTGCTGCCACAATCGGCTCTTCCGGTTTCCCAATAAACACGTATCTACCGCCAAGTATGACTGGGTAGATGGGGTCATCCATAACAGCCGCTTTGATCACACCTCTGACAAAGTCAGAGTGTATCTCCACCAATGCGATGGGAAGCGCTGTAGGTGCCTCACTCTTAAGAACTCCACAAAGTTCGACGGTCTCTCCTGTCTCTTGACCGGGTTTAACCAGGTTTCTGGCGACAATGCAATCATAAGAAAGCCCCGTGTCAAATAAACAAAAAAGTTTGAGAACCGTTCAATATAACAGTACCTCGCGTTGAGGGTGTATCCCCAACAGGTTGGGAATCACTGTCAATAATTCCGCCTTGCGAGACTGTTAGCAAGCATCCTATGCGTTTCGGCTCGGTATGCTCGCTCTGATCATTAGTCCCGTGCTCAGGGGTTCTCCCTTTGCCACCTTGTCCTTTCTGGCCACGCAGCCATGAAGGGCGGTCGGGTTGATCAGACTGTTTACTGTGGTTGGGGTACTTGTTTTTGTAGAACTTGGATTTTTCAGGAGGGGGGTTGAGGTTCAGTTTCTCTGTGGTTATTCTGATTAGAAGCATGAGAAGATTGGTCTAGATTATTCTTTCGAAAATGCTCTTCTGTCGGTTTCCGTTTTGTGGCCGGTAGTTCAGCCAGCGCATTGTTATATCGCTCAGACTTTTCTAAGATGTCTTCAAGCTTTTCTGCACCCTGCTCAGCTAGAAATCTCCGGGTATCAGCAGACAAAGTGTTCTTTATTTGTTCTGTTAAAACAAATTCCTCCAGACCTTCATGGGTAGAGGGGAGCTGCGAGAGCTCAAGAAACTTTGTCAAACATCCCTTCAAACGAGACGAGAACTGCTGAAAAGTTTCAGAGCTCTCCTTCCTGCTGTTGCGAAACAGTTACAAAAATTTGCGAGCATTCATTTCAAAGCGCTCTAGTAACGCTTTCTTCAACACATCATAGTTGTCTTGTTGGCTGCTCTCCATTTTGGCGTAAACATCATACGCACTGCTTTTCAAAGCCTGGGAAAGCTTCATACACCAACGCGACCTCTCTAAACCGTAAAGAGTTGCAATTTTCTCAAATTTTTCTAGATACGTGTCAATCTTCTCATTAGGACAAGGGAAAGATTCTAGCGGAAAAGACATAGCAGTGAGATGAGTAGATTGTGTGTTAGATTGATCAGTCAAGGAAGAATGAGGAGAAGACTCTCCATTGCTGGAGGTAGAGGCAGCACCACGGCTTTGGACTTTTAGAGCTTTGAGCGCCAACTCATGCTGTCGTCGTTGCTCATTTTCTCTTTCCTCATGCTGTCTCTCCCTCTCCTTCTCTCTTTCCTCATGGTGTCTCTCCTTCTCTCTTTCCTCATGCTGTCTCTCCTTCTCTCTTTCGTTCGCCCTGCGGATTTCCATTTCTTCATCCATCCTCTTCTGCTCTTTAGCTTCAGCTGCTTTCCTCTCCGCATCATATCTCTCAAGTTCGTCTCTGACAAACGCTTTCGCTTCCTCTCCTTCCAGTCCCTCCTCTCTCGCTTCGTCTCTGAGGAGTTGTCTAAGCTTTGCCCTTTCTGCCATAATAAGTCAGTGGCTGAGACTTAGTCCAGAAAGAAATAGGGAAAAGAATGCACTGGTTCCTACCACTTGCGAGAAAATACCAAAACAAAAGATGATATACTTTAACCTGGGATACCTCCTCCAAAATATAATATCTCACTATCGCTGCTATTAATCGGCAATAAAGCGCCTAATGCAGACGACTACGCCAAATAAATGGTAGTAAGATTACTCACTAAAAAAATTAGTTGCTACAGTGGAAACAAATGTAATTATTGCAAAAAATGTAAGGAGAAAAAAAAATCCCCAAAATTTTTAAATCCACAATCAAGTTCACCCCTGAAGACAGTTAGGGTAAGGGAGGCAATTTACCGGACGTAATTGTCTGAACGCACTCCTTAGCTTAGCTCAAACACCTACTTCTTCAAAACCCTGTGAATGTTATACACTCACAAACTTTACCAGCGTTTAGTATTACAAAATCATCAGTTAACATATATTCCGACAAAATCAACATGTAACTTAAATTATATTATTAAAAATGCTGTAGAAAAACAACTATTAATTGTGTGGTCAGCACGCCCATAAACAGATCGTTAGTCTAGGGGAAAAGTTATTTTTAAAGATACACAAAACCACGAGACAATCACACTCTTACTCTATTACAGAATAAAGAAAATTTCAGACGAGCTGATATTTATCGTACTCGTCTTCCTATTCTAAGTTCAAAATCCCGATAGACGAATCCACATTTGTCGTCCTTGCTCAGGATTTTCAGTTCAATTCCCGGAAACGAGCGACCATTTGTCGTACTCGTCTTCCTATTCTACGTTCAAAAATCCTTCGGACGAGACCACATTTGTCGTAGATTTTTGATAGGAGAATTAAGACTTGGGTTGGTCCCTTCTGAATAGATTTTAATAAGTGATAGTCACAGTGAGAGATAGTAATAGCAATAGATTTCCACGAGTGAGATGGTAGACTGTGATAGAGGCTGTCTCTGAAATCGAGAAATCTTCTCTCTTTCACTTATCTTCTACGACAGATATTAGGGGAGTCAGACAGTCTAAACATATATATATATATCATATATATTTCTATCCACTCACGTGCACGCACATACAAGACGACAGTTAGACGTACAGACGTGGGAAACCTATAACAAATGATTAAATAGATATTTTGGAACGAGCTGACCAACGCGCTGATTAATTTCAAAAGAAGAAGTTTTAATTATCATCAAAAATTTCATCACAACACCTAGAAATTACATCAAAGCATATACAAATAGTCATACAGTCAATACAAATGCTACAAAAAATGATAGACCCACAGTATGATCTTATCCCTCAAGGTATGCCCACAGTCCTGTTAGAAGAAAGTGATAGCCCCAAGGAATCAAGGATACATATGATTAGGTCTAATATTTCCCCCTTTTTAAGGTATGGACAGACTTGATATCTCTGCTCTATTTTAAGGGAAATATGATTAGCAATACTTGCATACAGAAAGTTAAGACAGCAAAATGGGTGCCAAATTACAACAATAAAGAAAACACTCCGACTTGCATTCACTCTATTCAGTCAGCAGGGATCACGTGCATTTGTTCATACTCACAGCTTTGATAGCCACTTCTGGAAACACAATTTTTAGGACATTCACATACAGAATCGTCAAAGGCAGTCTTTGACCAAGAAATCCCCAGTTCCAGAAAGACGGGATGAATTCTCTGCTTCAGGGAACAATTCCTTGGGTGTTCTTATTTTTCGGATGTCTGTTTAGGTCACATTAAAATTGTCCAGGCACGAACATTTACAACGAGCACAGTGTCAATAGTTTAGGTTTCTAGAAATGAGGAATGTCAGATCGGTGTCTACTTTTTTTCTGGTTAGGACTTTATTCGGTCACCACACCACTAGTCAAAACTCCGTCGGAATGATACTGAAGTTACTATGTTACTTGCCACATAGGCTAAAAATGCACTTGAGTTGTTTCTCAGGAAGAATTAAATATGGCGCGATAGGCCTGTTACTTCATTTACCTTTTAAATAACTTGTAAAGATTCTGCACCAAGGTTTTTTTTTTTTTTAAGGAAAATGTTTTAGTTCTTCACAGATATCACTCGTTAGTACTTAACGCTGGCAAAGTTTTGGGTTCACCCCAGTATTCACTGAATAAAGGAAAAACACATATTAAATAATTATACATACTAGGTACTCGTTATAACTTACATTTTTAAACTGCAAGCGTACAGCTTGACTTATCATTTAAACTTTCCCGTGAAATAAGTTATATAAAAATCAATCATCATGAATTAGGAATACCTACGTATCCCGTCAATACTCATTGATGTAGCATTTCAGTTATAAGTTAATTTTAAAATATATTCTCGTCTGATTATTTAGCAGTTAAATTAAATTCCTTAATAGCCGACTGAGTTTAAGCTAGAAATTATAATTTCTGTTTTCTACTGTAACTCGTCACTATAAAATAATACAGACTATATAAATTAAGCACTCTGCACCAAATCTAACTAGTGAAATATGAAATAAGCGATTATCACTTTAAACACTTCACAAAATATTAGATACTTAATATAATATATTTACCTCAACACAGAACTACAGGTAATCGCACACTTTAGAATTATACACTGATATATTTATTAGAAGTCTAGAGCTCGGCAAATTTCCGAACAAACTAGGAGCTTCGCTATACAGCTTATTCTATTCACGAACAACCTGTCTACTGCGAATAAGGAGAATGAATGAAAATCTAGTTTCAAACTCCGGTTAATATCTTAAACCAGGACAAAGGGGTCCCAACTTATTTCGCAAAAACGAAATAATCTCCCCTTCTCATTAACACCTACGTACCTTAGACGCATGCCGTAACTTCCAGCAGTGCGTCTTTGACACCTACGTCAAGAAAATAGCCCTTCTGAGCGAATGCGTGAGTGTCATGGAAAAACCCAGACTATATGTCTCATTACAGCACGCTGCATGAGTGTCATATCACACTTCACTCCGAGCGACTAGCCTGAAGAAACGCTGTGTCCGGTGGAAATGTAGTCGGTACGTCCCCTTAGGTGGCAGTTACCACACTTCACCGAGCAACTTAGCCGTAAAACTATTTGTCAGATGGAAATCTCCAGACAAATGTCTGCTCTGAGCGAACCTGTCTGGCGCGATTCACACCTTCCCCGAGCAACTCAGCCAAGGAAACTCGCGTGACAGGTGCAAATGTAGACAATTTGTCTGCTCATCATGTCTGATGGACTGAAATCCCACCTAAAATTATCTCGTGCCAGGGACTGACGCGTTAGATAATCTACTGCGTTCCTAAATGAGAAAACGAAACCGGCAAAGTGAAGATGGGAAAGAAAATATTTCTCGCAAACGAACGAATGCGAAAAATACAGGAAAAGGATAGAGAGTGATAATAAATAGAGGACACGGGTGGAAGAAAGCGAGAATATATATAAAATTTAATGATCATAAAACTCTCTGTGACAAAGACCCATGTCAACAATTCTGTGCCCCTCAAGCAAATCAGTATCATTAACATTATAATTACCTTCCTCGTCAATTTCTGCAGAATCTGTGTCACAGCTTCGCTCAAACATATCCTCATCAGAGTCATGTGTTAGGTTGCTAATGTCCAGAATTTTCTGCTCTGATCGTGAAAGGGGCGTGGCATTTCGTTTCATTCCAATATCAAAACATTCAGTCTGCATCGATGGTGTTGATCTATGAACGCATGGCTCAGTACCGAATGTCGATGCATTCTGTAGGATTGTTTTCCTTTCATTTCGTTCAGCCTGTGGTGGGTTTGGTGTTAAAAGGTTAAGTATTAATTGTCTACAGATGTGAGGTCAGCTATGCAAGTCCCTGATTCTAATTGTTGATGAAGTTGTTCTCAGGGTACCTGTCTGCTACCACCCTACGACCTCAATCTGCTATATATTTTGAACCTAGTTAAATGTTATGGTGTCTGGATGTTATCTGGCTAAGTGTCTAGGGTAAAATGCAATGTAATGTTAATAAAAATGACAACAACTACACCTATAACTTAATGAACAAGTAATTAAACAAGTCGCTGAGTAAATTTTGAATGAAAATCTTTTTTACAATTTATTTTGCCTGTATCTCAATGGCTGGGATACAGGACTGTTTAAAACTCAAAAGATAATGCAATTTATTTACAGCAAATTAAATTCAAACAACAACTGTGTCTGTTATTATTAATATAAATTGTTCCTGACTGGAAGTGTTCTGATGAAGCAATAACTCCTATTAATGGACACGCTTCGGAGGAACGACTTGTATCATCATGTCAAGAAAACTGATTGACATATTAATGATGGAGAGTATGGTTAAATGAACTAACACACGCCCGTGGACAATTGGGCTTAACTTTGTTCGTAGAATTTGTGATGTCCTTCTTACAACCACCTTCTTCCCGACTGCAACGTCTGAATACTGTTTCCGACTCTTTAGAATAAAGGCAAACAGGTAGTTTTTGCCTCGAGCTTGCAGCTTCAGGATTACGTATATTTTGGTATGTTGCTCACTGATTGTCTCAAGATAGAACCCTGAAATCAGAGGATTAAGGCCTCCTCAGTACATCATACATTTATCTCCATCTCTAAACAATTAAACATTATCAACATTTTCAAGATCAGTGAAATAGCTATCGTTCCTATCTGATTTGGTGCCCTATTCATCATCAGGTAATCTTCATACATTCGTTTGATACATTCCTTGTCATAGAAGAAATGATAGTTAATTATATAAAGTCATGTGCAAACACTGTGACTTGCTGAAGACGGCCAGTGGTTTGCTGGTCTTTTGTCATAATAATGTCATATTTTATTTTCAACTATGTCTTTTCATTCACTCCCACAGTTTAAGTAAGCCTGTCTGGCTTTAATACAAGGTGATAATCTTTCCTAATAACATTTGTGGCATGACACAAAGGTTTAGTTTGGCGCCTTTCTGGTGGTGCCTCTACGCATCAATAAGGCATACACATTCAATAATACAGATACATATCAATAACAAGATTTATATAAATGTTTATCTTACCGCATCAATGAAATAATACACAATTTGGAGGTTAACCGGCGATCAATGGGCACATTAAGATCGCCACTGATGCAGAACAGCGAAGGCACTGGTCATGTATTCCTTGCGTCTGAAGCTAACACTACTTGTGAGATTATAATTTTCGAATGGCAACTAATGCTGGTTTCAAATCGTTTTTATCACTCCTCTTAGTCTATTTTACCACAGCCAATCGAATTATGTTATGCCCACTAGCCTTTTTTTTTTCCAAAAATAACTTACACTTTCAAAAATGTACCGTTCCACCCCCCTTTTTCCCCTACGGGCAAAGTTGATTGAGAACTACAATGCGTATGTCTCTGTGTCTTCTCTTTACCATATTCTGTTATTATCTAAGCGTTTTTACTGTAAAATATTATAACATTATGGGTAGTATTATCTTCTAATAACCAAATATTAACATTTTATTTGTCAACTGTCCATGCTTTTATTTTATTATTCAGCTAGGTTTCATTGGGCCACCCTTTCTCTCCCCTTTTAGTATCACACTGCATAAGCTATCTTTTCAATTATGCCTCTATGCAAATCCCCCACTTACATTTTTCTCTCTCTCGCTCGTTCGTTTTCAAAACGAAGCACGCGTCTGGATTTCATCAGAAAATACTATCACTGTATGCAGGAAATGCGAGCCTGTCTGTGTGTTTATACTAATCGTCTCCCTATCTAAGTGGTTATACATTCAAACTGCACTACTAATGAACGGGGTAGGGCAAGCGGTGGGGTGTCCTTTCATTCAATAGCAGACACTACTGCTTTATTTAACTTTAACTTTTTGGGAAAAAAATATGCCCTTAGCAACAGCGTAACTATGGCCAAGTAGTTTTTTATTTTCAATCTCCCAACCATTCATTCGCGTTTAGTGTTAGACTAAGCAAGTCTGTGACGTCAGCTGTCGCCCTAGTTTGAAATTCAAAAAAACCAACGCTTGTCAAGGTTGCATTTTTCCTTCTCTCGTTTCATTCCTCCGTTTCTTTTATTCTATCACTCCGTTTGAAACTACTATGCATGTCGGTCTGTCAAAAGCCGTTTATTTTAGAGGAAATGGGTATTGCGGAGAGGGGGGAAAAGCCAACAGTTTTTGTGTATCGTTTACTATGGCGTACTGCTTGTTAGAACCCACATGACGGCGGGCTATGGTGACGATGTTGAACACTACCCCCTATTTTATCTCTATAGTTTTTGAATTTATAAGCAGTAATATTTTATATATTGGATCGGGTATCAGGGATCTTACTACACATCCGTATGTTGATTGCCATGAAATTTACGCTTCTTTGATATACCTTTACCGAACTTTTTGTCTGAAGGCATAATTATCACAAATATTTTCACGTATTTCCACAAATTAACTCAAAGTTTCAATCACATTTATGTTTTTATTTTTTTTTACTGCCATGATGGATGAAAAAGGAGTATTCATTGTATTCGTTGTATTGAGTACATTTTTTCTAGGGAGTGTTTATTATTTGGTATACCTTCCAATATGAAGGTTAGCAAAAAAGCATTTTTTGGGACTAAAAGTCAGCGATTTTTGGAACACACTCATTCTCTTTGAACATTGATAACCCATAAACTATTACAGATAAACACATAATTCAAAAAGAATATCGAAGTAAAAAGGCTTATAAATATTTAAAACACAATTATTATATGCAGATCAAAAATAACCTTTTTTGTCTATTTCTGGGTGTATATGCCCCCTTAAGAATTAAACCACACATTAAACAAACACTTGCATGATGACTAATGAAGGATTTAATGAACTTCTACCTACTTTACAGTCCAGTGAAACTAACAACTGTATATAAATACATAGATATATATAATAACATAAGTGACATTTTAAATATAACTTTTATATTTAACTAGTGTGGAAATGAAAATTCCTGACTTATTTATTTCCATTTTGTAAAAAGCATTTGAAGTTTATTATCATTTTCCTAACCGAAAAGAGAAACGGTATAGGATCAATAAATTGTAAATATTTACATTCAGTCTTACTTAATTATTCAAGCTGAGTTAGATTCTGTTTGTATGTATATTACATATCTATTAAATTAATTAATCCTCTAGACAATTAGCCACAATACACTAAAAATAAATATAATAACCATTATTCAGGGTGGGATCTGGAGAGGTAGCACTTAGACCTGAAGTTGCATTCACTATCATCATACTTGAAGGTTTATACAGCTTGACCCTACCTTGGTTGTCGATACATCCTTACTCTTTTCAGAGAAGGGGGTATTTCTTATAAGACCAGTCTCTTATCTGGCGCTATACTGGTATCCTTTGATACATCTTTTTGTCTGGGATATCATATATTTTAATAACATCTGAACCTCTCGCGACAACACCCACCGCATGCCCGGGTTCATAGGCTCTACTAGGGTAAACTGCACCACAGTACACTGATACTTGAATATGCGTAAATCATCGAATAACACGCTGTGTACAACAGTACCACAATTTATTTGACGAAAGAAGTGATGAAATTCACAGTACATATACGGCAACAATAATCACATCTGGTCGGTTAGGGAAACCAGAAACTCATTGGTGGTGTATCCCCGCCTCTACACCCACACCCATACTCCAATATTTCTCACAGCTCTCATATATCTCTAGAGCACTTAATCTAAATCACAGAACTCCCCGAATCACACAGAAACGGTGGCTGTCGACAATCTTCACAACTCTCCTTGCAAAAACACATCTCGACACTTCAACATCTCTCGGCCGACTCCCCCAAACTCTAGCTATTACAGCCAACTCACTGTTAACTCACTCACTCGCACCTAAAACACGAGAACAGTGACCATACCTCTCTCTGCCAAACATCACGCATAAATCCATCACACCAGTGTACACAACATACTCACAACAATAAATAACTCATACTCCTTCCTATTCCCTACCCACAATATTTCCCAGTTACTACAGTTACACAACAATAAGATAAGATGATGATTGTGTGTGATCAAGAGATAGTGCAGAGAAAGGTATGGTGGATTTAAATGCGAGGCTATTGTTGTAGGAAGTCTGGTAAATCGTTAGGAATATTTCAAATACATAACATAGCTATAATGATAATAAACTCTATACCGAGCGATACAACAGCAGGCAATCTGATCTTCAGAAGTAGCCCCCCCCCTCTGTCCCTTAATCTCCTTTACATTCTAAGGGGGCGGGCCCACTTGGATCATGACTCCAACGTGTCAGCCTCCTATTGTCTTGTGGAGATAATTTAACCCACTTCACCTTAGTTTCAGCTTTCAACACTCCTATTTTGCTGCCAGCTGGAGGCAGTTCTGAAAGTAACACTTATGTTGAAAATAAATTTCTGTCTTGAATTCCATAGCCCGTTGCGGTTGTTCCACAGCCAGCACGATGCCCTTGCCGCAGTTTCACTGAGTCTCTGCATGGAAACATAGCTGACATTAAGGGAGCAAGAATAAAGAGAGGGATGTCATGGATGGCACAGGCAGAGACAAAGATCAAGCAAGTGGCCACAGTTGAAAACATATTCAAAGGGAATAGTGGAGTATGTCAGGGGAGAAATGGATTAATCACCAGCAAGTGATCATCAGCCTTAGCAGAGAGTGTAGAACTTGGGGCAATGGAAAAGTAGAACTGGAAATTAATCAACTGATACATGATCATGCCGGGGATAATGATGTCATTGTGTATACAGATGGGTCTGTGATCCGTAGTGAGAAATCAGGCTGGAGCTTTTCTGCTAGGGTAAAGGGCAGAATCGTCGCGGAACATAGCGGGACTTACAAGATAACAACTTCCAGCATGAGAATGGAGGTCGAGGCTGTTACTGCAGCCTTAAGGTGGATAACTGAAACTTCATTAACAAAGGCTATCATTGTGTCAGACTCTCAGTCCATGCTTCGCAAGGTTCAAAGTGGTTGATTGCGGCATGAATGGAAAACATTCATAGAAGCTTCTAGTTTACAAGAGCTGGTGTGGATCTACTGTCCTAGTCATGCAGGGGTATGTGGTAATGAGAGAGCTAACAGACTCGCAGCAAGAGCACCCACAGTGGGGACACTGGATATGGATAAGGGAGAGATACTGAGAACAATAAATGATCGCCTGTTAGAGAATGACACTGCAATAGATGAATCATGAAGGTTAGGACTGTTGGAATATGGCATCAAACGTAAGGCTAGCAGAGATGGACGTATGAGAGGATGCATCCGTCGTGTATACAACCAGCGAGCTACAGGAACAGTTAGCATTCACACTATTCGACATATACTGGGGGAGACTGAGCACCTATGGGTTTGCCCGGAGTGCAGTGAGGTCGATTCTGTTCAATAATAACAACAACAATTAGAATTTGCCAACGCTGAGTCGAGTCGATGCAGAGAAATAATTATAGATCTGTCGAAAAACCAAACTCAAGAAACTAGATACTTCCAGACAACACTTAGCAGCATCATTGACTATCACGTTTAAAGAGTGCATTGTAGGGCACAAAAAAGACACGTGGTTGTCAGCTGCATTTTAAAAACGGGTTAACAAAATAATATGTATAAAACTGGGTCCCTCAAAGGTCAGCACTGCGCCACTATAAGGTTTGCGCCTTAGGCGGCTGCCTAGTTGGCCTGCTGATAGCACCGGCCTTGGATAAGGGAGAGATACTGAGGCCAATTAATAATTGCCTGTTATAGAACGACATTGCAATAGATTAATCAACAAGGCTAAGATTGCTGGAATTTGGCATCAATCAGCAGGGTTGGTCGTATAAGAGGATGCATCCGCCACGTACGAGGAGGAGTCAAAAAGTAACCTTAATATTTTTTTATTAACAGAATATGCACAAATAGGAATGAAAGCACTTAATAACTTTTCAACATAGTCCCCACCACGTTCAATGCAGGTGTGGCAGCGCTTCACTAATGCCTTTATTCCGCGAGAAAAAACTCTTCTGACTGGTTGCGTAGCCACTTATGCACCGCCTCTTTCACCTCATCGTCCGTACTGAACTTGTTGCCACCGAGTGCCTCCTTGAGGTATCATAAAGGACTCACACATAATTGTACATTTACAGTCAAAAATCAAATGGTTCCAAAATACAAATATAACTAGGGAAGAGGGGGTTTTGAGGAGAAATATCCCATCCACCGTTTCCCGTTTATATCTACTAACAGACAAAACCCGGTCCCAAAGACAAGAAAGGGGGGGGGGGGGTGATCAGAGATAGGCAATTTAACCCACTGGTAAATTTATTACTCTGAGGCAAGGGGTTACAGAAAAGGGGGGGGGGGGTGTAGAGGAAAGCTAGGGTTCTCAATTGTCTCCCTTTAAATCAACAAATTTTACGGGAGGGGGGAATGAACACAGTTACCCAATCCCACTAGGAGAGATCCCGTACAAGGAATATAATGCACCTTAGTATAAGGTCGAACTAATTAAAAGGGTAAAGAAAAGATAAATCTCCTTTCATTCAAAAAAACACACTAGGGCTGGCCATCCCAACAAACACACACGCAGACTTACCGAAAGGTGAATTCTGGCACTTCATAGGAAATACATAAAAAAAACAGCACTAAACCTTGGCTTAGGTAAAAGTAATTTCTTCCGTGTACAGCCCCAGATTTTGCGGGTTGTTTAAGTTAACAAAGTGTCCCGAAATCGCTGGACGTTGAAGTTTAACGGTACTGTTTGTTTATTAGATAAAGTTCCTAAAGAAAGGCACAGGCACTTGGCTAAGCGTGAGGTATGGTGTGGTTCCTAAAATTGGCACAGCTGGCGGAGATAACTTCCTTTTTCCGTAATGTCACAAGTTAAGAAAAACACTGAGGTAAGTTCTTCTTCGGGGGAAGGGGGGGGGGGGGTGGTTCGGGGGGGGGGGGGGGGCGGCCGCGGGGTTAAAATCCACTGAATATGCGTGACAGACAGTGTTCAGGTATCGATGCTTTTTCTTCACAAATAGGGGCAGTGAATAAAATATGTTCTGCTTCCAGTTGTCGTTAAGGGCTCTATATGAACTAGTATTTTTAAAGTGTTTCTTGAATGGCTTTTTTCTCAGTTACGTTCAGAGGAGCGGGGCCCATTACAGGTCGCCACAAGTTTAGCTTTAAAAAAGTTCATATGTTACTGGAGTTATCAAATTGAGTTTGGCAGAACTCTGTATATAGTTAATAATTGCTGGGATGCAGGTTGAATGATCGTTCTGAATGAAAGATAATCAAAACAAGAAATGCATTACAAATCATATTATAATCTGACGCGATAAATTACAGTTAGCCTATTTACTTATTAGCGTCGTCAATTAACAAATCAGGAAAACTTCCCGTGAGTTAAAAATAATTAAAAGCACATCTATCTATACAGAACTAAACTGTATTAAAGTTATAATTCTCTTTAACGTCTGCAAAATAAATTTACGCGTCAATTGTATTAGGAAATACTTTTAGCTGTAACATTAGTTTGCACTAGAACTTTGAAAATGGGTTTATTTAATAAGGTTAAATTTACACCACAATCCATTGAAATCAATAGAAATAACTCGACCAATGATCACTCGAAGCTAATGTATAAATTACCGTCTGCACAGAAAGAATACACTCCAATAGTCACGAAGGTAGATGAAATCCAGCAGGAATCCGACTATGCTAGTGCAACTAGGATTCTGTCAGAGCGAACGATAAAATGCAGTTTATCGGAGTTCTCTATTTATACTTCTCGAATGTAACTTGAATGGGGCGTGTTAAATTTTCGCACCTTTCTTGATCTTGAGCAAAATTCGGGGTACCTCGCCGATGTGTTAAACGTTGCGATTCCTACGTTTTCCCCGGTCTACCGATTTTCTTCCGTCTCAGGCTGCTCGCATAAGAGTGCGAAAATTTCCCGAGAAGCTAACTCTGTGAGCTGCAAGTCCCTGATTCTTTAGATCGCGGCCGCTCCACGTTGAATTCTGAAGATCAGCCTGTTCTTTGATGGTACCGCTGCATGCCGGTAAAAGTTACAACAGATGATCAGGGGTTCTAAAGTTATGAGAGGCCAATATTCTGTTATCATCCATCGAGTCAGGGAAATTCATTTGTCATACTTAGACGTACGTCACAATCGTCCCCCACTTTTGAGACATGGAAACTCGTTTTCATGTTTAATTTATGACAATGAAGCTGCCCTGATCGGTAGTTTTAGGGTGATTGGCATCGTCGATTTTCTCCTCTTCCTCCGTGGTCCAGTTTCTACTCAAGAAGTCAGCTCCGACATTCTGTTTTCCTGGAATATATTCCACTTTGAAGGAATAAACACTCAATAGCAAGGCCCAACGCATTATCCTTGCGTTGAATTCCTTCTTGGCACCCAGGAAAGCTAGTGGAGCATGGTCTGTTTGCACCGTGAAAGAAGTACCATACAGAAACTCATGATGGCGTCTGATGCCATGAATCAGAGCGAGACATTCTCTTTCAACGACACTGTAGTTGCGTTCCGCTTTATTCAGTTTCCGACTGCCATAGGCAACTGGAAATAGCATGTTCAGGTCACTGTCATCGGCTTGCAGCAATGTTGACCCGATGCCCTGACCTGACGCGTCAACTCTCAGTATGAAAGGTTTCTTAAGGTCAGGTAACCTTAGGATGGGGTATGCCGACAACTGTCCTTTCAAAGTGCTATACGCGTGTTCGCACTTTTGATCCCATATGACCTTATCAGGACAACCTTTCTTGGTGAGGTCAGTCAGAGGTGCTGTCAGTCCGTTGAAGTTCTGGATGTATTTCTGATAGTATGCACATAGCGATATGAAGGAACGTACGTCTTTCTTCGTTCGGGGTCTTTTTGCTGCCACAATTTTCTCCACGTTCTTCTTAATAGGCCAACTGCATCCGTGAGAAATAGTATGCCCCAGGAAGTCTAACTGTTCAAACCCGATGAGACATTTGCTAGGTCTGGCTGTGAGACCCGTTTCCTGTAGTCTCCTGAGGAGCATAGCAACCGTAGCAATATGTTCTTCATAGGTTTCCGATGCAATTAATATGTCATCCATGAAATTATGGATATGGGGACTTTGCAAAGGCTCTAGAAGCTTCCTCATCATCCTGGTGAACACTCCTGGTGCGTTATGCAAACCGAACGGCATCACATTAAATGTGTAATGTCCTTCGCTAGTGCTGAAAGCTAACAAAGGTTTAATTTCCTCCTTGACTGGTATTTGATAATAACCTTTACTGAGGTCAATCTTGGAGAAGATCTTTGCTTTGCTGAGCTTGGTGAACAACTCAGAAACAGTTTGGAGAGGTTCGGGCTGGAATTCCGTTACAGCGTTTAGCAACCTGTAATCAATGCACAGCCTAACTTCCTTATTGGGCTTCTGCAACAGCACTACACTCGAGCTGTAAGGAGATGTAGACTCACTGATAATTCCTGCCTGACGCAGCTTGTCTATTTCTCCGCGAAGTGCATCCGCTTTAGCGTATGGGATGGGGTAAACTCTGGTTTGAACAGGGGTCTCGTTTGTTAATTTCATATCAAATTCAATGAGATTTGTTCGACCAGGTACATCCGTTAAGACTGCACTGTACTGTTTTAGTAGAGCCCTGGTTTCTGTTTGTTGTTCAGGTGAGAGATTGTCGCCGAACTTGACATCTTTAAAGGATTCTGTGGGTTGCAGTGGATACTCCATGCAACCATCATCATCTTCCTCGTCTTCCGTTGCTATGGCGACAGCCAGGAGATGCTCGGAGGATGGCACCGGTCTTTCCAAATATTTCTTTAGCAGATTTATGTGGAAGACCTTCTCCTTTCCTTTGATGGCGATCTTGTAATTAGTACGTGAGATCTTTTTAAGGACGGTAAACGGCCCTTGCCATCCGATGCGAAGTTTATTGCTTCCGGTTGGGAGTAGCAACAAAACTTTCTCCCCTGGTTGGAGCTCTCTCTCTTTTGCAGCTTTGTTGTATCTTTTAGCGTGTTTAGCGCGGGCTTTCGTAAGGTTGGTTGTAGCTAGATCCCATCCTAGCTTTAGCCTTTCCTTGAGCTCAGATACATACTTGCTTGCAGAGACGACTGTCTCGTCAGCCTTTTGGTCTGTCAGGGACCGAAGTAAGGCTTCTAATGGCCCCTTTATAGGTCTGCCAAATAAAAGTGTAGCAGGCGGGAATCCCGTAGACGCTTGGGGAACCTCTCGGTAGGCGAATAAGGCAGCCGATATATATAGGTCCCAGTCTTCCGGTTTCTCCTGACCCAGCTTACGTAACATGGTGGTGAGGCTGCCATTAAACCGTTCCACGAGCCCATTTCCGGCCGGATGGTAGGGACTTGTGTGGATATGTTTGGCCCTCAAGATCTTAAAGATCTCCTCCATTAACAGGCTACGGAATTGGGATCCATTGTCCGTCAAAACTTGTTGAGGGAATCCCAACCGTGTAAAGATTTGCACGAGGGCTTCTGCGACATGCTTGGAATCTATGCATGTTAGCGGTACAGCTTCGGCCCACATTGTGCAAGTGTCGACTAAAGTCAGGATGAACCTGTGCTTTCTTTTGGTCCTTTCCAGGGGTCCAATGATGTCGACAGCAACCCGTTCAAATGGAGTCCCTACTATTGGCATTTGCCCCATGGGTACTGGGGGTGTCAAGTGCTTGGGTGCTACCCGTTGGCACTGGGCGCAGGATTTCACGTACCTGACAATGTCAGAGTTCATTCCTGGCCACCAATAGTGGGTTTTTATTCGCTGAATAGTGGCGTTTTGCCCCATATGTCCGCTAAAGGGAAGAGAGTGCCCCATCTCTAAGATCTGGCTTCGGTACTGCGTCGGTACTAGGAGCTGGTTATTCCCCGTGTCCGGGTTTCCCGTTCTACGATACAATACGCCATCCTTAGAAAAGATGTCTCCGTTGTGTCTGGGGTCCTTAGCCATGGGCAGTTTTCTAAAGCAGAGCTCTAGAGTAGGGTCCTTTTGTTGCGCCTCCTTCAGTTCGTTCGGTAACAAATTTGGCGCAGGCTCCCTCTCCTTCTTGGCTTGCCCTCTTGTGGTTACCGCTGCCACAATCGGCTCCTTTGGTCTCCCAATAAACACATATCTACATCCCAGGATAACTGGGAAGATAGGATCATCCATAATGGCCGCTTTTATAACTCCTCTGACAAAGTCAGAGTGTATTTCTACCAGTGCGATAGGAAGCGTCCTGGGTGCATCACTCCTGAAAACTCCACTAAGTTTGACGGTTTCCTCTGTCTCCTGACCTGGTTTGACTAGGTGTCTAGCAACAATACAACTAAAACTTAATCCAGTGTCAAAGAGACAAGTGGTTGAGGTACCATTCAAAATTACAGTTCCTCGAGTTGAGGGTCGGTCCCCCTCAGGTTGAGAATCACTGACATTGATTCTACCTTTCGAGGCTGTATGCAAACATCCAACGCGGTTTGGACCGGTTTGTTTGCCCTGATCAGACGTTCCTGGTGTAGGGGTCTTCCCTTTTCCTTGACCTTGGTGGCCGCGCTGCCACGTAGGCTTGGTGGGTTGATCAGAATTGTTGTTGGGGGGTATCGGGTTTTGTAGAATTTCGATTTTTCTTGGGGAGGTCTCTGGGTATTATTTTCTCGTTGGTTATAATTCTGAGAGGAATTAGAGGAATAGGATGACTGCTCTAGATTTTGTTTACGAGATGGCTCATCTGTGGGTTTACGTTTAGTGCTGGGAAGTTCGGCCATTGCATTGGTATAGCGTTCGGCCTTATTGAGTATGTCCTCAAGCCTGACTGCGCCCTGTTCAGCCAAAAATCTACGGGTTTCGTTTGACATAGTTGCCTTTATCTGTTCCACAAGAACAAGTTCAAGTAGTCCCTCATATGTAAGAGGTAGGTCAGATAATTCAATGCACTTTGTCAGATAACCCGTGAGACGTGAAGAGAACTGGGGAAATGTTTCCGTGCTCTCTTTTCGGCTGTTTCTGAACAACTGCAGAAACTTTCGGGCAGTCATCTCAAACTGCTGTAGTAAGGCCTTCTTCAACATGTCGTAATCATGTTGATTCGGTCCCAGCTTTGTGTACACGTCATAAGCATTGCCTTTCAGTGACGTTGAAAGTTTTAGCGCCCAGCGGGTACTCTCTAACCCATAAAGATTCGCGAGTCTCTCGAATTTTTCTAGGTAGCTGTCAATTTTTTCGTTAGGGCTAGGAAAAGACTCTAAAGCGAAAGACATCGCAGTTAATTGGGCAGACTGAGTGCTGGAGAGATCCATTATTTGAGACTGGGGCGAAGACGGCTCTCCATTATTTGAAGTAGAGGCACTCCGACTCTCTAAAGCCTTGAGCGCTAATTCATGTTGTCTTTCCCTCTCTCTTTCTCTCTCTCTGCGGGCTTCCATTTCTGCCTCAATTTTCTTCTGTTCCAATTGACGATCGTCCGCTTCTTTCTTCCTAGCTTCTGCCCTCTCTTCTCTCTCTTTTTCTTCCTTCCTCTCAGCTTCTGCTCTTTGTTTCTCTTCCTTCCTCTCTGCTTCTGCTCTTTGTTGCTCCGCGTCATATATTTGCAGTTCCTGGGTGATAAACAGATTCGCGGCTTCTGTGTCTAATCCTGAGTCTTTCGCTTCCTGTCTCAAAATGGATCTTATCCTAATTCTCTCAGCCATTGTCAAAGAACTGGATGCTTCTAAGACTAGAGAATAGTAAGATGGAACAAGAAGGGGAAAAACTCAAAGCCGCTACGAGAAAAACAAAGTAAAAAAAATTTACTGAATGACCTCGTGTGTTAACTTATCGCCACTATTATTGTCACTTAAGACTCGTAACGCAAGCAACTATGCCAATTAAATGGTAAGTTACATTAGAAAAGAATCTACTCTTACTAACAGTAGAGAGAAAAATTTATATTAAAACAATTTAAAAGGAAAAAAAAAATTTCCTTCTAAATTGTTTAATTAGAAAATGTTAATTCTCTTAACAACAAACTCCGTCCCTGAAGACAATTTTTGAGATGAGACGTAGTCCCAGTAACTGTTAATTTTAAAAAATCAGTCCCTGAACAATCCGTCTTTAGCTTAGCTCAAAAAATCAAACGCTTTAGCTTCATAATAACCTTTAGTGATTGTAAAACAATCACGCAGTCCCAGCAATTATATAACCAAAAATTTTAAATTCCCTCTGCCAGAGAATACAAATGTGACAATCTTTTATTATCACTAACTGCCTGTTCCTGTGGAAAAACAAACCTGTCTTAATTATTGTGTGGTTGGCCCAAAATACTGAACGGCTTGGTCTAGGGGAAGTAATACTTTTAAAGATTATACCCTACTTCACAAAGACAATCAACCACACTCTATTAACTAGGTTCAAAATCTCGAACGAGCTAACCATATATTGTCGTAATTTTTATCTGAGAGGGTGCTGATGAATATTGGTCCCTTTAGAGTGTAAAGTGATATTGAAGGCTCTGTGAGAATAAGGATTTAGGTGAATGAGGTAGTAGATTCACAAGCGCTGGGAAGGAGCAAGGACAGTCTCTTATTACGACAATATCTGTTTTCTCACAGACTACTCCTATCTCTCTTCTGCACAAACAATTGTTTGTCAGTTCCAGTCGCTCAGGCGCGCTCACCTATTTGGTGATTCTGTCGCTCAACGTACATGAATACAAACTACACAGATGAAAATGTTTGGAGTTTTAGGCCAACCGACAACCAACACAAATAAATATTCATACCTTTATTATCATAAAGGACTCACACATAATTGTACATTTACAGTCAAAAATCAAAGGTTACAAAATACCAATATAACTAGGGAAGAGGGGGTTTTGAGGAGAAATATCCCATCCACCGTTTCCCGTTTATATCTACTAACAGACAAAACCCGGTCCCAAAGACAAGAAAGGGGGGGGGGGGGGGGGATCAGAGATAGGCAATTTAACCCACTGGTAAATTTATTACTCTGAGGCAAGGGGTTACAGAAAAGGGGGGGGGGTGTAGAGGAAAGCTAGGGTTCTCAATTGTCTCCCTTTAAATCAACAAATTTTACGGGAGGGGGGAACGAACACAGTTACCCAATCCCACTAGGAGAGATCCCGTACAAGGAATATAATGCACCTTAGTATAAGGTCGAACTAATTAAAAGGGTAAAGAAAAGATAAATCTCCTTTCATTCAAAAAAACACACTAGGGCTGGCCATCCCAACAAACACACACGCAGACTTACCGAAAGGTGAATTCTGGCACTTCATAGGAAATACATAAAAAACAGCACTAAACCTTGGCTTAGGTAAAAGTAATTTCTTCCGTGTACAGCCCCAGATTTTGCGGGTTGTTTAAGTTAACAAAGTGTCCCGAAATCGCTGGACGTTGAAGTTTAACGGTACTGTTTGTTTATTAGATAAAGTTCCTAAAGAAAGGCACAGGCACTTGGCTAAGCGTGAGGTATGGTGTGGTTCCTAAAATTGGCACAGCTGGCGGAGATAACTTCCTTTTTCCGTAATGTCACAAGTTAAGAAAAACACTGAGGGGGGGGGGGTTAAAATCCACTGAATATGCGTGACAGACAGTGTTCAGGTATCGATGCTTTTTCTTCACAAATAGGGGCAGTGAATAAAATATGTTCTGCTTCCAGTTGTCGTTAAGGGCTCTATATGAACTAGTATTTTTAAAGTGTTTCTTGAATGGCTTTTTTCTCAGTTACGTTCAGAGGAGCGGGGCCCATTACAGGTCGCCACAAGTTTAGCTTTTAAAAAGTTCATATGTTACTGGAGTTATCGAATTGAGTTTGGCAGAACTCTGTATATAATTAATAATTGCTGGGCTGCAGGTTGAATGATCGTTCTGAATGAAAGATAATCAAACAAAGAAATGCATTACAAATCATATTATAATCTGACGCGATAAATTACAGTTAGCCTATTTACTTATTAGCGTCGTCAATTAACAAATCGGGAAAACTTCCCGTGAGTTAAAAATAATTAAAAGCACATCTATCTATACAGAACTAAACTGTATTAAAGTTATAATTCTCTTTAACGTCTGCAAAATAAATGTACGCGTCAATTGTATTAGGAAATACTTTTAGCTGTAACATTAGTTTGCACTAGAACTTTGAAAATGGGTTTATTTAATAAGGTTAAATTTACACCACAATCCATTGAAAACAATAGAAATAACTCGACCAATGATCGCTCGAAGCTAATGTATAAATTACCGTCTGCACAGAAAGAATACACTCCAATAGTCACGAAGGTAGATGAAATCCAGCAGGAATCCGACTATGCTAGTGCAACTAGGATTCTGTCAGAGCGAACGATAAAATGCAGTTTATCGGAGTTCTCTATTTATACTTCTCGAATGTAACTTGAATGGGGCGTGTTAAATTTTCGCACCTTTCTTGATCTTGAGCAAAATTCGGGGTACCTCGCCGATGTGTTAAACGTTGCGATTCCTACGTTTTCCCCGGTCTACCGATTTTCTTCCGTCTCAGGCTGCTCGCATAAGAGTGCGAAAATTTCCCGAGAAGCTAACGCTGTGAGCTGCAAGTCCCTGATTCTTTAGATCGCGGCCGCTCCACGTTGAATTCTGAAGATCAGCCTGTTCTTTGATGGTACCGCTGCATGCCGGTAAAAGTTACAACAGATGATCAGGGGTTCTAAAGTTATGAGAGGCCAATATTCTGTTATCATCCATCGAGTCAGGGAAATTCATTTGTCATACTTAGACGTACGTCACAATCGTAACAGTGTTTCCCAAACATCCACATGCCATTCTTTCACTTCGTGGGTGAGTTGTTTTGGTACCCACCTAGATGAGACTTTGTGGTACTGCAACACGTCGTAAATGATATGGTGCACCGAGCCATGACTGATCTTCAATTCTCCAGCCACCTCGTCGATTGTTACCCGCCGGTTTTCCCGTATCACTCGTTCCCCTGCAGTGATAGCGCCAGGCGTAGTCGCAGTGTGAGGCCGTGTGACGTGGAAAATGTAAATATAGCCTCAGAAATCCGAACACCTTTGCTTCCCCATTTAGTGTTTTAATTTTGCTACGCAAAAACCACGAACTTCGCGGTCTGTCTGAATCATATTTTAAAGCCACTGTTTACATGCACTGATGAGTGTTTACAAATTTTCGCACCCGGCAGTCTGACCAGGGGAGCGAATCACGTTCGTTTACCCGAGTTTCTCACGCGAGCTGATTTGCCAATTATCGGCAATTAGACAGACGCGCGTAGAAATAAACGATTTGTTTGTTTGATCAATTCAAGGGCGATAATAATACGTCCCGATCACCTTTGATGTCCGACATTTTCAGGGAACTTATGTATTTGATCTACGTCAGTGGGGAGATAATCTAAGAAGGCCCGTTCGCACGGGATGCCTTTTGATGTCGTTTCGGCATCGCGAGTGAGCGAACCGTAGAATCATTTATCTCGGAAGTCAAGCTCGTTGATTTTTCCTGATACGTCCAAGGTGTGAATTTTCACATCTGTTAGAGATATTGCACAAAATCTGTGTATATATATATATATATATATTATATATATATATATTTATATATATATATTATATAATATTATATATATATATATAATATATATATATATATATATATATATATATATATATATATATATTATATATATATATTATATATATATATATATATATATATATATATATATATATATATATATATATATATATATATATATATATATATATATATATATATATATATATATATATATATATATATATATATATATATATATATATATATATACTGCCTTCTCTCCTACTCAGTTATCAAGTTGCTCAGAAATTTTGGATTATCTAATCACGCCAGACTAGAGCCATTCTTTTGCTAGATGTGTTAAATTGTTTCGTGGGGATTCCATTTTTCTGATTTCTGGTAATAATATAAGTTGTGCTTAAGTATTAAATATGTTAAACGGTTTACCATTTTTATTCACTGCTATTCCCTAGCGTTAAGACTAGCGAGATAGAAAACGCGTAGATATTTTCTTACCAGTGGTTCAGAAATGTAAAACCCATCAACCATTTTTCTACAGCAGAAGATACGGTTTAGCTGACTTAAGTATAATGATATGAGTGACGGATAAAGTGACCGATTAGTATGCGCATTATATTTCTTTGTGTATACATTTTTTTAAAATGAATAGTGTTACTATCATGTGTCAAAACGATAAACGCCGTCAGTCAACTAGCTAGTAATCTCAGGCGATATTTGTTAAGGGCACGTAGTCATAATTAAATTAAAAACTGACATTGTGCGCTGTGAGTGTTACCGGGTCGGGAGGGGAACGGCTGCATGCCTAAAACCCAATCCGTACTCGCTAAGCGAAGCGCGATAGTATAAGCTTAAGACATCAGGTGCCTTTAAATTTAATTAGGTGACGGAGAGGATAAGAGATCATACCTTACGTTTGATAGGATAGGATATTATCATTTTTGTTAAATGTTTTGTTTTTTCCAATATAGTGCTTGGTCAAAACCCAGCGGCCAGCGGTTTTCTTTTGTGGTCTTTTCCTCAGTTACTGAAGGAATAATAGTTGTCGTTGTCCTTGGCGTTCGTCCCCGTACCGGTGTGAACAGGAATTGCCAGGACGAGACACTAACATATTTTACTGTAAATTTGAGTAACGGGACTTACAAATATACCCAGATTTTTCCATTCAATTTTATCAGCCCGCTGCGGCAATATATATAACCTTTTTTTCCCGACTTCTGACAGTCGTTTACCCAAGTGAATTTTATCCAGGAGTATACACTGTTTCATAATCGGTACTCAACCCAGAGCAAGCCGATAGGAGTATCATCATCATCATCATTAACAGTTTTAGCAATCATATGTTTTCCTGCTGTTTACTGGAGGGCCATATCTCAGAGAGTTCCGGCATTAACTGTTCTAGGTGACAATTGTGTATCTAGCAATCTACCACCAAATTTTGCGTTCCCCGTGTAAAATTTAATTATTACACTGACAAACAACATTTTTCTTTCTTATATAAGAATAAGTGTTCTTAGGTCAGTTTCTTGCGCTGATTTCAAATCTGAAATCCGTTTATCTCTATCACGTCGGGTTCTTAAGATATTTGTGAATAAATATATTTTTGGGAAACCGTTATTTGCTCCGTTTCATTTTTACTATATAACTTATTAAAAATTAATAAAAAGCAACATAATTCTACTTTTTATACTGCTAAAAGATGCATGACATATGTTACGCGATTTTTCAAATAGTTACTGTATTTTGAAATAATTCTGAGCAAAATATGGCTTCTAGAAGTTGTAGAAATTCGGCTGATCTGTTCTGTTACGTGTGCGGATATTTTACCGATCGTGTTGACCAGAAAAACTTTACACCATTACTAAAGAAAGCATATGAACTTTATTTCGATTCGAAAGTTGATGATGCAAATAAATCTTGGAAGCCAAATGCAGTTTGTTCGATACATTGGCAGGTTGGTTACGAAAATCGCCGAAGCATAAGTCGATGCCTTTTGGAGTGCCAGTAATATGGCGTGAACATACAAATCACACTACTGATTGTTACTTCTGCTTGACAAATATCCATGGTTTCACTTTTAAAACTAGAAAGTCTGTGGTTTTTCCAAATATTGAATCGGTTTCGAAACCAGTGCCTCATGATCCAATCACGTGTCTGATCCAAGTACCACCAGAACAATATCCGCTGGACGTGAATGAACCATCAGAAAGTGATAGTTTACCTGCTTTAGAAACTAATTCTTACTCAGATTACATACCGTTGAATGATGGTGTTTACTTAATTAACCATTCAGAACTTTCAGATCTAATACGTGATCTCGCTCTTACCAAAGGACACGCGGAATTACTCGGTTCGCGACTCAAAGAATGGAATCTTTTAGCGCCCAATACTCCGATATCTAAATTTTGTCATAGACACAGAGAACTTGTTCAATACTTTGAGATGGATGATGACATTTGCTATTGCAAAGATGTAAACGGTCATGAGCACATAGTCAACGAATGGCGATTTTTCATCGATTCTTCCAAGACTAGTCTAAAAGCCGTGTTATTGCATAACAGAAATTTATTTTCATCAATTCCAGTCGCCTACTCTGTTCATATGAAAGAAACTTATGACAATATGGCTATACGTTTGGAAAAAATAAAGTACAATGACTACCAATGGCGGATTTGTGGAGACCTAAAGGTCATTGCAATTCTCACGGGCATACAGACTGGGTATACTAAATGTGGTTGCTTCCGATGTGAATGGGACAGCCGCAACAGACAGGAACATTATGCAAGAAAGGTGGGGCCTATCCAGGATCGTATGCAGCTCGGGCATAAAAATGTAATACACGAGCCATTAGTTAACAAAGACAGCTTCATTTTACCACTGTTACATATAAAGTTGGGGGCTCATGATAAAACGAGCAAAGCTTTCACTTATCTTCGAGAAAATTATGACGGTGGAGTGTGACCATGCTTGCCGATTATTGTTGGATGCTTCATCGCGATGTATCACATGCGATTCACCGACGAAAGTCGACTGCAAAGAAATTCAAGCCTACATAACTGTTATACTTATTGTACGAATGATGTTGTAATACTGTATGCGTTGTTAAAAAACCTCAATTGCGTATTTCTAGAGATCCCGACCTGATAGAGAAAAACGGTTTGCAGATTTAAAAACAGCGCATTAAAATTGACCAGAAAAACATAGAAATATTAGAGAAAGAAAAAAAAAGTTTTTTTTTGTTAGTCAGTGTTATCGGAGGAACTGGGGCCGGATTCGGATGATACCAACTTCTGGACTTTATATCCACATTCATGGATTATTCTTCAAAAACATTGTTTCACCAGATTAGGTAAGGAGCGAATGAGTGGCCATGTATAACAGAGAAAGAGAGAGAGTGAAATATTTTCTTTTTTTACAGGAAACATTGTACCTGCAAACTATCTTTTTTTTCTTTTAACTATTGTTTAAATTTTTTACTGGATAGCATTTTAGTGGGACCTGTTCTTTTCTTTACTGTCTATTCTACACCCTAGTGTTAATCTTTGACCTTTTGTGCTATTAACTACCTTTGGGATTATTTTGTTTCTCAACAAGGGGGAGGGCACTTATTGGGTTATTTTCCTATGTCTGTAAAATATGATTTATATATATATATATATATATACATACATACATACATACATACATACATACATACATACATACATACATACATACATACATACATACATACATATATACATACATATATACATACATATATACATATATATATACATACATATATATATACATACATACATACATACATACATATATACATATACAAATATATATATATATATATATATATATATATATATATATATATATATATATATATATATATTTTACATATATATATATATATATATATATATATATAGATATATATATATATATATATATATATATATATATATATATATATATATATATATATATATATATATATATATATATATACAGTACTTTTCAAAAAAAATGGCAGACATATTTTCGCAACGCAGCACACACATAAAAAAAAATAATAATAAAAACTGTATGTCCAGAGGAAGATTGTTATCTCCCCTATCTATTAACAGTGGTTTCAGTACAATATAATGTTGCCTTCTCCAGCAAGGCAAGCCTGGATGCGGCGAGGCATACTTCCCACAAATGTTTGTAGGTAAATGAGAGTCAGACTGTCCCAGTATTTTTCAGCTACCTTGTTCAATTGTTCAACGTCTCTGAGTCCACTCTTTTTTAAATGATTCTTGAGTAGTGCCCAAACGTTTTCAATTGGGTTTAGATCGGGACTGTTGCTGGGCCACTTCAGCACTATCAAATTCTTCTCTTGCAGCCATGCTTTGGGGGTATGAGCTGTATGATTTGGGTCATTGTCATGTTGAAATGTGCACCCATCGGGGTACATGACCTGCATAAATGGCAGAAGGTGTCCCTCTAGTATGTTGATGTACCTTTCTTTCGTGAGAATTCCTGTGAAAACACACAGTGGGGTGGCCCCTCTTGCTGACACCCCTCCCCAAAGATGGAATTTCTAGGTATGTTTCGGTCGCTGGTACAAAGGCGTTACATAGCCTTTCGTCCAAATATTTATTTGAGCAGGATAAGACGAAACAGAACATTCATCTGAAAAAATCACATTGTCCCATGACAAATTTTGGTGTTCGTGGCACCAGTTCAAGCGCATCTGTTTGTGAGTCTCTGTGAGCAATGGTGAAGAAATTACCCGCTTTTTTGTGTAATTCATCCTGTGTAGCTCCCGGCTGACAGTAGCATTAGATACCTCTGGGCTTCCCAACTCGATCATGCGCTGCCGTATGTTTTCTACACTCTTCATTGGCTCAGCCCGAACGATTTGGGCGAGACGCCGATGGTCCTTTGTGTCCAAAATTCTTGGCCTCCCACTACCTTCTTTTCACTCGATTCCATTACCTGCTTTTAATTTACTCACAACTCTGTAGACAGTCTGCTCAGGAATGTTCAAGGTTTTAGAAATGTTGGAACATGTTTGATTTCTTTCATTCCAAAGCTGTGAAATTAACATACACTTTGACTTTGTATCCATTTTCTGCCACTAGCATTAGAAATTGTCGTCTGCTCTATTATATTACTCTAAGCTAATTTATTTTTTACTTTTGGTAGTGTTTGCTCACTTCAGTGGAGTGCACCTTTTGGGCAGAACATGCATATTTAATTAGATTTCAGCTTCTTTAGCTGAGCAATATGACTGCCATTTTTTTTGCAAAGTACTGTATATATATATATATATATATATATATATATATATATGTTTCATGTAGTAAAGTTTAAATGATAATAAACTTAACAAAACTTAATTTAGTGTGTCGGTCAGACCCATACCCAATTATCCATAGTTTTTCACGTTTGTGCGTATTGTTGTCACATAAGTGTGTGTGCGTGGGCGGGTGTAGTGTAATAATAATAATAATAATAATAATAGCCCCTTCAGTCATAACTGACTATGGGAATGCGCCCCTGAGGTGACAGCCCTCAACTGCTTACCTTCCTGGTGCTCCTTTCGACGTTTTCTCTTCACCTCTGCTTCTTGTGTGAGCCTCTCTTCGCCCAATCCGAGGTGGCGCCGTAAATAGCATCGCCACTTAGTGCGATCGGCAGCTTCATCCTCCCATGTTGCTGAATCCATGTCCAGTGCCCTCATATCCCTCTTGCACACATCTTTGAACCTCAGCTGTGGTCGCCCAACTGTTCTCTTGCCATCTGCTAATTGTCCGTAGAAGATATCTTTTGGGATGCGACCATCTTCCATGCGGCGAACATGGCCAAGCCAGCGAAGTCTGCGCTGTCTAAGCAGCGTATACATACTTTGAAGGCCAGCACGTGACAACACCTCGACATTTGTCACTTTATCTTTCCACGAGATGCCGAGGATGCGGCGTAGACACCGCAAATGGAAGGTATTGAGCCTTCTTTCTTGCTTAGCATAGGTCGTCCAGGTCTCGCTGCCATATAGGAGTGTGCTGGTGACGCAGGCATTATATACCGCAGCTTTGGTCTTCATTGTGAGTTTAGAGTTTCCCCAAACACGCGATGTGAGGCGGGCAAAGGTAGCTGCAGCTTTGCCAATGCGGCTGTCGATTTCTGTATCCAGTGAGAGTTTGTCATTGATGGTAGACCCTAGGTATGTGAAGTGGTGCACCACTGCCAATTCATAGTTATCGATAGTGATAACTGGTGCAGCACCCACATCCTGACTCAGCACATTCGTTTTCTTTAGACTTATTGTGAGGCCGAAGTCCTCGCATGCTTTAGTGAAGCGATTCATCAAGCTCTGAAGCTCCTGTTGGCTTTGAGTGACGACTGCAGCATCATCAGCGAACAACAAGTCTCTTATAGTGACCCTTCTGATTTTTGTTTTTGCCTTCAGCCTTGAAAGATTAAATAGACGGCCATCTGACCTAGTGTGAAGGCATATTCCTTCAGTTGCATCTCTGAATGCATGTTTCAAGAGTAAGGCAAAGAAGATTCCGAAGAGGGTCGGAGCCAGAACACAGCCTTGTTTAACGCCACTTCGTATATCAAAGGGCTGTGACGTGCTTCCAGCATATTGGACTGTTCCCTTCATGTCGTCATGGAATGACTTTATCATTTCCAGCATTTTAGAAGGGCAGCCTATTTTCAGGAGGATTTTAAAGAGTCCATCCCTACTAACCAGGTCGAATGCTTTTGTGAGGTCTATAAAGGCGATATATAATGGTCTTTTCTGCTCTCTTGATTTTTCCTGAAGCTGGCGGAGAGAGAAGATCATGTCTGTTGTTGATCTGCCAGCTCGGAATCCACACTGTGCCTCTGGATATATGCGCTCAGCTAACTTGTGTAGTCGCATTAAGATGACTTTGGCAAAAACCTTACTAACAATACTAAGAAGAGAGATGCCTCTGTAGTTATTGCAATCACTTCTGTCTCCTTTATTTTTATACAGTGTTACAATCTTGGCATCTCGTAGTGTAGTGTAACTTATATTTTATATAGGGAGAGAAAGGTCGTCTGATATTAAAATATATTTGTATAGATAGGCTGGACTAGAGAAATTACTCACTCTTCCTCTTACACTATATCCTCGTGAAAATCTATTTCTTACACCTTTATTCTCACATATTTTACCACTATCACCTCTGCTCAGACGGGACCATAAATATCTTCTGACCTATCTTTAAAAATTTACGACAGGCCGGCCGTAGCGAGCTGCATCAGTCACAGTTGTCACCCCACTTTTAAACTTCTTGTGCCACTCATAAACCTGCTGAAGCGACACACAAGCGTCCCCATACTGCCTCTTCAACCTCTGATGAATGTCTGCTGGTTTCTCACCCTCACTACCCATAATAATAATAATAATAGCCCCTTCAGTCATAACTGACTATGGGAATGCGCCCCTGAGGTGGCAGCCCTCAGCTGCTTATTTTCCTGGTGCTCCTTTCGACGTTTTCTCCTCACCTCTGCTTCTTGTGTGAGCCTCTCTTCGCCCAATCTGAGGTGGTGCCGTAAATAGCATCGCCACTTAGTGCGATCGGCAGCTTCATCCTCCCATGTTGCTGGATCCATGTCCAGTGCCCTCATATCTCTCTTGCACACATCTTTGAACCTCAGCTGTGGTCGCCCAACTGTTCTCTTGCCATCTGCTAATTGTCCGTAGAAGATATCTTTTGGGATGCGACCATCTTCCATGCGGCGAACATGGCCAAGCCAGCGAAGTCTGCGCTGTCTAAGCAGCGTATACATACTTTGAAGGCCAGCACGTGACAACACCTCGACATTTGTCACTTTATCTTTCCACGAGATGCCGAGGATGCGGCGTAGACACCGCAAATGGAAGGTATTGAGCCTTCTTTCTTGCTTAGCATAGGTCGTCCAGGTCTCGCTGCCATATAGGAGTGTGCTGGTGACGCAGGCATTATATACCGCAGCTTTGGTCTTCATTGTGAGTTTAGAGTTTCCCCAAACACTCGATGTGAGGCGGGCAAAGGTAGCTGCAGCTTTGCCAATGCGGCTGTCGATTTCTGTATCCAGTGAGAGTTTGTCATTGATGGTAGACCGTAGGTATGTGAAGTGGTGCACCACTGCCAATTCATAGTTATCGATAGTGATAACTGGTGCAGCACCCACATCCTGACTCAGCACATTCGTTTTCTTTAGACTTATAGTGAGACCAAAGTCCTTGCATGCTTTAGTGAAGCGATTCATCAAGCTCTGAAGCTCCTGTTGGCTTTGAGTGACGACTGCAGCATCATCAGCGAACAACAAGTCTCTTATAGTGACCCTTCTGATTTTTGTCTTTGCCTTCAGCCTTGAAAGATTAAACAGACGGCCATCTGACCTAGTGTGAAGGCATATTCCTTCAGTTGCATCTCTGAATGCATGTTTCAAGAGTAAGGCAAAGAAGATTCCGAAGAGGGTCGGAGCCAGAACACAGCCTTGTTTAACGCCACTTAGTATATCAAAGGGCTGTGACGTGCTTCCAGCATATTGGACTGTTCCCTTATTGTCGTCATGGAATGACTTTATCATTTCCAGCATTTTAGAAGGGCAGCCTATTTTCAGGAGGATTTTAAAGAGTCCATCCCTACTAACCAGGTCGAATGCTTCTGTGAGGTCTATAAAGGCGATATATAATGGTCTTTTCTGCTCTCTTGATTTTTCCTGAAGCTGGCGGAGAGAGAAGATCACGTCTGTTGTTGATCTGCCAGCTCGGAATCCACACTGTGCCTCTGGATATATGCGCTCAGCTAACTTGTGTAGTCGCATTAAGATGACTTTGGCAAAAACCTTACCAACAATACTAAGAAGAGAGATGCCTCTGTAGTTATTGCAATCACTTCTGTCTCCTTTATTTTTATACAGTGTTACAATCTTGGCATCTCGCATGTCTTGAGTAATAGTTGTCTCTTCCCAGCACTGGCACAGCATCCTATGCAGGGGATGTAATAGCGTGCTCTTACAGCATTTGATTAAATCAGGAGGAATCCCATCACTGCCTGGTGCTTTGCCAGAGGCCAAGCTATCAATGGCCTTACTGAGTTCCTCTAATGTTGGTTCGGCATCCAGCTCCTCCATAGTTGGCAGACTATTGACAGCATCAAGGGCTGCAGGCGTAACGGTATTGTCTCTAGCGTAAAGCTCAGAGTAGTGCTCGACCCACCTCTCCATCTGCTTACCCTTATCGGTTAGCTTCTCTCCGCTGATGGTTTTTTAGCGGTGCCGTCTTACTTTTATGGGGGCCAAGTGCTTTCTTTATACCGTCATACATTTGTCTAATGTTGCCTGTTTGCGCTGCGATCTGGATGCTCTCACTGAGCTGGAGCCAATAGTCATTTGCACAGCGTCGAGCAGTTTGTTGAACTTTGCTTCTCGTAGCCCTCAGGATCTGTAGGGTTCTGGCACTCGGTGAATGTTTGTATTCATTCATAGCACTGCGCTTAGCTTCAATAACAGGTGCCATCACATCTGATGAAGCGTCAAACCAGTCATTTGACTTTGCTGTTTTCTTACCAAAGGTGGCAAGTGCAGTACTTTGAATGGTGTTCCGTAGATGATCCCAGTTCTCTGTAATAGTATCACCATGCTGAGGGCTACTGAGCACTTTCTTGAAGGTCGCAGTGAATTGAGCGATCATGAAAGGGTCTGACATCTTGCTGGTATCAATGCGTGGTTTCCCTTCATGTCTGACACGATAGAGTTTTCTTGGTTGTGCTCTGATTTTGCAGCAAACCAAGGAGTGATCTGTGTCACAGTCTGCACTATGGTACGAGCGCGTGGAGAGCACAAACCTGAGGAGTGGCCTTCTGATGAGAATCAGGTCAAGTTGGTGCCAGTGCTTGGATCGTGGGTGTCTCCATGACACCTTATGCTGGGGTTTTGTCTGAAAGTAGGTGTTGGTCATGCAGAGGTCATGGTGGACGCACAACTCTAAGAGCCGTTGTCCATTTTCATTCATCTTGCCAATACCAAACCTGCCCAGACATGAAGGCCATGAAACATTATCGGCACCCACTCTAGCGTTAAAGTCACCAAGGAGAACAAGCTGTTCTTGCCTAGGTATGCTTTTGATTACTGCTGCTAGATTCTCGTAGAACTCATCTTTAGCTTCTGAGGCAGAGTACAGAGTAGGAGCATACACACTGACAAGGGTGATGGGACCTGTGCTAGTTTGCAGGCGGAGCGTTAACAGGCGTTCTGATCCATTCTCGCCTGGTTCAACCATTTTAGTTAGTGATTTTTTGACCGCAAAACCTACTCCGTGTTCTCTAGCTTTATTAAGATCTTTCCCTTGCCAATAAAATGTGTAGTCCTTCTCGCTCACCGTTCCAGAGCCCGCCAGGCGCGTTTCCTGAAGTGCAGCTATATCCACCTGAAGTCGTTTAAGCTCATCATTAATTATGGCTGTCTTCCTTACATCGTTTACATCCTGTAGGTTTTCGGATAGTCCAGTCAACATAGTCCGGACGTTCCAGCATCCCAATCTGAGAGTTTGCTTATTTCTATTTTTTCGATAATTGCTTGGTGCAAAATTTTCTGTCCACAGTTCGGGTTTGACCCTAATCCCTGTAGTGGTTTTTGATGTTATTGTATGGTTGATATGTTACCTAGTGTACTGGATGAGGTCAGCTGTGAAGGCTCCTGAGATAAAAGTTTATGGGAGTTACAGGAGGCCTTTCTGCTACCACTTACGACCTCAAACAGACCTATTCTACTATAATGAGTGTTAGCTACGTTAAAAGTCTAGGGTACTGAAATGTAATGTGTAGGTAATAAAATACACAGACACACACATGTAATTAATAAGTCTAATAATAATAATAAACTCTATAATACACTGAACTAACACTGGCTGTTAAAGTTTAAGTTTAAAATTTTTTTTTAAATTTATTAGTCCTGAACCAATTGTTTCTTTTGGTCAGAACATATGAAATGATATGTATTTATCAATGGAATGCATATATGTATTGCATAATCAAATATAACTTTTGTACATAAGTATATTATTACAATGGTTAATATTAATGGTATCTACACTGTCTTGGGAACACTAGCACTGGATGGTTAGTTGGGGTGGCGTCATCATGTCCAATCTGTGGTTACAAATTTCATAGTCCTTAACATAGGGACTGATGTTACTGGCTTTATTACAAGCTTTATTTCTTTATTGATGGTGGGATTTGTTAATGAATCTCCAGCAGGCCAGGTTGCACTTTACTGGCCTGTAATGATGTAGTACAGAATTCGTGTGGCCCACTCCTCTCAGTAGCTGGAGTAAAATGTTAGGCTGCACAGACACCCGCTTTTGTACTTCTACAAAAGCAATCTGGCACAATCGTAGTGCCAGATCAGAAACTCTGAAACAAAATTTGTGCCATGTGTCAGTACTCTATTTACTGCGCCACTCTTACACACAACACCACAAAACAACACTACACAGACTGGGTCAGATCTCTCTGACCAACGTAACACATCTCACCCAGTTGTTATCAATTAGTACCAGTTTCCCAAGACTGCATTGCATCCGAAATATGTTCAATAGTTTCCTCTTCTATTCAATAAGGTGGGTAATATGTTCCCACTGATGTCAATAATAGATCCGCCTTCCATAGTCTTAGACAGGTTTTCATATATTATTAGTTTGTCTCTAGGCCCTGGACTGCTGCTGGGGACCTAGAGCAGGCACTTACTTGTCGTAATCATTTTTCATGATATGGCAGTATCAATCACTCAAAATATTAAAATAAACAAGATAAATGTTTTTTCCTTACCACAATTCAGAATTGAGAACACAGTTACTTAGGACTAGCAAAAATCAGCTGAGCTGCTGGCTAGATTAGGGCGTCCCACTGATTTTTATTTAATAATTCCGGGAAATCACCTCTAGCAGTCGAGAACTGTGTTACTGGACAGTCTTCTATCAAATGGTACAAGTGCGCGTCTCTTTCTCAATAATATGAATGCTTTTGTCCAATCGCGGACTTCCCCTCTAATTTTTCTCAAATATTCAAACCAAAAGTCAAATTTCAGTCAAATCTCAGTCAAGTGTGTATTATTTTCTGTTGGTCCGTCTGTCTCTACTTGGTTTTTCACAAAAATACACTTGTTTTTTGGACTAACTACATGCAAAAACTGCACAAACCTGCCCCTAAGTTATTTTTAGCTTCTATCCTCCGACTTTCCCCTCTAGTTCATTGCAGTTTGATTTTTGCATTTTTAGGGCTCAAGGACACCAAAATGTAACGTTAGTCTTCTTCTTCTTGCGATCGCATCTTTGATGATTACCGTCAGACGAGTTCTCATGATGAATTCGACTGTTGTTTGAAGTTCCTCTTTAACTCCATATAGCTTTGAGTTTAGTGTTGAGTCATTGGGCCAGTATATCTTTCTTAACTGGTCATACAGAGGACAGTCCTGTAGAACATGCTCAGCAGTTTGTTCGTTTAATCCACATGTGCACAGTGGTGAAGCAGACAATCGTAGCTTGTGCATGTGTTTATTCAGTTTGTTATGCCCTGTCCTGAGTCGAAAAATAGTTATCTGTCCCTGCCGGTCGAGAGTGTGATAGTCGTCTTTGGGTTGGTTCTGTTCTCTTCTGATAGTCTGGATAGCTCTCTTTTCCTCAAAATATGTGACTTCATTATCTTCTTGTTCACATTCTCCTCCCTTTTTTGCAAGTTTATCTGCCTTTTCATTTCCGGGTACGCCACAATGAGATGGTACCCACTGAAGTATGGTTCTCTTTTTGGCAGCTACCTTGTTTAGTTCATTTCTCAGATGCGGGAGTTTACCACCCTTGAGAGCTTGCAGGACAGACAGTGCATCTGTGAGGATGACTACCTGGTGGCAGTCAGAGTTGGTGTTATAAATCATATTTGCAGCTTGCTCTAGAGCTTGAACCTCAGCTGTATAGTTGGAACAGAATTTACCAGTGGGAATGTGCCTAGTCTCATAGTGGTTGTCAGGATATGAGATACAGATACCGGCACCTCCATTCCTAACAGCATTAGTTGCTGATCCATCTGTATAGGCATGTATCCATGATTGATCGGGATAGCTTTCTTGGATCATACTCAATGTAGCAGTTCGTTTTTTGCAGATCATTATACTCACATCCACTTGTGAGACCACTGACTGATGTATTAATTTGGAAGGCACTGCTGGCCTGCTCCCATGGTACAGGGTATAGGGTGGGCTTCAGTGGTGTTGTCTTCATGGATAGGTCTTCTTGATGCTGTCTTATAAGTCTTTTCCCCCGATGCACAAAGCTGCTACGCTTTAGACGTCCCAATGCCAGATCATCTAGTCTTGCCTTCATTGGGTGCATTGGCATACTGTTGTACTTTTCCATCTGGATCATGGTTTTTGTGTCTCTTCTATGGGACAATGTCTGTAATCCAGCAACCTTCTGCATCTCTGTTATTGGTGTAGTTTTCATGGCTCCTGTAATGAGCCTGAGAGCTTGATTTTGCACCTTGTCCAAAGACTGCAGATGTGAGTTAGCAGCTGATGACCATGCTGCTGAGCTAAACTCTAAGTGTGGTCTTATTACTCCATTATAAATCTTCTTTAGATTTCGTTCATTTGCTCCCCAGTTGGTACCTGCTAATTTTCTGAGTATGCCTAGTCGTCTTCGGGCCTTTCCTTCTGCATTTTCAATATGCTTATTCCATGTAAGCCTTTGGTCAAATGTCACCCCAAGATAGGTGGGGTAGCTTTCTTCCTTGATCACGGTTGTCCCTAGGTGTATGTTAGCTGATTTGTCCTTGGGGGCGAGGGAGAACAGTGTTGTGGAGGTTTTGTCTGTGTTTATTGTGATAAGCCATTTCTCTGCCCATGACACTAGCATGTCTGCTGCCCGCTGCATTCTATAATTTGCTGTGGTGACATTTTCATCAGCGCACCAGAGTACTAGGTCATCTGCATATAAGGCAGCTTTAACTCCTGCAGGGAGATCTTTCACCAGGTCATTGATGTAAACAAGGAAGAGTGTTGGGGAAATTACTCCTCCTTGAGGTACCCCCTGATGGAGCAACACTTTTCTGCTCTGCAGACCGTCAAGAGTGACTCTAGTTCTCCTGTTATGCAAGTATGACTGGATCCATTTCATCATGTTGCCTTGGATTCCACTTCTCCTAAGTTTTGCAATGAGGCCATCTTTCCACACCTTGTCAAAGGCCTGCTTGAAGTCGACCCAGATCGTTAGGACCTTTTTCTTCTCCTGGAAGGCATCTTCTATTGCTTGAGACAAGTAAGTAACTTGGTCTTCTATACTGTAGCATTCTCTAAATCCAGCTTGTTCCGGCACCAGGATCTGCTCAGACTCTAAATACCATTTCAATCTGTGGTTGACTATTCGCTCCATAGTCTTCCCAACACAGCTTGTGAGACTGATTGGCCGGTAACTTGCAGCCTCGGTCTTACATTTCCCTTTCTTTAGTATGGGTATTGTGATGGCTTCTCTCCATACTTGGGGTACCGTTCCTTTCAACCAGCTGTGGTTGAATATCTCAAGCAGTTTTGTCTTTGCTGCTGAGCTCAGATTTACTAGCATTTCGTTGCTGATTTTGTCTGGGCCGGGTGACTTTTGAAACTTAAGCTTGGAAATAGCCTTCTGTAGTTCTCCTAGTGTGATGGGTTCCCTCATTGGGGCAGGAGTATCTGTCTGTCCCATGGTTGCCAGTATTTCTTTTCTTATCTCTCTCTGATGGTCTATGTTAATGGGTAAGTTGCTTTCTGAACTGTATCTTCTAGCAAACAAGTCTGCAGCTTGTTTTCCTCTGAAAAGTTTGCCACCTTCATCCAATGTGATAGTCTGCCTAGGTGAGGAACGCTCTTCATTTAGAGACTTGACTAATCTCCAAAGTTTCCTGCCGTCTTTCTCAAGGTTCAGCGATGCCGTTTTAGTTCTCCAGCTTTTCCGTTTTTCTTCTAGCTTTGTTCTCTGAAACTCTGCTACAGCCTTTTTCCATTTGTTGTGAGTTTCAAGTGAAGGCTGAGATTCTGCGTCCTTTCTAGCCCTGTCCATAGCTTCCTGACGTTCTTGGAGTGTGCTGGACCAGTATGGTATGTAGTTACGCCGGCATCCTTTGGGAATGGTTTCTTTTGCAGCTAGTAGTATGCATCTGTTGAAGTCTTTTACCACTTCATTAATGTCTCTGTTCTGTACCTTGAGGGTAGACAGCAGCGTGTTCACCTGATGCCTGAATAAACCCCAATTGGCTTTTTTGTAGTTCCATCTTGTAATGGCTGGGCCTGTACTGAGAGTTGCACTCTGGACAGTAAGAAAGATTGGGCGATGGTCGCTTCCCCCTAGTTGGTCTCCTACTTCTCTACTAATAGATCCAGCTATATCTGGTGTGGAGAAGGCAAGATCTGGTGTTGAAGTTGTGTGCCATCCTCTGGAGTAGAAGGTAGGAGTATCTGTGGCATTATTGACTAGGATTAGGGAGTGATCATCTTGCCAAGTTTCAACCTCTTCACCTCTGTGATCCAGATGGTTATAGCCCCAGCTCTGGGAGTGGCTATTAAAGTCTCCAACTGCTATAAAGTTGGTGGCTGGTACCTGTATAGAGCTGAGACTCAGGGGTTTGTTGTTCGGACAGTAATAGTTCAGGAGTTCTATTTCCATCTTGTCTACCTTTATCTGCATCAGCTGATATTCTGCTCCATCCATGAAGGTTTTCCTTTCGTGTGCAGGAATGTTATTCCTTACAAGAGTAAGTACTCTTCCTTTTCGTCTATCTTTTCTGTCGGATCTGAAGCATTGATATCCCCTTATTTTAAAGGTTTGATCTGCTTTCAAGTGAGTCTCTTGGATACAGCAAACACTGACTTGCTTCTCATACAAGATGTTTTCCAGCTCTGTCTTTTTGCTGTATCCAGCCTGCTTGCTGTTCACTCCCTCTGCATTCCAGTGCATCATGACAAGTGGCACTCTGGGTTTCTCTTTTTCTGTTTTGTTTTGGTCAGTAGTTCTCCTCCGCCGTCTGCTGACTCCACAAGACGGTCTAGAGGGTCCTCCAGTAGCTGAGGGTGGGCTCTGTCGAGGCTCAGAGCCCGGCACTGCACCTGCCTGGTGGAGCTCCACAGGGCGAGCACCAGTACGAGATTTATTTGACGGTGTACTCTCCATAGAAAAAAAAGCGAGTTGCGTGATACTGTGGTTTCCGGTGCGCCTTCTGGCCCAGTATCTATGACTTTAGCACCTGTTCAACGGGAGAGTGGGCTCATCCCTAATCTGTTTATGTTCCCAGTAGTAGACTATTCGCAAGCAGCCTGGGGGTGTCACTGCTCTGCGCGGACCTTGTTTACCGAGGCGGCGTCCGAGCTCGTATGGTGAAAATATGATTGCGTTATCTTCAAAATAGCCCTGTCTTTCCCATGGCTTTTCTGCCATCCTGCAACTTTGAGTTAGGGAGTTCTGAGCTCCAGTCTCTTTCCCAGGCATTTTATCCTGGCCTGGCACGCATACAGAGGACCCCACTTCTGGTTCTAAGTTAGCAGTTGGGGATAGGTGGGGTAGCACACTGTGCATTCCCCGTCATCCAGGGGGCTCTCCAACTATGCAGAGCTTGCACAATGCTGTGCTCTGGTTCTGGGCTCTCCCAAGGAATCCTCTCGTCCTGCACAGAGCCACTTCCAGATACCCACCACCTGCCAACCCTCCATTGTAGAAATTTCCTGCATGCGGCCATCCAGTCAAGAGCCAGTATTAAGTCTGGTGCCCAAGTGATCCCCCCAAGCTCAGTGTGCAATGCTGGGTTCTCATCATGCTGCAACACAGGGGGGATTGTGATGCTCAGCCATCTCTCTCAACTCTGCACCGATAAGTGACATCGGGGACTTAACTGTGCCTCAGTACTGGGAGGCCCCGTTTCCGGGTACACCACACACAGCCAATTGAGGCAACGGTCGCCATGGGCGTGTCTTCAGTGGGGAAGTTGTGGAGTCTTCCTGTCCATGTTCTTGCACATCCTAACACTGCCGCAAGACATCGGAGGTTTGGAGAGTGGCCTTCTCTGCTTTTTTGAGCCGGGGTGGGCTCCCCGGGCAAGTCTCGATGGGGATCGGGACGTGTCCACGCGCCAGTGGGCCCAGCATCGGCCGCATCTGATGGAGGACTTGCTCTGCCAGGTTTGAGTTAGTAAATTCCAACTTTGTCATCTTCTTGGCATTGTGATGCTGGGGTGCCTGTGAATTTCCTAACGCCCCGGGTAGAAGCCAGAAGTGTACTGTGCCAGCTCTAGGGGAGATAAAGGGGGTGTTTCTGCGTCTCCTTGTGATACGTAGCCAAGGTAGGGCTCACAGTGCTCTTTCCCCGCCACCAAATTGCCTGCTGGTTACGCCGAGTTCTCCGAGGCTCTAGGCATGTGACCAAGAGTTGAAGGCAATAGGATCGTCACGTCCTGAGTCTCTGTGCCTGTACGATGGGTTCCGATCTTCAGGGAGCAGTCCACACTCGTTCCCACTCCCAAGACTTGTTCAGTATCCATCTGGCTCCTTCCCACCCACAGAGGGCGTGTACGGTGTAGTGCACCGGTTTTATTATCGAGGTTTGCTCCTCTAGATCCGTTGTGTTTAGCCTGAGGATTCGCGCCCTCAGTTACCAGGACTACCTCGAGGAGGGTGTGGCTCTTCACCACGCACAACGATCTTGGGGTATGAGAGGTTTTGCTAGGCCAAGAGACTAACACCGCAATGGTCGCTCCTTTCATGAACAAGAATTCACTAGGCCTAGGGTGAAGCAAGGGGGAAACCCACTACCCACAACACCAGCACATCATACCCCCTGTCTGTAAAAGACTTTGCCCCAGTGTAACGTTAGTGAAATATGCACAAAAAACTGTTCGCTAGTCTGATGTGAACAATACAGTCTTTCGTCAATATCTTCCGTGTTATCTGTCCGTCTGTATAATTAAAAGTATATTATTTCTCTGCTCAAGATGGGCTATCAAACTAGCTAGGTTTTATTTTCATAACTTTATTATTAAAGAAAATCCTACTTTTCTCAAGGTTAGTTTTTCTACCAATTCCTTGCATTGTGTCAACTAGTGGTGTGATTCTTTTTTTCTTTAACTACAAATTGCGTCTTTTTGCTTTTCAGATTCAAACACGTGTTCAATCATATTTTTTCCTTTTTATCTCCGTTTCCCCTCCCGTCTAAAAGGGTAAACCGTTTCGTCTGCATGTCTAACTAGTTAGTTTCAAATGGCGGTAGAAAGTGCTGGCGTAGGCGAGAATGTATCCTCGTATAATTTTATCCCTACATGTTATCTTACCCGTTACCTTTATAATTGGAGGTATTTTAACGTTGTATCACTGTATTTTTCACCACAATCCCCATGCACCCAATGGGGAAAGCAGACAGTGGCGGGACAACACCTTATTGACTGGGGGCTGCCCAGCTTGAAGCGGGCGGTAGCTGTCCAGTGAGATCCTAGAACCTCTCCCACTGTCGGAAGTAGCCCCTGGCGCCATGCCCTACGCCAATTGGGCAAAATGCTTATAACCGGTAACTGCTACTTCCCGTGTTTTGCCGACACCTATAGGGTGAAGCTGGAGTGTCCTCTCCAGGGCGCGAGCTTGGGCACAGTTATATGGAGATCAAGCTGTTGCCCATGCAGCATGTTCCCCCTCTCCACACAGCCGGTAGATCCAAAGGAACGGCAGTAGCCGATACAGTTTGGTACCAGCCATGTCGCAGGAGTTGCCAGAATAATGTCGAATCGACATTAGACTGCCTTAGGGACTCCGACTCCGGATTTATCCTCAGGGTTTACTCCCGAAGCCAATTCCACAAATGGATATTCCCGCAAGGCAGCGGTGGTTTGAATTCAGAGTTCCTTCTCTTAGATAAGCTACGAACCAAGGATCACGAGCCCTATCTGCCCTCACTACCCAAAAAACGGATAACTGCACGCTGCTCTTCTCTCGTGCATGCTTCCAAGGGGCGGCCATCTTGGCTATTGTTTGCTGACGTCATACTTCCCATCAGGACGATGGGCCTGCGCGCACTGGTACCTCAAGCGGGAGGGCATAATATATATGTAGTACCTCTTCTTCTTCTTCTTCATTCGTCCTGAAAAGGACGTTGGTTGCGTTATGTCTGTTTACACCGGAGCTGCGATATCTGCGCCTTTCGGCCGACACATCCGACTTCAGCACGGCATTATTTGGGACCGGGTTTGTCTTCCATCTTCGATCTCTACTCTCTCAGCCAGACTGCAGTGATGCAGCCTGTTTCCAGGACCACCACGTGGAGGTGGAGTACGGTCTTTGTCAGCTCTGGTTCGCTGACCCTGACGCAAGCAGTCAAACTATGGGTCGCTGACCATTAGTGCGACCCGCAACACATAACACCGGAAATTTACCACGGGCAGTCCAGCCTATTAATGACGCAATCACTAATGACCCGTCATCGAAGCATCTTTTTTGGTGATGCCTAGATGGCAGGTAGGATAGTGTGATTCGCTTGCATAGCTAGGCGGGGTTGTCGCACGGAAGGTCCTGGGTTCGAGTCCTGGGTAAGCCACTCACGTCTGTAGTTTTTCTGTTGTCTAGTTTTCTACTTCTTTATTTCTTACGAGTGCCTGAAAACATACCTTTATGTTTGTCTAATATTTATTTACTGTTTACAAGCCTCGGGTTTCCCTTCCTTATTTGTTATAAATGTTTATACAATACCAAAGACCTACCCTCTGTCCTGTACTTACTGTTCTTAGTCTTCTATCATTTACTAGACACAGTATTAAGGTCTTTGTCTTGTGTGGTCTGACCTATACTGTATAATAGGGGAACAACAGAAGTGATTGCGTCATTAATAGGCTGGACTGCCCATGGTAAATTTCCGGTGTTATTGTTAAACTCATACTGGCCAGTAGTTGTTAAATCACGCTTTTTGTTAAATGCCGTGAATGTCCACCAGTTGATAAATGTAGATGTTGGGACTGGTGTAGTAAAGTGTAACGATTGTCAACTCATTAAACCCAGCACAGTATTGGTCATACAGGTCATCTTGTCCTGGAACGTGATGAGGCTCCGACAAGAATGTGAGTGTAGACAATGAGTGTGTATATGAATGTCAGAACGCGAATGGTAGAATGATTCGATAGAGTTGACAGGTTGGTAGTACATCACTCATACTCACACTGTTCGAATTCAAGAAGTACTGGAACTACGGTGGTCTTTTTATAACATTTAATGAGACGCACACTTGGACAGTACGTGTATGGTTACAGGAACAAATGTCGACATAGACAGCATAATGTTGGTCACAGGCATATCATCTTAAGTTAGCATTCATGCTTGGCAAATATCATAATGGAGCATTCGTAAATAAGCATTCAGAGTTCCATCATGTAAATCATCTGGCTTTACTGACTGGGCACGTCAGACCATAACCAATATATAGGAAGGCTCCTAGACTTAACCTCGTCTAGCGAATATCCCTTCACGTAAAGTTCAATATATATATATTTTCCATAAAGATATAGGAATCCCAAACATGGGTTCTCACATGTAGCAGTGATCTCTTGGTTCATCGAGCGATAGTACAGGCATCCCTTTTTCTCACTCGATAAATACAAAGTATATGAATTTCAACATGGCTGTGCTTCTCTCGTGAGCTTCACTCACTATTGGATACAGACCAAAATTGGTCATTCGTTAAATGTCCTCATTTCTTCATAGCTTCTATCATAGAGGTAATTGAATAATATCATATAATCTAGTGCTGATACATAGGAATGTCATCTTCCTTTGAATAAACATTCTTTTCAAAAGTACCACTGTACATCTGCTTATCGACAACGATGGCGAAGCCCAAGTTCATAATAAATTGTGGTTTTACCTTTCTATGCGAAATATAACTTTGCCATTCCTTGGCAAAAGAGAATAAACACTGGGGTAAAGTACATACAACATGTCTAAATGACTATCACTTTTCCCCATTTACTTATAGATCACTTTTTCGGCGATAGGCCGGCTACAACAAAATTCGACATCCCGACAGGATGACAGCCATGAATCACACCCCCCTGCTAGCGATACTTCCGCTGCATAGCCTTTGACCTTTTCTAGCGACAACCAACATAGTTCGACTTAGAAATGTAAAGATATCCATATATAAGACAGACTCGTCCTACTCATACAAACACTACGTATAAATTCAGGCCATAGATATACTGAAGCAAGAACAATCTATTCCTACCCAGCCAAAGAATAACTCGCAGTAGGCCTAGATTCGTCCGCGGATTCCGATCGAAGATGACGGAACTCCTTTCAAGGGAAGTAACTCAAAAATGACTTCTCCTTAAGCACTTAAAAAGGAAATACTTTGTTTACAAAATATTTGCGAACATAATAAGTATATAAATGTATTATATTGCAAGATAGTAAAGATTGCACTTTACAGTCTTACCACACCTCCCGGGAAAAAAAAATAAAATTTTTTTTTTTAAATACATCTAGGAGCAACGTAGAATAGGCTCACAACGCAAGAATACTGCGCAGATGAAAATATCAGGAATAACTATAATTCCTAATATGACCGGTGAGAATATATCTCAAAATCTGAGAGAAATTGTTTCTCTACGAATAAATGTTTCCAGGAAGGTGTGATGTACGTATAATACAATTCTGGTAAATATACAATGCATACCAAAAATTCACACTATAATCTTAAATTTATGATTTATGAAGAAACAATCATCAAAGAACAGCGGTGAATAAATATTAATAAACCGCTAAGTAGCGATACCATCATTCTATTATTAAATTACAAATGTGTATCTTAGTAAAGAAACAAAAAATAACTGTTGTAAAGTTATACATATTAAAAAGATCCAATATTTAACAGTTAAGTGGCATCATGTGGGCATCTGGACAGAATGTCCGCCATCACATTTTCTGAACCACGGATAGCTCGTACCGAGAAATGAATAGGTTGAAGAGCGATTGCGTATCGAGTTGATCTCGAGCTCTTCAAGTTCTTACTTTGGATAGCCGTAAGAGCTTTTTGGTCAGTTTCCACTACGAAATGCGCGCCCAGAAGGAATCTTTGGAGTTTGAGAATTGACCAAACCATTGCCAATAATTCACGGTCTAAAACCGAGTAATTCCTTTCTGCAGCATTAAGTTTTCTGGATATATACATTACAGGATGCAGAGTTCCAGAGTACTCTTGCATTAGTGCCGCTCCAATCCCAGTGGATGAAGCGTCACTACGAAGAACAAATGTCTTATCTGTTATAGGTAACACTAAAATAGGTGGTGATGAAAACATAGTTTTGATCTTCTCTAGTGAAGATTGGCATTCATGAGACCAGTGAACCATGTTAGGCGACCCTTTCTTTAATAGTGTAGAGAGAGGTGCCATGATAGAGGACAGATTCGGAATGAAACGTCCATAAAATTGTATGAGACCTAAAAGACTTCGCACTTGCTTTTTAGTCCTAGGGATAGAGATGTTAAGTATCTTAGTGATATTATGGTCTTCTGTCTTCAAGAAACCGTGACCTACTCGATGGCCTAAGAAAGCAATTTCGCTAAAGCCAATGCAAGCTTTAGATGGTTTTGCTGTCAGGTTATACTCACGCAGAATCGTCCGTTGCCTGGAAAATAGGCTGTAGATAGTCAGGACGTTCATGGAACTCCGTAAGCATATTGATGTGGAAGGTTTTATGCTTCCCGTTAATATCGACGATGTAGTCAACATCTGAAATTTTCGATATTATATCGTACGGACCTTTCCAACTAATAAGGAGTCTATTTTCACGACAAGGTAGCAAAACAAATGCTTTGTCACCAGGACAAAGTTGTCGTAAAGTTCTCTTCTTATTAGCAAATTGTCTTGCCTTCTGCTTAGCAAATTCAGAAGAGGACGTTGCCAATTTGCATGCTTCGATAATCTTCTGTCTCAGCGCGATGACATACTCGTAAGAAGATTTTGTGTCATCGTCAATATTGTCAGCTGTTATAAGATCATGCAGCAAAGACATTGGGCCGCGCGGTCGCGCGCCAAAGACAAGTTCAAAGGGAGAAAACCCTGTATGTTCATTGGGGACCTCTCTGTACGCGAAGAGGGCCGCGGGTAAAACCCTATCCCAATCTTGAGGATGATCCTCAGTTATCTTCCCTAATAAGTTCTTAAGTGTTCTATTTAGTCGCTCGACCATCCCATTGGACATAGGATGATAGATGCTACTCAAAGATCTCTCTATCTGTAGAGTAGACATTACTTGAGACATGGTATCCGATATCAGTTGGGTGCCATGATCTGATAATATTTCTCCGGGGAATCCCAGCCGAGAAAATATAAGCCAAAGAGCATCTGCAATGTCAGCGGTAGTAATGCTCTTTAGAGGGATAGCCTCTGGCCAACGTGTGCACATGTCTACACACGTTAAGATAAACTGATGTCCTCTAGCAGATTTGATCTTGAATGGACCAATGATGTCTATCGCCATTTTCTGGAATGGACGAATAGGAATATCTGCAGCCTGAATAGGCGCAGCATGACGAGGACCTTTGGATTTGACTTCTTGACATACTTTACAGGATCGACAATAGATCCGTATGTCCTTGTTCACAAAAGGCCAAAAGAAAGCCGCAAGAACTCTTGACATTGTACGGGAAAAACCCATGTGACCAGCACACTGAGAGTCGTGTGCATGTTGTAAGATCTTAACTCTCAAATTCTTGGGTACAAGAATCTGAGAATGACTTGACTTAGTGGAGTCTTGCACCATACGTACAAGTACGCCATTCTTCATTGTAATCCAAGATTTACAATTTGAATCTTTATTCGGATCACCTTTCGTTACAAGAGTGAAGAATTTCTTAAGAGTCAGATCTTCTTCTTGTTGTTTTATAAACGAGTCACGAGAAATTACCAAGGGATCATCTTGGTTATGCACTTCATTATCTTCAACAGATGAAGTTTCAGGCATATTGAGAGCTTGAGCTCTAGTGACTACCGCATTAGCAGATTGCATATTTTGATTTTCCCAAATGGAAATTTGCTCCGGAGTGCATTCTTTGACTCCGTGAATGCGACCGATGATAAGATCAGCGATCGGATTCGGCAAAAGACATGCGTGTACATCTCCTGTGAAGAAAGGAGTAGCAATCCTAATGATAGCGGTAGAGTAATTCTCTATGGTGCCGCCAAATGTTACGCATTTGACTACTTTGCCTGTAGAATGAGAAGGATCTATGAGTGACTGCCTAACCCCAATAGTTGTGCATCCAGAATCAAAAAGTACTGAGACTGGATTGTCATTTACTAAACCTTTGTGTAAGACAAGAGAACCTCTCCCATCATGCGCGATTGACGCAGGAAGAGCGGGAAGAGGATGCCCACAGCTTAAAGTAGACACTGTGGTTGGCTCAAATAATGTTTTGCATTGGGGGCACTGAGATGCTCTCCCAAAATCAAAAGCGGCACATGCCATATTATTAGAGTCATCATTATCTTTATTTTGTTTATAGGCTTCGTGGGACTCTTGCTGTGCAGAGTTCGCCTGGTAATGAGCTTTATGTTTTTTGAATTGTGCTCTACCTCTGTTATAATTGCCTCTGTACTTATCATTGTTTCCACTATTATAACCCCTACTCGGGTTTGAATCATAGCTCCTTTGGTTACTATCATCATATTCATTATAATGAGTATCTCGGTAATTATGATCTTGTTGTCTCCATGAAGGAAAACTTGGATAGTTTCTAGAATGACTTCCTTTGCGAAAGTTCCTGTAATTATGACCACCCCTGAATCGAGGGCTGTCAGCTCTTCTCCAGGTATTCGAAGAAGAACCCTGAAATGATTGGTTACCTTGGTTCTGATAACTGTAATAGTTACCTTTTTTATTAAACCTATTTTGAGGTCCTTGGAATTTGTGAGAGTGATTAGGGTTGTATGGTGTTGCAGAAGCAACTGGCATACCTTCTTTAACCTTACTGTTGCTAATAGCTACGTCCGGATGTGCAGTGACGTATTGGGTACAATACTGTTCCATTTCTTTTAGAGACTTAGGTTTACGCTCATGTAAGAATTCGAGGAAAGGTTTATTTATACTTGACATAATCTTGTCTCTGAGTATCAAGTCCATAAGTGCTTCATAAGTCTTTTCTGTTTTGGATAGCTCAATCCAACGATCAAATGTAAGACGTGTCCTTGCAATGAATTCTGAGAATTCTACACCTGCCTCAGGCACCATTGTCTTAAACAACTTCCGATAACCCTCTTCAGACAACTGATACTTCTTTAATAATACAAACACTACGTATAAATTCAGGCCATAGATATACTGAAGCAAGAACAATCTATTCCTACCCAGCCAAAGAATAACTCGCAGTAGGCCTAGATTCGTCCGCGGATTCCGATCGAAGATGACGGAACTCCTTTCAAGGGAAGTAACTCAAAAATGACTTCTCCTTAAGCACTTAAAAAGGAAATACTTTGTTTACAAAATATTTGCGAACATAATAAGTATATAAATGTATTATATTGCAAGATAGTAAAGATTGCACTTTACAGTTATGTGTTGCGGGTCGCACTAATGACCCGTCATCGAAGCATCATTTTTTGGTGATGGCAGGGAGGATAGTGTGATACGCTTGCATAACTAGGCGGGGTTGTCGCACGGAAGGTCCTGGGTTCGAGTCCTGGGTAAGCCACTCACGTCTGTTGTTTTTCTGTTGTCTAGTTTTCTACTTCTTTATATCTTACGAGTGCCTGAAAACATACCTTTATGTTTGTCTAATATTTATTTACTATGAAGCAAATACTTTGGTTTTTATTTTTTTAATTCTTTCACGAAATTAGTAGCGCTCGACAAAGAAAAAGTGCGTAAAAATTGGTGTGCATGAGGCAATAACATACCAAAGTGAATTGTATTTTCGGACACGGCCATCTCTATGTCGCCCTCACCCGATGTACAAATCATGAAAACTTGAAAGTTTTTGTTAAAACCACTTATTATCAGGGAACACTCTTTGAAAACAATCCACGCACTTTCACACGAAATGTTGTCATCAAAGAACTTTTAAATTGAATCTAAAATAACATAATTCTCGCCGTGTGTGCGTTGGTCACAGCTGAGGAATGCAACCGTGCTGAAAAATTGTATTGTTTCCATTATATATATATATATATATATATATATATATATATATATATATATATATATATATATATATATATATATAAATATATATATCTATATATATATATATATATATATATATATATATATATATATATATATATATATATATATATATATATATATATATATATACTCTCCCGAAAATAGTTACAATCAACAAAGAAAAGCGTTCAAATGACGGTGTTCATGAACAGTTTGATTACACTGTATAATGGAAAGAAACCACTCTAAGAATGTACTTCTATCTGCTCATCTGGGAACCGAAACAGCACACTATAATTAAAAATCCGTCAAGTTTGACGGGTTATTGCTAGTAATTGTAATAATTTTAAAAATAATTTTAATTATTGTTTTAAATTAATCATTGAAAATATGCATCGCTATTTTAACACCCACTTCTAAATATTTTTACTGCAGAAGATGCTTTCTCCAGAAGGAAAGAAATATATAATAATTGATAAAGTAACTTTTATTTCTGTACTATTTGATCTGTTTCTAATATTTTTTTTCCCGTGCTTGAAACTGAAAATGTAATAGAGACAATATTCATTACGTTAAGCTGAGCGAAATTTATTTGTAACGACGACTTTGTAAAAATTTTGGACCAAAAGATGGCAGAAGCAGAACACGGGTATCTCGTTTATCAGAGAGGAGAGGTAACAGATCATATTTGTAGTTTAGCGTTTGACAGAGATGTGTTCAGTGGTGAAATTGTACATTTTATAAACAGTAGGAGAGGATTGTTTAGGTAAAATATGCGCTTTTAGGTATGCAGACCAGTAGCGTTTGGTGTTTCTTTTCGCAGTTAGGGCCTAGGCTATTCATATATAGCCTACTGTAGGCAATGAAGAGAAAGGAAGAAAAAATCCACCAGCCGGGAATCTGAACAGTTTTATTCTTCATGCAGAGACATCGTAAACCACAAAAGCAACGAGCAAGCTCCGTGGTACCCATTGAAAATGCATTCTAAGTAGGAAAACGCAACAAACACGTTTGCACTTTCCGCCGTCGTTCTATTGTAAGAGTGAATGGGTTGAAATGAAGCACTTTGGGTCGTCTGTTCGATAGGGCCTTAAAAATAAGTCAGAGACGCAGTAAAAAGTGGTACGGGTTAGGTCTAGGTATCCTAAACCCTAATAATGTTGGCGACTTACTGGAATGACATCAAAGAAGATGACCCACTGTGCTTCATTTCAATCGAATGAATGTCCCAGAGTTTCCACCCACTTCTAAGTAATCCAGGAAGCAGAAACCTGTCTCACTAATAGCTTTAGCACTGATCTAAGCTAGAAAAATTCCCAGGTTAAAATGAAGCACAATGGGTCATGTTCTTTGACACCATACAAATAAGTCGCTGACATAATTAGGGTTTAAGGTTAGGTTTAGCATATCTAAATCTAACCCTTATCCCTTTTTACTGCAACTCTGAATTTTTTTAAAGGCTTTATCAAACTGTTCTTCATTTCAATCAATTCCCATAGATTCCATTTCCAAAATTATGAAGTGGATAGAATTCTAAACTCAAGAAATAAAAAAGTATGGCATAAATTAAGAATGATGCAGCCTACAGTTTTTACCAGATGTGAATGTCATTCGTAATTAAGTTCTTTTATTACTGTTGCTGTCTGAGAACTTGTTCTACGTGAAGGATAGTGCATTATTACTAAAGTTTTATTAGCCATATCATATGAGAGTCAGATAGTTACTTTACTAGGTTTCAGCTTTCCCTAATGCAGGGGCAGTCAGGTACCCATTTACAGCTGGGTAGTCTGAAACATTCTGCTATTTGGTTTCTAACCAAGTAACTTTGCCTAAAGCAGTAAGTAATCTTTCGACGCTGCCAGTTGACACTCATGTCAAATGCACATTTACAGCTGGGAAGTCTGAAACATTCTGCTATTTGGTTTCTAACCGAGTAACTTTACCTAAAGCAGTAAGTAATCTATCCACACTTCCAATTGACACTCATGTCGTATGCACATTTACAAGCTGGAAAAGCAGAAGACTGGTACCTGGATCAGCTAGGGAAGAAAATACTTTTGCAACCAAGTTTTATATAATGTTCATCTGTCAAAGGAGACAATAACCATGACTTCAGTCATCCTTTGTGGGACAACATGAGTTAGTTCAAGGTTGCTGTTGTGTCTCAAAAAGGCCTGAAATTGTCCATCTCATAGACAAACATAGTTAGATCCGTGTAAAGAGGTTCTAGTTTTGTGTTTGATACAAGCCAGAAATTACCCACCACCAGAAAGACAAACAAAGTTAGGTCTGTGTAAAGGGGTTATAGTTTTGTGTCTGATACAAGCCAGAAATTACCCACCACCAGATAGACAAACATAGTTAGATCCGTGTAAAGAGGTTCTAGTTTTGTGTTTGATACAAGCCAAAAATTACCCACCACCAGATAGACAAACATAGTTAGGTCTGTGTAAAGGGGTTATAGTTTTGTATCTGATACAAGCCAGAAATTATCCACCACCAGATAGACAAACATAGTTAGATCTGTGTAAACGGGTTCTAGTTTTGTGTCTGATACAAGCCAGAAATTACCCACCACCAGATAGACAAAGTTAAGTCTGTGTAAAGGGGTTATAGTTTTGTGTCTGATACAAGCCAGAAATTACCCACCACTAGATAAACAAACATAGTTAGATCCGTGTAAAGTAGTTCTAGTTTTGTGTCTGATACAAGCCAGAAATTACCCACCACCAGATAGACAAACATAGTTAGATCCGTGTAAAGGGGTTCTAGTTTTGTGTCTGATACAGGCCAGAAATTATCCACCACCAGATAGACAAACATAGTTAGATCCGTGTAAAGTGGTTTTAGTTTTGTGTCTGAAACAGTTCAGCAATTACCCACCACTAGATAGACAAACATAGTTAGATCCTTGTAAAGTAGTTCTAGTTTTGTGTCTGATAACAAGCCAGAAATTACCCACCACCAGATAGACAAACATAGTTAGATCTGTGTAAAGGGGTTCTAGTTTTGTGTCTAATACAAACCAAAAATTACCCACCACCAGATAGACAAACAAAGTTAGGTCCATGTAAAGTGGTTCTAGTTTTTTGCCTGAGCTGCAGTGATTCTCAGCATTCTTTAATTTTGGGTACTTGTTTTGTTTCTTGGGGATGATCTTGTGTAGTGGATTCACCTGATGCTGTGTCACAGTTAAACTGTTAAAAGGAAATTCATTAATGATAAATTATATAAATCCTTAAAGTTAATAATAGAGCTTGTTTTTGTGAAATCAAATTTGATTATGATGTATATTGTCTTCTTTTGATTAGAAACAATTAAAAAGTACAGATAGAAGTACTGATAGGGTTTGATATCATGAAGATTTCACTATAAGTAATCGTATATGGTCACTTAATATCACATTTTATGTAGATAACACTACAATAATTTATTGCAAGTGCTTATTATTATTACTACTATTATTCCTCTTTAAGCAAAGAAGAAATGAATGAAATGTAAAGAACAAGGAGACATGAAAAGGAAACAGAAATGAGTATATTCAGGAAGTAAGGACAAGTATCAGAGAGGTTAAAAAAAGAAAAGAGTGTAAAGGGGAAGAGAATAACTAGCATCTAGTGGAGAAATTATATGAGAAAAGATGGATTCATCTAAATTATGTCTTCTTCTTTCTTCTTCTTCTTTGATCCTTAGCCGCCGACCGTCAAAGCAGTCAGTGGCCATCACGCCTGATGGCATCTTGTAGAATATGTAATTAAGTCATTCACTGATTATACAGACAGCAAACCATGATCAGTGCAGTTAGAGGTTTTACATTTCTTAAACCACAAGTGCAGAAAGTCACGTCACACAAGTGCAGAAAGTCACGTCACACAAGTGCAGAAAGTCACGTCACACAAGTGCAGAAAGTCACGTCACACAAGTGCAGAAAGTCACACAAATTATGACAAAGTCAACAGCTTCAGACCTAAATAATAAAAATAATATACATTTTATTGAGACATTGATATGAATATTACTGGAAATTAGCTAGAATTTTCTATTGGATGTAACAGGAAAGTCAAGGATGAGGGCACTTAAGAGGTTCGGTGAAACTGTGGAAAGGGCATCGTGTTGGCTATGGAGCAACCACAGCTGGCTATGGAATTCAGGACAGTAATTTTATATACAACATAATGGTTATTTTAACAGTTGCCTCAAGCTGGCAGCATGGATAAAACCAGGATTGAAGTTGAAAGTTGCAACAAGGTGGAGTGGGTTCGATTCACAGTGCATAATATTGTGTTTCTCATAGCACTAACAAATAACATTAAACTATGAGTCTCTATAAAAGGTTTCAGGAGTTATCATTGCTGGGAAACATGGCAGCCAAGTAGAATCAGGTCCACCCCAAAATCACTCAGATGTGGGCAGCCCTGTTGTATCATTGCTGGGAAACATGGCAGCCAAGTAGAATCAGGTCCACCCCAAAATAACTGTAGATGTTGTCTCATTGCTGATGGAAGGATTATAATTGTATGGTATGACAAGATGACTAATGTAGAACTGATGGAAGGATTATAATTGTATGGTATGTCAAGACGACAAATGTGGAACTGATGGAAGGATTAAAATTGTATGGCATGACAAGATGACTAATGTAGAACTGATGGAAGGAACCAGACAAATACTGCTGGAATAAGATGTGAGGAGAAGATGCTGGTGTTTAATAGAACAGACATCGTGAAAACTATTTGATAGCATTACAAGGTTGTTTCTGCTCTGGAATCCCCAGGGTAAGACTAATATAGGGAGATAAAAAACACACACACAGAGAACAGAACTAGAGACAGACATAAATGGGATACAGACATACAAAGATCTTGAATGGATGGCACAGGACCGCAGGGCTTGGGGGATATTTTGTTGATGACCTATGCTGCATATGGAACTAGATGGTGATGAGTCAGTGTGAGTGTATCAGGCTTCAGTCTTTCAGTTTAGCGTCGTATGTTTACAGCATTTATATTTCAGATGTTTAGAACAATAGAAATTAAAGTTGTTTCAACGCCTGGTTAGTGTTCAACCAGTTAACTACCATCATGAGCTGTTAACAATATCAGATCTGGCTTCAGAGGAAGAGGAAGTAGATGGTGGATAGATGGTATTACTGGGAGCCGCGCTAGCGTAGTGGTTACCACACTGCACTGGCGACCGGGTGACCCAGGATCAAACCCGGGTGAGGACATTTGAAGATTTTTCATCGACCGGGATTTGGACTGGATTAACTTGAGACCTGGCGAGAACATTTGAAGAAGTGTCGTCGACCAGGGACTGGCAGCTCCTGAGCCGACCTAGCTCTAATGGGTACCTCCGAAATCGGCGAGTATCTGCCTGAATGTCGAGGAACAAACGTCTCTGTGCAAGAAAAAAGGGATCCTTACATAAAATCAGTATCAGGTTAGACATAATAACCTGAGATTTTGCCTCGAGTATTAGCGGGTGTACGAAAAAAAAAAAAGATAGTATTAGTGAAATTATACAGAAATATGGTCTGAAGCTATTCCAGGTCTCAGATGTGGCACTAGAATGGAAACCACATTTCCCTGCTGGCTTAACAGTTCTAGGGAAATCTATATAAATACAGTCATGCGCCGCTCAACGTCCACGATACGTTCTGTGAAATAGGACGTTGTGCGATTTGGACGTTGTGCGAACACCATACTTTATACATAGCAAAGTTATATGGTGTACTGCAGTGTACCTGTATTGACTAAATAGCCAAGATACTGTACACATACAGTACTGTATTTCAGCTAATGTACTGTCTTTAACCTTTTGAACCCGAGGTCCCGAAATTTCGGTCCGTGCGTAAAAAATCATCTCCCCGAGAGACCGTAATCTCGGTCTAACACGCCTTGCTTAGCAAAATGGGGTGGGAATGGAAATGTGTAAAAAATAATGACGTCAGGAAGTACACATGTCTTGTGGAATGTTACTCTAAAATGGCGGCGCCCCCGAAGTGATAATATTTTGCAATTTTTTAATTGTTTTCACAATGAAAAGGCGTGTTGAAAATCCAGGAAATAGCCATTCTAAAAGGCTAACAATGGAACAAGCTGTTGAACTTGTGCTCAATGATTCGGAGGATGATGAATATAGATTTAGATGGTGATTATTCTGAAATCGAAATTGAATCGAGTCACGGAACTTGTGAATCAGGTTATGATCAAGCTAGTTCTAACCCTGTGGTGCAGGGGCGTGGAAAGGGGCGTATCCCACATAATGTATCTGTCGTAAATTTATTTTGAGAGAAAGAGTCTTAGAAATAGTAGTCCGGTTTAGAGTGTAGAATGATGGTGAAAAGCTCAGTGATAGAAATGTAGAGAGTAAATAGTTGCTTCACAGAGTGCTGGAGGAGAGTAAAGACAGACTTATTTACGACAAATCGTTTCTCTCAATCTTCTCTTCCACTCTCCTGGTCAAACAATTATTTGCCAGTTTTCCAGACACACACCTGCTCTCACACCGATTTGGTGCTTCAAACACACAGACGACGTGGATACAACTATCTTAAACAAATAGGGGAAATTTTGGGCTTTGGGTAGTCCAACACAATAACGATTAAGTTTATGTTGTTTATTAAAGTTAAAAAAACAATCACTACAATAATCATTTGTTTACAACAAGAATTATCAAAATTACAGAAAATTGCAAATAACAAGGTAGGGAGGGGGTAAAGAAGATTGGTATCGACTAAGCCCGTCCCGCTTATTAGACAAAGATAAACCCAGTCCAAAGATAGATAGTTATCAGGAACGTAGGTAAGTTAACCTAACAGTGAAGTTAATTACTCTGAAAGAGGTGTTTCAAAATTAGGTATAGGTGGTAGAAAAAAACCTGTTCTTCCCAATTGTTCTTCCCTTTACTAAGCAAAAGAAAGGGGGGGGGGGGGGGGGGTTTAAAACAGAGTTTATCAAAAACTATCCCACTTAAAGGAACAATGCCGGGGATACAGAAAATGTATTACCCGGTAAGCAAGTTAACAAATGGGTTACAAAATAAGATTAAATTTCCTGTCATTCATACACGCGCTAGTAAAGGCCTTCACTCATCTTGCTCTCACTTACCGATTGTGAAAAAATCTGGCACTCCATAGAATAACACAACAGCAGTTACACCTCAAACTAAATGTATGAGTGTTAGTTCAAGTTCCAGCCCCAGATTAGCGGGTAGGCGTTCAGCACATAAAAAGGATCCCGTAATCGCTGGAAAATGAATCTGTAATTGTGTCTCTTTTCTTAATAACAGTTTCTATGGGAGGGCACGGTCTCTGATACCGGGGTGAGGATGGTGTGGTCTATTTGACTTTGCCGCTGATAATAAAATTCTTACGCGTGCTGATACACTTTATCCGTGAGGTATGGTTTAAGTCCAGGGAGAAAACTAGTCACATCACTGTTCGGTAAATATGTATTCTCTCTTATGGGAGACTCTACACACTGTTTATGCTTTGCTTTGCTTCTTAGATTGATTTGCTTTAATTGCTTTCTTAATGCTGGGATCGCACAGGTATTGAATAAACACTGCGCGAGTTTTAGTGGTTAAAACACACATCTATAAATATAGGACTTAACTAAATTTATTAATTATAAATTCCTTCGCGACTTTAAAAGTTAATTTAAGCATTTAACATCTATTATCTTTTGGAAATAATATAGCAGATATATCATTACATTTACAACTGGAACTATTGAGATGGTTTAATTTAATAGATTTAAATTAACACAAAATCCAGTGAAATAGAATGAATGAACTAGACCACTGATCACTTTACACAATATATATTTTACCGCTTTGCACAGAAATAGAATTCACTGCAAATATGTATAAAATCCAGGGGATAATCTATAACAAGATTTCAAATATAGCTAGTGCTTCTGTTAAGTTCTGGCCAGCGAGTGATAAAGTGTATTTCTACGTGGTCTGTATATATCTAGAATGAAATGAAAGATGAGTGGGACATGAGAAACTTGACACCTTTTTAGATCTCAGGACACTTTTGGGGATCTGACCGCCAAACTAAAGAGAGATGCCGCCCTGGTCTCTTGTATCTTCGCTCGCTGCTTGCGTTCCGGCTTTCCCCGTTCGCTTTCACTGCGATCGGTTCTGCGTTTGGCACGGAGATGCGAAATACCGGCAGGGAACTTGCGTCGCTCGTCAGGGACCACTACTGTCTTTGATCGTGGCGCTAGTCTTTCCTGAGATCTCTCAGTGCCTGTTTGATCGTGTGCCGCTACATTCTGTTTGATGCTGGCAACGCCCCCTCTGGGCCATGTTAATGAAATTACTGCATATGATTGCTCAAGAGATGACCATGGGCGTGATTTAGCCTCTCCTTAAATCAATGCGATGACCAGAATGAACGGTAGATAAACTGTCCACATATCAATCAGCAAGCGTGTTGCCAATCTGCGTGGAAAGGTTGCATAGCTAATGAGTCCAGGTGAAAAGAAAAATCCCGTTTGACGAAAGGTTACAATATTTTGGGAGCACTGATGTTATCCAAGGGGTCGTTACGAAGAGTCGTATCATATCATTCAGGGTCGGATGCGTTCGTCTGTCACAGTATCAAGTAAATTTGATACAGGTTGGTCTCACAACTGTGGATGTTCAATTTCCACAACTTTGTATTGGCTACAATACATTCATGGGTGGCTGCGATGTTTACGACCAAGTTTGTCGTCTCAATAAAACGCACCGGCATTATCGCTGGCCTCGACGGCTCATAGTGAAATTTTTTGCTCAGGAGCCCAGGGGAATGAAGTTTTACGGGCTGGGTGGCCAGGGTTCTAAGGGTTAAAGGCCTTGAAGCCTGGCATTGACTTGGCCTCCATATGGATGAAGGTCCTTTCAGGCATTCGTTTCCAGAATAAGGAGGTTTCGTCCATATTAAAAATTTGCTGCGGCAAATAACCTCCCTCTACAATTAGTTTATCTAGGGTTTCAACAGAATCTTCTGCTGCCTTAGCATCAGCACTTGCAGACTCACCACTCACTTTTACATTATGCAGCGAAAAACTTTGTTTGAAGCGTTTGAACCACCCAGAACTAGCACTAAACTCGATATTGTAGTCTGGTCCTGCTTTTTCTTTAAGTATTTCGAACAAGCTTCGTGCCTTAGCAGTGATCGTCAACGAGCTGAGAGGGATTCGCTTCTGTGTTTGGTCCTCAATCCAGGTCATTAGCAATTTTTCCATATCTGATATAGGTCCCTCTCGCATTTTCGTAAGCTATGTAGCTTTTAGTGAAGCCGATCCTATAACAGCTTGGAGAATTTGTTCTTTGTTCTTAAGGATCAACGTGACTGTCGAGTGCGACATGCCCAAATCACGAGCTATAGCATTCACTTTTTTTCCACCTTTGTGATGTTTAATTACTTTTTGTTTCACTTCCAAATCTATACTTTTCCTTTGTCTCTTGCTGCTGCTATCACTAGAACTGGTTTTGTTGCGTTTGGGAGCCATGATGCACTTCCCGGTAATATATTTTTGAAAGTTCACATTAAAATAACGATAGTAAGTACAGTACAGTACATACATAGGCCAGTAACATAGACGTTTATTATGACTATCAAGACATATGTACTGTATTATAGGTTATATATGTACTGTACCATCATTATACGTCTGGAATCGCAATCACTTTGTACTGTATACAAGAGACATGAGATACACGTGTTGCGTGCAGGAAGTTGTTGCTTTCGCTACGTCCGGTTATGTCCGCTTCGTCCTGTTCTCCTATCGGGATTTCTGAACTCTATTATAACCTTATGGGACCACGGACATATATGCGGTCGGACGTTGCCCGAACGGACGTTATGCGGCGCATGACTAAAATGCAAAATACAGATGATTGAATGTATGGTCTTAATACAAATCCGCATGCCTTATTATTTCATAATGAATTTTGGCACATAGTCTCTTTAATTACTGCCAAGTAACGCCATTGTAGTTATTTCATAATTTAATATTGTAATTATGATGTTATGAGTAATTAAAGTTTTCCGTAAAGAAATGTAAACAAATCAGGGGAAATAATCAAGTAAAAAAAAAATTCAAGAGTAATCAAGGGAAGTAATAAAAATGTAAGAACTATTATTTTGTTTTTGTAACAACTGCCTTACTTTCCATATTTTACAACATAGTTCAAAACTATTAACCATAAACTTTTAATTTAATGGGTAACATCACTAGGGAATAGAGGATGTAGTGTGAGGCTAGTGTGGGTTCCAGCACACATAGGTATAGCTGGTAACGAGTTGGCAAACCAGAACGCCAAGAATGGAAGAATAAGTAAAAACAATATAAGAGCAGGACTGGGAAGGTCGGAGATCAAGAGCCAAGTGAAGCTAATTATAAACGAGGAATGGAAGACAACGTGGAAGAACAGTAGAAAAGGCAGACACGCGTTCAAACTGCTGAAAGAACCAACAAGGATGTGCCAGGTCAGAGAAGAATTAAAGATACCATCGAACAAAAAACTGTGGCGTCACCGTTTCGGTGCAGCATACTTTATGATAGAGGAACCACACTGCCAAGAATGTCAGGAAGAGAATGACATAGACCTCTACCTGATCCACTGTAAAAAGTACGAACAACAAAGGCTTGAATTAAAAACTTACTATAGAAATCATAATATAGACATGACAGATGATAAGGTTTTAAGTATAGATGCCCCAGGAAATGCCCAATCAATACTTAAAAGATGAAACAAAGGAAAACATATAAAGGTTAGTACTTCAGAAAAGACATTCAACCAAATAGAAATTAAGCAACAAGAACTAACAAATCATTATAAAAAAAAAAAAGGAAAAAAAAACTTACTAACAACTCAAAGGACAAGGAAAGATGAGGTTTAAAAAAACAAAACAACAACTCAAAAAGAACAAATACTAATACAAATTAAAACCAAGTGTAAAGGACAATAGTTATCTATATACAATACAAAAGAGAAAATAAAATGGACAAATACTAATATAAATTAAAATCAGCAACTGCAAAAGACAATAGTTATTTAAATTGAATACAAAATTAGTAAATAAAATGACACTAAATACCCCAATTATAACCAATTTTCAGGTTGAACAGGGTAGACCAAGATGGAACGAGAAGAGGCAATAATGGTCAGCTAGCTGTTAAGTGCCCGCTCTCCACCCATCACCTTTTCAAAACAACAACAACGACTTCATAAGTGATATTATATGGAACCGATGGAAGGATTAAAATTGTATGGGATGACAAGACCACTAATGTGGAACCGATGGAAGGATTAAAATTGTACGGGATGACAAGACCACTAATGTGGAACCGATGGAAGGATTAAAATTGTATGATATGACAAGATGACTAATGTGGAACATCTATCCACCATCCACTTCCTCTTCTCCTGAAGCCAGATCTGATATCAGCTAGTGGTCCTTTTTAGGACCAGTCATTTTCAGGACTAGCAACAATATACCCCAAATATAACTGAAATATAGTCGACATACAGAAAAAAAAAAAGACTTTATAACTGAAACATACCACAACATCTTTTATAAAAGAAAAGGGTCTTTACCACGTTGCTAGACCGAAGGTCTTCTATAATTGGACATGTGCCAATCGCCTCGCCAAGATAAGGCAACATGTAAGTTTTTTTTTAAAAAACTTTTGGTTCTTAAAAAAATTAGAAACTAGCTCAAAGCTAAACAATACACCAGAACGAAAGATCTTCTTTATTTAGACGTGTGTCCTAATATAACAGGCGATATCTTTATGCCTAGGTTGAAAGGGTAGTGTCTCACCGAAAAGAGAAAGCAACATTAAAGTTTTACTTTTTACAATTTTTGTTCCTTAATACTTTGAGTACCATGGGCGCCTATTGGTGACAAGAATTATTTTCCGTAGAGTACCAATGTCGCCTTTTGGCCTGAAATTACTGAAACAGACAGCAACAGCCCTAGGTCCAGCAATTGTGAAGCTGTCAGAGGTGTTGATAGCAATTGTCAGGGCCATAGTGAGAATCAGGGGTATAGAATCTGTGACCATATTTTATGTTAGACTATCACACCCAGCTAAAGCAAATTGATAAGTATGTATTTTAAAAATTTCTTTTTGCATGAAATCATGTCAGTACCTCATGAATATTTCTATTTTGTTATTACAGACCCTGGAATTTTGTGTCCATTTCAAATAGCCTTTTAACCCCAATATCATTTTAAGAGCATATTATACTTGCTTTTTTTTTAGAAAGAATGTTCAATAACATTTTATCTTGGAAAGTCTTATGACTTTTGAGTTGATTATAATATTTTAAATACATTTTTCAATAATGCATGCCAATTTTTGTCTATTGCCTCATTAATATTCAAAATGGCTGCCATGATCACATGACCTGAGCACAAAACTAGGTCGCCAAGCGACACCTTATCCACTTCCCATATCATCCTGAAAGTTTCATATCAATCTGTGGACTCATTTGGTCTCAGTGATTTTTTAAATTTCACCACCCCAAATGGGAAATTTTTCCTAAAAACCCTTGGTACTTGAAGGTAATTACTAACTGAGAAGCCTTGGTAGTCAAAGTGTTAATAAAATGGAACTAGCTTAAATCTAAACTATACACCAGAATGAAAGACCATCTTCATTTAGACATGTGTCCTAATATAACGGGCGTTATCCGTATATCTAGGTTGAATGCGTCGTGTCTCACCGAAAACAGAAACTTTTATTTACAAAATACAGCTCAACACAATCACTGTCTTTTATATTTGAAGTATGTATGACAGAAAATAATAAGGTTTTAATTTTACAAGCAATAATCTATATATGTTTGAAAAGAATGTGCTACGAAAAACAGTAGTAAGAACGTTAAAACAGGATGAGTTGGACTATTCTTACTCACTTAGCAGTAGTCATTTACTTAACTGAAAATTCATTTTCACTCGAATATCAAAATTGTATAGTTTGATTTTGACATTTCATAAGTCTCCTATACAGTTACTAGGAAAAATCTGGGCAACGCCGAGTACTTACAGCTAGTAAATCACTAAATGAAACTGAGAAATGTCAGTAGAGAAAGTTATAAAATACTGTGGTAATGTTGTGGCTTTATCACATTCTTACCATGTCCATTGCTTAAACAACAACTACAATGTCATGAACCATTGTACAGGGGTCAAGGGTGAATATTGGAACAAAGTTTTACAAGTTTTTATGAGCAGTTTTCCCCTGCCTCTTATGTTTTTTGTTTTTTTTAAACAACATTTTGGCGAGGCGCGTCCCGTTCAACCTAGCCGGTTATATTAGGGCGCATGTCCAAATATAAAAGACCTTTAGGTGTGGATATGATTTGCCTCCTACTGTATCTTGCTTTATTCACTGTAATGTACATACAGGGTGTCCATAAAAGATTGTACCCTTTTCAAACAATTTATTCTCGGCCCCATGAAGTGGTACGAGGATACTTTCTATCACAACAGTAAGATAATCTCTGCAAGTTTTTAAGCATACCTTACAATTCTTATCAGGTGGATCAACCCCAAACTGTCGCCGAAAATTGCACTGAACTGTGATAACAGATGTCGTTTTCGCATATTCTACCATACAAAACGCCTTCTGTTGTTTGGTCGGTGCCATTTTGCAAAAACATTCCGCATGCGCACGGCGGGTATTTCAAGTGAAACTTTCGCAGTCGAGTTGCAACCGGTAATTGTTACATGTCTCTCCACACACTGGTCAAGTAGGTGAATAAAAAAGAAATAGGTACATTCTTTTATGGACACCCCGTATACATATATATATCTTTTTGTTTACCTTCTCTATTTCCGTTGAATGTTATAGTGTGATTTCAGGATGTACCCATGTCTTGCATTGTTACAGCATTGTATACACCTGCCATAATACTGGTCTAAAATAGTTGTAGTCTGAGACCCTGTATATTTAATGTTGTAAGCTACTGCCTCAGCTCGTCACTAATCCATTCAGCTGACAGTGGAGCACCATATAGATTGCTATGCCTTGCTGTCTGTTCCAGAAATGTCCATGTCGTCTTTATCCTTGCCATGTCTTGTCTAATTCCCTTTCCCAGGTGTTTATTCTTTGGTCCTCTCTTACCCTGAGTACAAGGACCACATTGTTGTCATCTGGTTTTGTCAGTGTATGTCCCATCCAGCACCAGCATCTTCTACTCACATGTTGTTGCACTGGCATTTTGTTAGCTTCTTTCCATGAGTTCCACAATGGTGATCTGACTCCTAAGCTGCTTGGCTATCAATAATGTACACTGATGATGTATTGCATTTATATGTCATTACAATAATAATTGTATTGAAATATTTTTTGCCTGGTTGTGAGTGTATACATCTGATGACTGGCCTTGTACATTCTTATTTTGTCAGGCTAAATTGGCAGAACAGCACCCAGAGTATGCAGTTTCTCAGCCAGGTACCAAAGCAAAGAAGAAGAGAAACAAATCCAAGTCAAAGAAAAAGAAAAAAGTAGGCAGAAAATCTGACTTGATGACTTATTTTTTGACTGTTTAAATTTGTCATGAAAATTTAAGAGGTTTTAATTTTATTACCTGCAGTTATTTTCATTATAAAAGTGATTGATAGATTTTAAGCCTGTTTAAAGCTGTAGGTGTTACGTAGAACTTTCATCAATATATTTCTGCAATATTGATCCAGTGTGGTTTTCATTGGCCGGGTCTCTGAGGAGACTGCTTCCTCAGATCGTAACTAATGTGATAGTGTGTGCATTTTATGTCAAGTAAATTGGTACAGAAACCACCAGCACAAGTCACATGGGTCAGTTGTAGAAATAGTAGATCTGACATCTGGGGTTTTCATGTGTGCTTAGGAACACCTATTCCATGCATTGTTGAGTCTCTTATATTGAAGAATTCAAATGTGTATTCATTTGCCTGGTAGTGTGGTGAGAAAGTCCATCGTCTGTACTAGGAAAGTGTATGATTTGTGAGTAAGATTTATGGGCTGCAAAAAAAATCTGGTTTTCTACAGAACATGAAGTCACAGATTTGGAGATATTTAACATGTTTGTCAACCCTAGCTAGGGACTTTTTGTAGAACCTAGGTAACATTTGTGGTATTTTGATCTTACTACTTCAGCTGTGTGATTACTGAACAGTAGAGTTGGTACACAAGTCCGGTTGTTCTCAGATATCTGTGAGGAAGGTAGAGAGACATGGCTGTATCTCTTGATATTGTGCCTGCCAGCAGAACCTATACTGTTCAAAAAAAGAAACGCAACATTATTGCAGTGGTAATGGACACCAAATTTCAAACTTGTACCAAAATTTTATTTTACGGAATTAATGTTTCAATCTTGGCATGAAGAAACTTTCAGACTTTAACAATGAAAAGATGTTCATTAAATTTGGTTTGGACTTTTATTCTTTGCGACTGAGGCCTCCGTTTCAGTAAGGTGTATGGCCTCCTCTGGCCTCTATCAGAGAATGACATCTCCTTGACATGGATCTGATTAGCCGTTGGGTTGGATCTGTTGTTGTGGGATGGCTGCCCACTCTTCCCGCAGTGCAAGAGACACCTGTCGGAGATTGGCTGGAGCCACGTCTCGCTGGCGGAGTCGTCTGTCGAGTTCATCCCATAAGTGTTCTAAGGGGTTCATGTCTGATGACATGGCTGGCCACGGAATGGTCTGGACGTTGTTGTCAGCGAGGAACTGGGTGGTGAGTTGTGCCACATGAGGTCGAGCGTTATCCTGCTGAAAAATCGACCCTCGTGCAGCCAGAAGTGGAAGGACATGAGGACGAAGAATTTCAGCGACGTTTCATTGGGCATTCAGGCGTCCTTCAATTTGCACCAGGTCACTTCTTCCCATGAAGTTGATCGCCCCCCACATCAGTACACCTCCACCACCATGTGGAGGAGCCTCATCAACGCTGTTCTGCGCGTAGCGCTCATGGACTCTGCGGTAAACTCTTCTCCGTCTATCGTGTCGCTGGAGCACAAAAAATGATTCATCACTAAACCAAACCTGTCTCCAGTCATTCCCAACGGTCCATTGACGATGCTGGTTCGCCCACTGCAGTCGGTTCTGGTGATGCCGGTCTGTAAGAACAGGACCTCTGTAGGGTCTTCTAGCCCAAAGACCAGAGTCGTGCAGCCGGTTCCTGACCGTTTGATCTGAAATTCGACGAGCTGCTGACATTGACTGGACTGTGGAGGACGCAGATGCAAGTCGATTCCTGAGGTGACGCAGCCGTATGAAACGGTCTTCGGCAGGAGTTGTGACTCTGGGTCTTCCACGCGCGGCCGGACTGCCACTGAGCCAGTTACTTGAAATCGCCTCCAAAGGCGACTAATGGTGCTTCTAACCACATTAAATTGTCTGGCCATTACACTTTGTGACTGTCCAGTCTGTAAACGTCCAATGATGATGAGTCGTTGTTCTGTAGTGAGATGAGCCATACTTGCGCATTGAATTTTCAACTGAATTTATTCAAGGAAAGTCAATCTTTTATAGGCATTCAATAATATGGTCAGAGAGTTTTGTGTTCAGTAATTTTCACGGGATTCTCATGAACCTGTCACGAGTTATTGTCAAAAATGTTGTTTTGACCTTGACCTCTTTCATGACCTCACGAATCATGAGGTGAGTACAATTCAGGTAACCACGAGAAGTTAATGACCAGGTGGACACAGTCGAAAGGTTGACTGATGTCCAATCAGCGAATATCTTTTATAAAAGTAACGCCAAAAAAGTTGCGTTTCTTTTTTTGAACAGTTTATAAACATATTGCTACAATTATCACTGCAATCCTCACCTCCACAAAAATTCATCAACTGACTATTTGTTTACACTGTCATTACTTGGAACCGTGGCATGTTAGTTTTGACATTGATAAAGATTTAATTTATACAGCAACTAACATCATCATTAACTTGCAGTGCTGGCTCTGTGCTTGTGTCACGGCTGTTTGCCAGCGACGCTTTAGTTTTTTTCCTTTTTTCCCCTGACCGCGCTATTTATAGCTATCTTGACAGAGGTCACGTGGTCAGCTTCCTAACGGGAAAAAAATGTGGCAGTGTTTACTTTTGATAGGGCTTAATTAATGCTTTTAGGCTACTTTATTATTATACGAGGCATGTTCAAATGAAACCCGACCCCGACCGTGCTGCGCCAAGTGGACATACGTAGGAGGAGCATGATGACGTCACATCTGACGTAATAAGCACATACTAATGTACAAGTGTGTAAGTGTTCATTCTCCTGGTATTCATTGGTTGTGCTGCAGACCGTTAAAATATTGGCCGGTGTGATAAGGAATCCGTCCAAGGTCGATCACCATAAGGAAGAACGCATGGGGTGGAGTTTGAATAACCTGCTGCGTTACGAAGAGGAGGGTGATGCATTTCTGTTGCGCATAGTGGCAGGCGATGAGTCGTGGTGCCACCACTTTGAGCCTTGCAGCAAATCAGCGAGCATGCAATGGAAACATCCCGGATCACCAAAACCCAAAAAATTCAAGTCACAGATTTCCGCCGGTAAGGTTATGCTGACCGCATTTTTTGACCATGAAGGGCTTCTATTGGTAGACTTTAAAGAGCCTGGTGTGAACATCAATGCCATACGCTACAAAGACACACTAGACAACCTGCATACAGCCATCAAGAATAAACGACCCGGCATGCTTTCGCGTGGTGTGTTTCTGTTGCACGACAATGCTCGTAAACATGTGAACATTATGCAGGAAGCGTTAGCAAGGAAAAGGTGGGAAGTTCTGCCACACCCAGCCTACAGCCCCGATCTGTCACCATGTGACTTTCATTTGTTCGGACCCTTAAAAAAATCTCTAAAGGGACAACGATTCGACTCCGATGCAGACGTCAGGGCCTCGGTGACCAAATGGTTCAATAAGCAACCAGTCATTTTTCTTGGACGGCATCCACCGTCTACCCAAGCAGTGGGATGCATGTCTGAATGCCTATGGTGACTATTTCTAAAGAACCCCAGTGAAAGCTTGCTTCATAACAATTGCTGTATTTAATTCTACTACTCCTGCGGATGTACCTTACATATATTTGTTATAAAGCCACTGGGACGGGTTTCATTTGAACACACCTCGTAAATACCGGCTTTAATTTTGCGTAAAGCTAGACTAGAAATGTTAGAGTAAATTTTAGAACAAGAACAAACATTTTATCACAATTAGAACAGAAGATATAATAGTCTGAAATAGTGTAAAATTTACGTTTTTTTTACATTTTGTTATGGTTTGTTTCTAATGCAATTTACACTAAAACGATCACAATCAACATGCATAACAAATTACAGAAATCAAAAGTAGAAAACCTGCAGAAAATGGATATCATAGTTTTGTTTTGGTTTCATGCGTCAAACATGAATTATTGAAACATTAAATTGCAAGTCCACATTTATTACCTTAAAATAACACACCCAATTGTCCCCAAAACATGAGAGCTAACAATTACCTCAATCATACATCATGATGGTCATGTAAAAATGAGTATGGTCATGAGTAAAACGAAATGTTCAATTTAATAAATAAAACATACACCTATTAAATGATTTCCACACTCTGTTAATTCTGTCACTCTCACGCAACAACTGCCCCATAATTTGCTCTGGCCCCAAAATTTCGCTCAGTTATCATTCACACTTCCTTTTTTTTTTATAGGAGGAATCTGTACATTCACAGATGGAGAAATTTGTAACAAATGAGTTTCCATTATAAATTTTAATTGTGAAGTTATATTTTTAATACCGCTGGCGCGTCTTTCAATTTTGGAAATAGTGGAATGTACAAATTCTCCTCCTTGCTCTCCTCCATGCATGCCCATTCCAAAGCCACGAGTTCTGATCCAGTCTGCGCAATGTTTTTCTAATATGTGCTGTTTAGGAATTGTCTTACTGGGGAATAGCTTTCTGAACAAAGACATATACGTCTCTATTGATGCTGTTATTGATTCTTTACTAATTGGTTTACTGTGTGATATTTTGTTGTGTACTTACTCAAATGCTTCGTTCAGTGAGTTGAATTGTTCTTGGGCAATAAAAGCTATGTCAGTTATATCTTGTTTGTCTGTAATTTTCAGTGTTTGTGTAATGATTGCTCTTGTAAGATCTTTATAAACTTTTTGTGTGAGATATCTGTGGCAGTGATTCCCTACGAATTCTCTGCTATGATAAGCCTCTGGTATGATTTTGTGTTTGGCTAGTACCTTGTCCAAGTGTGAGCAAACTGGACCAGACCTAGCACACAGATCTAGAAAGTGAAGTTTGGCCAGCGCATCTTGTGCATTTTCAAGTCTAACTTTAAAATTATCAGTCTCCTCCTTATCCTCACAAAGTTCAATACCTACCTGAAAAAATTCAATTTTAGCTTCCAATTCTTCTGCCTGTTTCCAGTTCCTACTAAATCTCTTCTTGTTCTTAATAGTACTAATGTTTGCATGCATCTCTTGCAAATTCTCAAATATCTTTGCGTCTATTGTATCGGCTACCTGTTCTAGAAGTATGTGGTGTTTCAAAACAATGCCTAATAAAATATGAAGGTAAGGAGGAGCTACATTTTCAGTTTCAATCTCTAACATTGGTTTGTGTAAACAATTATGGTAATGTGCCACTTGCCTTTTATTCCCTTTCCCATATTTCATATATCTATTGTAATCTCTTATCAACATGGCCAAACTTCTTGGTTTGCAAGTTGTATGCTCTCTGGATGTCTTTATTTCCTTGTTTTGCTGGAGACACCACAGACATGGGTATGTTCCATGAGCTCCAGACAAATCAAACATTTTCATCAAAAAGTCATAATCCCCGAATAAGAAAACAACAACTTTTTTACCATCCCACTCTAAATCTTTTAGTGACTTTATCTGAGGGGCTTATTGCTGCAGCGGTGAGCAACACAGAAGAACGACCTGATGACTTGGAAACCCTCTGGATTAAATTCAAGGATATCATAAAGACAGCTACTGCAGAAGCATGCGGTGAAGTCCGACTTGGGAACAAGAGAAAGAGGACACCTTGGTGGACAGAGGAAGTTAAAGAGAAAATAAGAGAGAAGAAAATGGCATGGAAACAATACTTAGGTACTAAAAACACAACAGGACAAATGGAAAAATATAGAGAATATGTGACACTCAGAACAGAAGCAAAGAACAAGGTGCTAGCAGCAAAACAGAAGTCCTGGGAAGAATTTGGAGAAAAGCTAGAAAAAGATGCACAAGAAAACCAGAAATTGTTCTATAAGACCCTAAAGAACATGAGGAAGGAAAAAACAATGCCCTCTCAAATTTATAAAGGACAAGCAAGGCAAATTGCTTACTGCCCCGAAGGAAGTAATGGAAAGATGGAAAGAATATTTCTCAGAACTCCTGGATGGTGAGCATGGTGAAGCATCAGAAATGATAAACACTAGCACAGAAGAGAAAACCAATGATGGTGAAGATGACATAAAGATGGAAGAACTGAAGGCAGCACTGGAGAAAATCAAGATGGGCAAAGCAGCAGGGCATGATGGTATAACACCAGAAATGGTTAAATTCATGGGAGCATCAGGCGACCTATTACTCTTAAGGGTTTTACAGGCAGCGTGGTACAACAAGACCATACCAAAGGATTGGGAGATTGCCATCATAACACCAATTTTCAAAAAGGGTGACAATCGACAGTGTGGAAACCACAGAGGCATATCCCTTCTCAGTGTCCCTGGTAAAATCTACTCTAGAATCCTAGAGCAGAGACTCCGACGCCTAGCTGAGCCACAATTGGATGAGGTCCAGTGCGGATTCCGAGCAAACCGAAGTACTCAAGACCTAATCTTCACACTCAGACAGCTGAGTGAAAAGGCCCTTGAGTATAAGAGTGAGATGCATCTTTGTTTCATAGATCTGGAAAAGGCGTTTGACAGGGTCCCCTGGAGCAAACTTTGGGACTGTTTGGCAAGGAAGAATATTCCAGCACCTCTGATTCATGCTATACAGAGCTTCTACAAGTCTTGCAGAAATTATGTGAGGACAGCAAACCATAAGTCAGAAGAGTTCAGGACCACCACTGGTGTAAGACAAGGTGATATCCTATCACCTTACCTCTTCATACTCCTTATGGACGATGTCATCAAGGCATGTAAGGAGAGAACAAGAAAGTATTCAGTGGGGTACTGGAAGATGAGACAGGTCTATATTTCGGAGCTGGCATTTGCTGATGATGTTGCCCTGATTGCTAAATCAGAGGCACATCTCCAGTCCAACCTGCAAGTCTGGAAGGAAGAGCTGGAGAAGAGAGGGATGGTCATAAGCAGCTCTAAAACAAAATCCATGCTGATATCACGAGAAGAAAGAAGACATCAGATTAAGCTGGGAGAACAGGTCCTGGAGCAGGTCGACCACTTTAAATACCTTGGAGCTATTATAGACCGAAAGGGAGGCATCAAAGAAGAGTTGGCCACTCGAAAAGCAGCAGCTGGGAGACTTTTTCAGGCCATAAATCGAGGATTCCTCAGCAAGAGAGAGGTTGGTAAGAAAACGAAGATGGCTGTATACCGCACCACCTATGTCCCAGTCTTGACATATGGATGCGAGTCATGGGCAATGATTACAACCCATAAAAGCCAGATCCAAACCTCAGAAATGAGGTATCTGAGGAAGGTGGTTGAAGTAACAAGAAGAGACATGGTACGCAACCAGACGATACGTCAAGGCCTTAAATCCTACCCCCTGCAGACCCAAGTAGAACAGTCACAATTAAGATGGTTTGGCCATGTCTGCAGAATGAGAGAAGATCGGATACCACGACAAGCATGGGAAACAAAGAGCCAAGGATCCAGACCCCGAGGACGACCCAGAGTCCGCTGGGAGGACAACATTAGACAATCTTTGAAGGACCAAGGACTAGAATGGAACCAGGCCAGGAGGAAGACAGCCGAGAGGATAGTCTGGTGCTCTCTCTTTTAAACCTCTACACCTCACGGTAGAAGGGGAACGACTAAGTAAGTAAGACTCTGTCTGAGCTTTCATGCCATTCGTAAACATTTCTAAATTATCATGTGTATCTCTGACTCTAGCCATTGATAAAAGGATGGTATTAGATTTAGAATTTGGTTTCTCTAAATTTACTATCTGCATTGTAACTTTGAACTGTGAATGAAAGAAGATATACAAACAGTTACTTAGAATTCTTTGGCAGCCGTCGTGTGCACAGGATTGTCTACCAAAGAACACTAATGGAACAGTCCTTATCTCGCACACAATAAAAAAAGACATTCATATTATAAATACAAGATTAAGAAGACTTGAAATATAGATCAAAGTATGTGGAAGTAATCTGTCTATAGCTTTACATGTTTTCTGACGCTTATATACGTAGCTAAATATCATTATAAATGAATGAAAATGCAAAAACAGATGGTGCTTTACAAAAAGTTATTTTTTACAACCTTATTTAAGATTTGCGAGTATCAGGAATGCGTTTACAGTGATTTAAATGTTATAAAATCTGGTGACAATATGCTTGTTCTTGTAATGCCAAACTCACAAAACTGACTACCACACATTCTCAAGATATGAAACCAAAAAAAAAAAGTATGTGGAAATAATCTTTAGCTTCCCTTCGAGAAGTCTTTATAATTATAAACTCATTCGAATGGGCCGATTTTTAGATATTACATTAATAAATAGATTACTTTTGTTATGAATTTCCTCAAATGATGACGCTGTTTTCAAAAGTCTGTAACTCCGTCAAATATAATTTCAAACAAATAAAAATGCAATCAAAAATAGAACACAGAACAAAGTTATAGTACACAAAAGAATTTTAGCGCTGTGTTTAACCAGAACGAGTGTGTAATGATTTATATTTTACTGATTTTACACACACATCAGCTGATTTTCCCCGCCAAAACCCTCAGTAGTTTTTTACGGTGCATATGAAAATTTTATACCTGGTGTCAGAATTCCGGTCACCGAAACTAAAAGAGCGCTCTGGTATAGGGTACAAACAGCCGTGGTGTAGGGCACAAACAGCCGTGGTATAGGGTACAAACAGCCGTGGTGTAGGGAGAAACAAGGAGAAGAGAAGAAGACTAGAACTGTTTAGTTGATAGTCACTGGTATTGGTTGAAAGGAGATGGACATTTGTCTGTTTCAGTCCGTCATTGTTGATGCTCTTGTCATGCAGTCTTCATCCTGTGACATGTAAGAGCACACAGTGATGAAAACCTCTTAAGTAAAACTTACAACAGATCTGGACAATGTTTTCTTTTAATCTGTCTGTCAAACCATGGACTCCATTTTATCATTTGACCTTCACTGGCCTACTACAGTAGATACTTGAGTATAAGTCCAGAAATTTAAAAAACATAACTTTTATGTGAGGTATCCCTTTCTATTCAGGCATATTTCTAGTATGATTTCCATCACCCTTGCTTTTCCGCTACAATTTATTTATTTAATTTTATTTATTCATTTATGTATATTCATTATATATATATATATATATATATATAATTTTGTCACCCAACTATTTGTCTCTCTCCGCTCCAAATATTAAATTAAAAAAAAATATTAACTTTCTTTCATTCAGTTTTCCAATCCTTGTTTTTCTTTTATTTGTGCTTGGAACTTTCTATCTACTTCCAGTTTCCAGTCCAGTGGCAGACATTTTGATTCTGACATGTGACATATATCAGGGAATGTTTGCTCTTATTTTTATGTTTTCCACTTAATTCTCACTTTCTGTTTTTTGTTTGTCTGTCCCTGACGAAGGCCTCTTGCAACAACGTCGGTTCTTTCTTGTCTTGTCTTCTAGTAGGACATATCAACGTTTTAATTTATTTGTTCGGCCACTCTACTGTTTAACCCCTTCTTACTGCAGTCTTCATATCCTACCCCTGACTTAGTTGAGTCAGAAAATTAATGAAACCGATCAGTGTTGCTGCCTGCACCTGGTGTCCTTCAGTGTTGCTGCCTGCAACTGGTGTCCTTCAGTGTTGCTCCCTGCACCTGGTGTCCTTCAGTGTTGCTCCCTGCACCTGGTGTCCTTCAGTGTTGCTCCCTGCACCTGGTGTCCTTCAGTGTTGCTGCCTGCACCTGGTGTCCTTCAGTGTTGCTGCCTGCACCTGGTGTCCTTCAGTGTTGCTCCCTGCACCTGGTGTCCTTCAGTGTTGCTCCCTGCACCTGGTGTCCTTCAGTGTTGCTCCCTGCACCTGGTGTCCTTCAGATATAAAATTGCTGCTTCATGAAATGTTGTTATTGAAACATCTTAACTCTTTGACTCCAGACCAACGCTCTGAGCGTTGCAAAATTCAACGCGCCGTGCCAGAGCAACGCTCACAGCGTGGTTTTTAGTTTATCACGAATAAACCCTAAAAATCGCCCATTTTATGCATTTCATATATTAAAACTCGTAGAATGACTTCCGCTACTATTTAAACAACTAATTTGACTGTAGTTAATAAGCACATGTGCGTGTTTTGACGTTATTATCACAATTTTTGTGAAGATTTGCGTGTTTGCGTTTTTCGTTGTTATTGCTAGAGAAATATGTCACGCTTTATATTTACATTTTCTAAGTCTCCTAAGCAAATAACTGTGTCAAACTACTTTGAAACATTGCTGACATTGCTGATGATTGTTTGATAGTCACAGTTTGTTGTCAAAATACGGAATCTGTGCAGAAAAGCTAGACATACTAGATTTAGTTGATGAGTGGGCGTAGTCATATTCTGGCCGATCAAAAAACAACAAAACTAGACCTACCGTAACATCTAATCACTAGTTCTTGGTAGAAGATGAAGCTAGGGATACTATTAAAACATTAAACAAGAGTTAAAAAGTTTTTATATGACGTTATTCTTCTTTATTTGTTTGAAAATTACGTAATGCACGATTGCATAATTTATTTTTTTCTTACAAAGGACCACAGAAAAACTGGTGTGAATAACATTAAATGCACTAATTGTGGCCATAAGCATGTTTTTTTTACTTTGTATATGGATTAACTTGACGTTTGAAGACTAAAAAGAAAGTTTTATTGTCTACAACAGTAATTTGTCTTTGGTAAGATCGTTTTCTACAGTCAACTTTTTAGCGTTTTTCAATTTTACATGCAAAATGTTTTAAGTATACCGAACATACTTGTGTTTATACTACCAAAGACATTATATATTACAATTCTCTATCAATTTCCCTACAGTTTGGTATATAATAAGTACATGTTCAAAGGAAAATTCACACAAAAAATTTAGACTGAAAGATAACACGTCACTCTATAAAATTCTGCCCACAAAAAAGTCTGGCACAGCGTGCAAAATAACTCTGGAATGAAAGAGTTAAGTAAATACGTGTTTGAATTCTTCCAAAGTCACAAATTTCAACTGGAGTGTGCTTTGTTGCCCAGCCTACATTTGATCTGTCATCAGCACCATTACTTCTTTCACTAGATTCATTTAAAATCCTAAAGTCTAGAGATTGACTTAGAGTCGGATCGACCTGTACTCAAGTATATACGGTAATTCTTTGTTAAATGTTATGCCAGCTGGTTTAGGCGATCATGGCTGTCTACAACTGCTGGTCCGTAATTCTGCTTATCAATTGTCTTGCAGACTTTGCCATGGGATAAACTGTTCCCTGTATTCTCACTTTGTTGTTGTCTATATTTTTTTCTGTTGTCACAAAAGATATGTTTCAAATTTCCTGTTTCAATTAAAATGCACAGAAATCTGAATTGCATCTTTCTTATTTGTTGTGGTAAGCTTCTTTTGCTGAGTGACCTATTTCAGTAATTCTCATTAGTCCTTTTTTTTAATGAGGTCTCCATGTTATTCTTACCAATGTGGGACTGATGAGAAGAATTAGAGAAGTGCTAGTGGCACAGGCAGTAAGAAGAAGAAGACTGGTGATGGATAGTAGAGGAAATCTGTTGATAGCATTTACACAGTAGTCCTTGTGTAGGTGGTTACGTTGATGTAGCTGGCCAGTCCTTGTGTAGGTGGTTATGTTGTTGGTGTAGCTGGCCAGTCCTTGTGTAGGTGGTTACGTTGTTGGTGTAGCTGGCCAGTCCTTGTGTAGGTGGTTATGTTGTTGGTGTAGCTGGCCAGTCCTTGTGTAGGTGGTTACGTTGTTGGTGTAGCTGGCCAGTCCTTGTGTAGGTGGTTATGTTGGTGTAGCTGGCCAGTCCTTGTGTAGGTGGTTACGTTGATGTAGCTGGCCAGTCCTTGTGTAGGTGCTACATCAACGTAACCACCTACACAAGGACTGGCCAGTCCTTGTGTAGGTGGTTACGTTGATGGTGTAGCTGGCCAGTCTTTGTGTAGGTGGTTACGTTGGTGTAGCTGGCCAGTCCTTGTGTAGGTGGTTATGTTGTTGGTGTAGCTGGCCAGTCCCTGTGTAGGTGGTTACGTTGATGTAACTGACCAGTCCTTGTGTAGGTGGTTACGTTGATGTAGCTGGCCAGTCCTTGTGTAGGTGGTTATATTGTTGGTGTAGCTGGCCAGTCCTTGTGTAGGTGGTTACGTTGATGTAGCTGGCCAGTCCTTGTGTAGGTGGTTATGTTGTTGGTGTAGCTGGCCAGTCCTTGTGTAGGTGGTTATGTTGTTGGTGTAGCTGGCCAGTCCTTGTGTAGGTGGTTATGTTGTTGGTGTAGCTGGCCAGTCCTTGTGTAGGTGGTTATGTTGTTGGTGTAGCTGGCCAGTCCTTGTGTAGGTGGTTACGTTGATGTAGCTGGCCAGTCCTTGTGTAGGTGGTTACGTTGATGTAGCTGGCCAGTCCTTGTGTAGGTGGTTATATTGTTGGTGTAGCTGGCCAGTCCTTGTGTAGGTGGTTATGTTGTTGGTGTAGCTGGCCAGTCCTTGTGTAGGTGGTTATGTTGTTGTAGCTGGCCAGTCCTTGTGTAGGTGGTTATGTTGTTGGTGTAGCTGGCCAGTCCTTGTGTAGGTGGTTATGTTGGTGTAGCTGGCCAGTCCTTGTGTAGGTGGTTACGTTGATGTAGCTGGCCAGTCCTTGTGTAGGTGGTTATGTTGTTGGTGTAGCTGGCCAGTCCTTGTGTAGGTGGTTACGATGATCAGCTTTGGTGTAGCTGGCGAGAAGAGAAATGTAGACAGAAATTTGGTGAGGATAGCATGGACAGTCCTTGATAGCATGGAACAGTCAATGATGGTATTCTTATTGGATATGATCAAGTGCTTTCTGTGTGTCAGAGATTGACTTTAATGGATCTACAACATTTTTCCTCATACCTTGGTGGTGCGCACTTAACAATTTCCTGTTCATCTTTTAATCTTTCTTCCCACTTGTAGTGCTGCTGTTCTCATGTCTGCTTGCATTTAACATTTCCTGTGGATGTGATACCAAACTGTTACATATTTTTATACATCCAAAGTGTTTTACATGTAATTTTTTTTTACTTCTTTTTATATGTCAACAAATATTTTTTCTATAATTCTGATCTCTTTCTGTATTTTATTTTCATTTCTGGAATTTTTTTTTCAGGATTTCGTTGTTTTCTTCTGTAACTTATGATTTTGTCATCTCCAGTACTAATGAACTATTTTATTTTATTTGCCTGCAGAGCCAGAGAGGGGGTGGAAAGTGGAAGACTGGAGATTTATGCCGTGCTGTATACTCAGAGGATGGAGAGATATATGAGGCTTGCATTTTGTCTATTGATGAGGAAACAGAAACCTGCACAGTCAAATATGTTGGTTATGGCAATGAAGAAGATCATCAACTTTCCAACCTGTTGCCCTTGGTCAGTGAAGAATCGTCCCAGGATGTGAGAACAGACACAGCCAGTGATGTAGGTTCCATTTAGCCACAACAGTTCTTTAAATATTTTCTTGTTATTAGAAGACTTTTAATTTAATTTGTCATCATCATCATCAGACCCACGATTCCTGCCTGACACATAAGACAGGCGTAACAAGAAGAAATATCTACACTTGTGTAACAATGCAGGTCATTTTATTAGTCATTATTGTTAAACTTTACAAACTCTGGAAGGAAATGCAGTGTGATTGGTTGTCAGCACACAGTAGACATTCTATTGAGAACACAGACAGTGCTAAACAGTAAAGCTTCATGTTGCATGAAATCAAATGCCTTTTAAAATAAATTGTGTAAACCAGCATTTAAAAGGAGAAATTAATCAAACTAGTAGATGAACTTTTAAAAAAAAAAAAAAAACAGCCTAGAAATTGAAGCCACAACAAATCAAGTACAATGATTTTAAATATTATCAGATGAAATCTGAAATTGCTTGACAGATTTTTGCTAAAATTTCAGTGCTAACATTTATCCAGATCATTCCAGTAGTTCTTGACTTGTTTGTTGTGATGGACAGACAGACAAAGTGAAATTAATAGTGTTTTTCCCCAATTAAAATTGCTTAAATTTGTAATGTGAATCCAGTAGAATGATGCTGTCAACATTTTGGACAAAACTTCACCTGTGTTGAATGAATCTGTGATTACTTACTGAGTTTACTTTGTCTTTCATTGTGTAATTCTGTGTTTTTGTTATTGTGATGACTTGGACCTCTTCGCACATACAGTTGTGTTGTAGTTGTTTAAAAACATTCTTTTATTTCTTTGTTTAAATCTGCACATTCATCTATTTCACGTATGTGCATTATGAGATCACATCCATTGGCTTCACTTATGTGCATTATGAGATCACATCCATCTACTTTTGTCTAAATTGTTGTATAATGTCACATTCACCAACTTGACTAAACTGTTGTATAATGTCACATTCACAACTTGACTAAACTGTTGTATAATGTCACATTCACAACTTGACTAAACTGTTGTATAATGTCACATTCACAACTTGACTAAATTGTTGTAAAATGTCACATTCACAACTTGACTAAACTGTTGTATAACATCACATTCACAACTTGACTAAACTTGTATAATGTCACATTCACAACTTGGCTAAACTGTTGTATAATGTCACATTCACAACTTGACTAAACTGTTGTATGTCACATTCACAACTTGACTAAACTGTTGTATAATGTCACATTCACGTGATTAAACTGTTGTATAATGTCACATTCACAACTTGACTAAACTGTTGTATGATGTCACATTCATAACTTACTAAACTGTTGTATAAACTCACATTAACCAACTTGACTTGTCAATTTTGTAGACTGGCAGTTTACCACAAGCTCCACCAATGCAAGAAGTTAATGCAGGAAAACACAGGAGTAAGAAATCTTCATCTAGTCAACACCAGAATGCACAAAACAAACGACGTGCTCCAAAATGGCCATGGAACAGTTATGCACCACCTCCTCTCTTTACTCAGGTGCCACCACGCGTAAGTTTTAACTTGTGCCTTCATGTGTTGTTTGTTGTAATGTTTGCTTCGGAATGTTGAGAGATGCGTTCAGTTTGATTGAAATGATGCGGATGCCACCGAATCAGATGTAGATATTGAATATGAAATGAACCCGATTTAGACACATGACAGTGACACTGATGAAATTGAATCTAATGAAAGTAGTACACATACGGATACACTGAAAAAGACTTGTCAACAAAGCACACTTCAGTTGAAATTTGTGACTTTGTAGGAAACCCTGGACCTAAACACACTCTAGATCTAGTTGCTGCCTCTTATAATTACTTCAGTTTGTTTATGAGCAAAGATTGTAGCGAATGGGCTCAATACAAACAAGGAAAAAAAAGCAGTAAGCAACAACATATGTGAACAAAAAAATGATGTTTTGTTTTCTCAAAGAACAAACCAAACACAATCTTCTGGGCGTTCTGTAGAGACTGTTTATGATTGACAAGTGTGCAGAATTCATTACAATGAATAGTTATGTTTCGTTAATAAAAAATGATTATTTTTGTAGTAATGAATTACCACTACAAATGTTCAAATTTGTTTAAAAAATATTTTTCCCCACAATAATGAAATTGTCATTACATAATACTAATATATACAGTTGTTAAGAATACCACTGATGATATGTTATTTAATTCCGTGTATTTAAAACTGCACAATGGGCTAATCACCTGTTTGCCAGGTCACTTCGATTACATGTCCTACCCATGGGCCTTGTGCACTTGGGTCCCCTCTACACCTCGTTTCACGGGGTAGAAGAGGTTCCGATTATGAGATGAGATGAGTATTTAAAACTAATAAACATAATTTTAGCTTAGTTTTATTTCCATGAATTTGTTTTAGATGGTCATTGTGTTAAAAAATGGAGTTGCTCCCCTTACCTCGGAGGTTAAGATAAATATATAGTAAATTAGACTGGACAGTAAAGGATTAAAGGGATATTTGATTTTCTAGTCATCATTATAATTAATTAACAATTAATGTCATGTTGCAGGAAACATTGTTTTTTATTTTAAAGGACAAATAGGCCAAAAAAAAAAAGTGCATTGTTGAATGGCTAACTTTGTCCTCATTGCTAGTCAATAACAGTAAGTCACTTGTGTGAGATGCTGAAAATGATCTAGATGTTAATACAGACATTCCACGAAAAGAAGAAATCATCACAGCAATCAAAGGGTTAAAGAATGGAAAAGCTCCTGCCATGATAACTTAAATGCAGAGCTATTTAAGACAGACCCTGAGCTAGCAGCAGAACTATTAGAACCACTATTTGCACAAGTCTGGAAAACGGACAACACCAACAGAGTGGAACAAAGGAATAATTGTCAAATTGCCCAAGAAGGGAGATCTTGCAGACTGCAATAATTGGAGAGGAATCACTCTTCTCTCAGTTCCCAGCAAAATACTAGGCAGGATAATTATACAGAGAATTTCAAAAGCAGTAGACCACAAACTGAGGAAAGAACAAGCAGGATTTAGAAAGAACAGAAGATGTGTAGATCATATATTTACTCTCAGGAACATTATAGAGCAGTGCTCAGAAAGGCAAAGACAGCAGTACATTAATTTCTTTGATTTTGAAAAGGCTTTTGACAGTATACATAGGGACAGTTTATGGAAAATACTGAGGGCTTATGGAATTCCAAGCTGCTTTGTCAATCATAAAAAGCCTCTATGCCAACTTTACGTGTAGCGTTGGGCAGAGCAACCTAACCTTTGAGGTGAAGACAGGAGTACGACAGGGATGCCCCATATCAACCACTCTATTTTTAACAGTCATATACTGGGTGATGCGCCAGACAACAGAGAGCAGTCCAAGAGGAATAAGATGGACTACATTTTCTACATTGGAAGATCTGGAATATGCAGATGACATTGCACTACTAGCACATTCACATCAACACATCCAGGAAAAAACGGATAGACTTAATAAGTTTAGCCAGCAGGTGGGCTTGAACATCAATTTAAAGAAGTCAGAGGTCATGACGCTCAATGTGAGCAACCCTGAGCCCATATCAGTAAGGAATCAGCAACTGGTACAGACAGACACTTTCACATACCTATGATGCATAGTAACACCAGACGAGGAGCAAGCAAGAACAGCCTATTTTTAGTCTAAACAACATCTGGAAGTCCTCACAGTAAAGCACACGCACAAAATTAAGATTATATCAGAGCTGTGTGCTTTTTGTGCTTCTCTATGGTGCGGCTGGAGAGTTACAAAGAAGGAAATGTCGAAACTGTCCTCTTTTCACACAACATGCCTAAGAAAAATTCTCTGAATCTTTTGGCCGAATACCATCACCAACCAAGATCTGCTTACTCAGAGCAAGCAAGAGGACACGCACACCATCATAGCTGGCAGACGCTGGAGCTGGGTTGGCCATGTCCTCAGAAGAGACGCCGATGCCATCACAACAACAGCTATGCTATGGACCCCTAAAGGAAAACGAAAGAGAGGCCGACCAAAAACAACTTGGCGGAGGACTGTGGAGGCTGAGATGCAAAGAATGAACCAGAGTTGGGGCACTGTACAAAGGATGGCTGCCGACCGAGCAAAGTGGAATCAATTTGTTGTTGCCCTACAAGACACCACCAGGCATGATGGCCACTGACTGCTTTGACGGTCGGCGGCTAAGGTTCAAAGAAGAACTTGTGTGAGAACCAAATGTCTCAACATGTGAAAATTGACTGAACTTTCATGAAGAAAGACAAAAGTAACCGACTAATCCTTGTCGATGTGTTGAGCCAATTATTCGGTCATCTAGTCTGAGTTGAAACTTTTTGTGTGTGCTTTATATCCTGTGGAGTGGCAGAGTGCTTCTGGTTCTTGCTTCTTGGGGCAGAGGTACCAGGTATGAAATCACATAGAATTACGCTCCAGTCAACCTAGGTGTTAATTGGTACTTGACTCTGCTCTTGAGTTATTGGGGGCAAAAGCTATGAGACCTTGTATAGTGACTTCTCAAGTACATCACTCCACTATGGCAGTATCTGCTGTGAGACCACCATGACCTTGAAATCATAGTTATACATTGTTTATGTATATCAGAGTTATGCATTGTTTATGTACATCATAGTTATACATTGTTTATGTATATCAGAGTTATACGTTGTTTATATATATCAGAGTTATACGTTGTTTATATATATCAGAATTATACGTTGTTTATATATATCAGAGTTATACATTGTTTATGTATATCAGAGTTATACGTTGTTTATGTATATCAGAGTTATACGTTGTTTATGTATATCAGAGTTATACATTGTTTATGTATATCGGAGTTATACATTGTTTATGTATATCAGAGTTATACGTTGTTTATATATATATCAGAGTTATACATTGTTTATGTATATCAGAGTTATACGTTGTTTATATATATCAGAGTTATACGTTGTTTATATATATCAGAGTTATACATTGTTTATGTATATCAGAGTTATACGTTGTTTATGTATATCAGAGTTATACGTTGTTTATGTATATCAGAGTTATACATTGTTTATGTATATCAGAGTTATACATTGTTTATGTATATCAGAGTTATACATTGTTTATGTATATCAGAGTTATACATTGTTTATGTATATCAGAGTTGTACGTTGTTTATGTATATCAGAGTTATACGTTGTTTATGTATATCAGAGTTAAACGTTGTTTATGTATATCAGAGTTGTACGTTGTTTATGTATATCAGAGTTAAACGTTGTTTATGTATATCAGAGTTGTACGTTGTTTATGTATATCAGAGTTGTACGTTGTTTATGTATATAGTTATACGTTGTTTATGTATATAGGTATACATTGTTTATGTATATAGGTATACATTGTTTATGTATATCAGAGTTATACATTGTTTATGTATATCAGAGTTAAACGTTGTTTATGTATATCAGAGTTGTACGTTGTTTATGTATATCAGAGTTAAACGTTGTTTATGTATATCAGAGTTATACATTGTTTATGTATATAGTTATACATTGTTTATGTATATAGTTATACATTGTTTATGTATATCAGAGTTATACGTTGTTTATGTATATCAGAGTTAAACGTTGTTTATGTATATCAGAGTTGTACGTTGTTTATGTATATCAGAGTTAAACGTTGTTTATGTATATCAGAGTTATACATTGTTTATGTATATAGTTATACATTGTTTATGTATATCAGAGTTATACGTTGTTTATGTATATCAGAGTTATACGTTGTTTATGTATATCAGAGTTATACGTTGTTTATGTATATCAGAGTTATACGTTGTTTATGTATATCGGAGTTATACATTGTTTATGTATATCAGAGTTATACGTTGTTTATATATATATATATCAGAGTTATACATTGTTTATGTATATCAGAGTTATACGTTGTTTATGTATATCAGAGTTATACATTGTTTATGTATATAGTTATATACATTGTTTAGTATATATAGTTATACCTTGTTTATGTATATCAGATACCTTGTTTATGTATATTTATACCTTGTTTATGTATATCATAGTTGTTTATGTATTGTTTATTGTTATGTATCAGAGTTATACGTTTATGTATATAGTTATATGTTGTTTATGTATATAAGAGTTAAACGTTGTTTATGTATATCAGAGTTATACCTTGTTTATGTATATAGTTATACCTTGTTTATGTCTAGAGTTATACATTGTTTATGTATATCAGAGTTATACGTTGTTTATGTATATCAGAGTTATACATTGTTTATGTATATCAGAGTTATACGTTGTTTATGTATATCAGAGTTATACATTGTTTATGTATATCAGAGTTAAACGTTGTTTATGTATATCAGAGTTGTACGTTGTTTATGTATATCAGAGTTAAACGTTGTTTATGTATATCAGAGTTGTACGTTGTTTATGTATATCAGAGTTAAACATTGTTTATGTATATAGTTATACATTGTTTATGTATATAGTTATACATTGTTTATGTATATAGGTATACATTGTTTATGTATATAGTTATACATTGTTTATGTATATCAGAGTTATACATTGTTTATGTATATCAGAGTTATACATTGTTTATGTATATCAGAGTTGTACGTTGTTTATGTACATCAGAGTTAAACGTTGTTTATGTATATCAGAGTTGTACGTTGTTTATGTATATCAGAGTTAAACGTTGTTTATGTATATCAGAGTTATACCTTGTTTATGTATATAGTTATACCTTGTTTATGTCTAGAGTTATACATTGTTTATGTATATCAGAGTTATACATTGTTTATGTATATCAGAGTTATACATTGTTTATGTATATCAGAGTTGTACGTTGTTTATGTATATCAGAGTTATACATTGTTTATGTATATCAGAGTTAAACATTGTTTATGTATATCAGAGTTGTACGTTGTTTATGTATATCAGAGTTAAACGTTGTTTATGTATATCAGAGTTGTACGTTGTTTATGTATATCAGAGTTAAACATTGTTTATGTATAGAGTTAAACATTGTTTATGTATATAGGTATACATTGTTTATGTATATAGTTATACATTGTTTATGTATATCAGAGTTATACATTGTTTATGTATATCAGAGTTAAACGTTGTTTATGTATATCAGAGTTATACATTGTTTATGTATATCAGTTATACATTGTTTATGTATATCAGAGTTAAATGTTGTTTATGTATATAGTTATACATTGTTTATGTATATCAGAGTTATACATTGTTTATGTATATAGTTATACATTGTTTATGTATATCAGAGTTATACGTTGTTTATGTATATAGTTATACCTTGTTTATGTATATAGTTATACATTGTTTATGTATATAGTTATACATTGTTTATGTATATAGTTATACATTGTTTATGTATATAGTTATACATTGTTTATGTATATAGTTATACCTTGTGTATGTATATAGTTATACATTGTTTATGTATATAGTTATACATTGTTTATGTATATAGTTATACATTGTTTATGTATATAGTTATACCTTGTTTATGTATATAGTTATACCTTGTTTATGTATATAGTTATACCTTGTTTATGTATATAGTTATACCTTGTTTATGTATATAGTTATACCTTGTTTATGTATATAGTTATACATTGTTTATGTATATAGTTATACATTGTTTATGTATATAGTTATACATTGTTTATGTATATAGTTATACATTGTTTATGTATATAGTTATACCTTGTTTATGTATATAGTTATACGTTGTTTATGTATATAAGAGTTAAACGTTGTTTATGTATATCAGAGTTATACCTTGTTTATGTATATAGTTATACCTTGTTTATGTCTAGAGTTATACATTGTTTATGTATATAGTATGACCTTGAACATACACATCTCTGCAGTTGGATTGGGTTTAAGTGTTCAAGGGTTTATGACCTGAACACACATAGGTGTTCATCTCTGCAGAATGGAAGGGTTCAAGTGGTATGACCTGAACACACACAGGTGTTCATCTCTATGGAAGAGTTCAGGTGGTATGACCTGAAAACACAAAGGTGTTCATCACTGGGTCCCTCTGCAGAATGGAAGGGTTCAAGTGGTATGACCTGAGCTCTGATGTGAAACTGATGCACAGAACCAGACAAATAGTGGAAGAAGAAGAAATGGTGACAGGATGCTGGAAATGGAACGGGCACATATTGGGGAAGTCAGCTGTTACTATCACTAGACACTTATTTCCCCCCCCCCCCCCGTGATGGAAGAAATAACACACAACACAGAAAATTTGAGACATATATTCTTCTTCTTCCTGGTTCGTCCTGAAAAAGGGGACACGTTGATTGAGACACATATAATAAGTATTTAAAAGTAATAAGAATTTGGACAGTTTGCCAAACACAAGGCTGATTGATGACTTATACTTCACAGGGATCACAACAGCAAAAGAGAAGAAATAACATACAGATTTACAAATTATTTTTGAACAAGTTTTTTTTTTTTTTTGTTAAAAACAAACTACGTAGTGTTTATAGTCATTTCAAATATCGATAATTCCATGTTTTTATTTCTGTTTTTTTTTCCTCAGCCTTTTCCATCATTTCAGTCTTCCCATTTTCCTGGATACCATAATACATGTCCCAACCCGTCTACTCCACATTTTCCAGGTTACCAGGCTGCAGGTCCTAACCCAGCAGCTCCACCTGTAAGTAAGATGATTTAAGCTGGCAGGGATGTAGTAAAGTTGCACATGTTTCAGAGTATATTAGTATGTGCTGTAGTTCCATTGAGAAATTGTTGCGACAGTCTTACATAGATATCAGGTGACATTGCTTTCCTCCACAGTGGATTATACAGACCTTCCATTTAAAAAAATAAAATAATGCAACTTTCACATTTTGTTCAAGTTCAATGTGAGCCACGCACAAGACAGTGTCACACATACAAGGCAGACTGAGTGCCACACACAAGACAGACTGAATTTGTCACACAAGACAGACTGAGTGTGACACGTACAAGACAGACTGAATGTGACACACACAGGTCAGACTGAGTGTGACACACAAGACAGAGTGTGACACATACAAGTCAGACTGAGTGTCACACAAAAGACAGACTGTCACACATACAAGGCAGACTGAGTGCCACACACCAGACTGAATGTGACACACACAGGTCAGACTGAGTGCCACACATACAAGTCAAGTCAGACTGAGTGTCACACATACAAGTCAGACTGAGTGTCACACACAAGACAGACTGTCACACATACAAGACAGAGTGTGACACATACAAGTCAGACTAAATGTCACACACAAGACAGACTGTCACACATACAAGACAGAGTGTGTCACACACAAGACAGACCGAGGCCTTAAGTGAGACTGCACTAGTCAGAACCGAGTCAGGCCATCACAGTCGTAATTGATTATGTCATGTTTGCTAGGTCAGAAACAACATGACAACTTTTTCCTGAAGGATTTCTTTTCATGTAAAGGTCTATGTTTTTATGCATTCATAACATTTGCGGTGGCGATTTCCATCTTCTCTGATTTAGTGCATCTGGACACATGAACTCATCAGTCACATGATTCTTGTTAGGTATCATTCCTCTAATTTGTATAACTACAGTCGTGGCCAAAAGTTTAAGACCACCTAGTAAAAAATGGATATTTCCATACTACTACAGATTGTTGCATCATCCGCTATTTTAGGGCACACTAAAAGCAATCATTGCAGTCTATTGCATCATCCTAACAATTTAAAATGTGAAAACACAGACTGTTGCTGTATTTAGTGTCTTTTGGTTGCTTCAAGGGTATTATTTCTGGATTTTATGTTCGCAAGAAAATGGGCAAAAAACCGACACTTTCAGCCATTTAAAGAGCTCAAATAGTGACATTACGTGTAGAAGGTTACACAGAACGTGATATTTCTGTTCGAATTAGCTGTAGCAAGACGGCGGTTCACAATGCGATCCCCAGGTACCAATTGGACGGTACTTTTTCTGACCGAAAGAGAAGGGGTCGTCCTAGAAAAACAACCCATAGAGACGACCGGGTAATCAAATCCATCGTTTCACACTCTCTAATAGTTTCATGTAAGAAAATACGATCTGCTTTGCTTTCTAGAGGTGTTGATGTGAGTCGGAGGACTGTGTCTCACAGATTAGTGGATGAGTTTGGACTAAAATCACACAAACCTGCCCGAAAACCAAGATTAACACCAGAAATGAAAAAGAAGTCGTCTCTATGGGTTGTTTTTCTAGGACGACCCCTTTTCTTTCTGTCAGAAAAAGTACCGTCCAATTGGTACCTGGTGCTCGCATTGTGAACTGCCGTCTTGCTACAGCTAATTCGAACAGAAATATCACGTTCTGTGTAACCTTCTACACGTAATGTCACTATTTGAGCTCTTTGAATGGCTGAAAGTGTCAGTTTTTTGCCCATTTTCTTGCGAACATAAAATCCAGAGATAATACCCTTGAAGCAAACAAAAGACACTAAATACAGCAACAGTCTGTGTTTTCACTTTTTATATTGTTAGGATGATGCAATAGACTGCAATGATTGCTTTTAGTGTGCCCTAAAATAGCGGATGATGCAACAATCTGTAGTAGTATGGAAATATCCATTTTTTACTAGGTGGTCTTAAACTTTTGGCCACGACTGTAGCTATCACCTGTTGTGCTTATTTTTTGTCTCTCCTGTTGTAATGGCATTGATCATATTCCCTTCAGCTGGTCACAAGAGACTCCCAGGAAATGATCGAGACCCCTCAGGAAATTTTCGAGACCCCCCAGGACATTATTGAGACCCCTCGGAAATTATTGAAACTCCTAGGAAATTATCCAGGCCCCTCAGGAAATTGAGACCTCCAGGATATTATCGAGACCCCTCAGGAAATCGAGACCCCCAAGAAATTATCCAGACCCCTCAGGAAATCGAGACCTCCAGGAAATTATCGAGACCCTTCAGGAAATCGAGACCCCCACAAAATTATCGAGACCCCTCAGGAAATGAACAGGGCTATGACATTAATGCTGCAGTTTTTCTTGCTATTTTTGTCACCGGTGACGCAGCTGTCATAGATTTTGTGTTCTTGTCCCCAGATATTTCCTTGTGTTCCTCCACCACCTCCATTGTTTACAGACCAGAGTGAGGAGAATGAGGCATTATACAGCATGCTCATTTCTTGGTATATGAGTGGTTACCACACAGGTTATTATCAGGTTAGTTGCATGGGTGGTTACCACACAAGTTATTATTAGGTCATTTGATGAGTGGTTACAATACAGGTTATTATTACGTCAGTTGGATGAGTGGTTCCACACAGGTTATTATCAGGTCAGTTGGATGAATGGTTGTAATACAGGCTATAATCAGGTCAGTTGGATGAGTGGTTACAATACCGGTTATTATCAAGTCTGTTGGATGAGTAGTTACAACAGATTATTATCAGGTCAGTTGGACGAGTAGTTACCACACAGATTATTATCAGGTCAGTTGGATGAGTGATTACCATACAAGTTATTATTAGGTCAGTTGGATTAGTGGTTATCAGACAGGTTATTAGGTTAGTTGGATGAGTGGTTACCATACAGGTTATTATCAGGTTAGTTTGATGAGTGGTTACCATACAGATTATTATCAGGTTAGTTGGATGAGTAGTTACAAAACAGGTTATTATCAGGTTAGTTGGATGAGTGGTTCCAGACAGGTTATTATCAGGTCAGTGGTGTATATACCATGCTGGTGTTAGCTTTAAATTCCTCTACTGTCAGCATTTTTAAAGAGGGAAGGAGAGTCACTGAATTAGCTTCCAAAATGATACAAAAATATGCAGATTGGTATTGATCTGTTTTCTGAATATTTGGAATCCCCCTAATCTAACTATGTCAAGTCGGCTTTCAGAACACATTCTAAAAAGTAGATTGTGGCAGTTCTGTTATTGTTGAATTTGTGTGTTATTGTTGAAAATGTGTGTTATTGTTGAGAATTTGTGTTATTGTTGAGAATTTGTGTTATTGTTGAGAATATGTGTATTATTGTTGAGAATTTGTGTGTTATTGTTGAGAATATTTGTGTTATTGTTGAGAATTTGTGTTATTGTTGAGAATATGTGTATTATTGTTGAGAATTTGTGTGTTATTGTTGAGAATATTTGTGTTATTGTTGAGAATTTGTGTTATTGTTGAGAATATGTGTATTATTGTTGAGAATTTGTGTGTTATTGTTGAGAATATTTGTGTTATTGTTGAGAATTTGTGTTATTGTTGAGAATATGTGTATTATTGTTGAGAATTTGTGTGTTATTGTTGAGAATATTTGTGTTATTGTTGAGAATTTGTGTATTATTGTTGAGAATTTGTGTGTTATTGTTGAGAATATTTGTGTTATTGTTAAGAATTTGTGTGTTATTGTTGATAATTTGTGTTATTTTTGAAAAAAATGTGTTATTGTTGAGAATTTGTGTTATTGTTGAGAATTTGTGCGTTATTGTTGAGAATTTGTTCTTGTTTCTATGAACACAATTATTTTGTAAGAACCTTGCTTGGTGTTACTAATTTTTAAAATAATCTTGCTTATTTATTAATCAGTGAAAATATGATTTGACACAGAACATTGCCATTCCATTTTAACACTGTGTTGTATAATATTCTGTTATCTTTTCCAAATGCTGCCTTATTGCTAATAATTTTGCCAAATTTATTATTATTTTTAGAGACTGACTTTAAAGTCCTGTAGCTCAGGATGTACTAAAGTTATCAACAATCTGTTGTGATCAAAGAATTTAATAATGAGCTTCCAGTTCACATAAAGTCTGATATTGCAATTTGTAAAAATCCAATTTGGCCATCATCACCATAGCAACCAATTTTACTGTATCAGCGGATGCTTTGTTCTGCTTGGTTGTTATTGGTGTAAGTTAAGTCAGCACATCTTAGTTGACATCCTGCAGTTATTGGTGTAAGTTAAGTCAGCACATCTTAGTTGACATTCTGCAGTTAGTGGTGTAAGTTAAGTCAGCACATCTTAGTTGACATCCTGCAGTTATTTATGCAAATAGTTTGTCATTTCCTGGAAATACGGAACAGTGACTTGCAGGAACTGACCCTTCAGAGTTTGTATTATTTTATTGACAGGGTCTCAGACACTCGGCTGCTGGTGTTTCTGCTGCTTCCGGACATGGAGCTCCTAGATGATGAATGAGAAATGCCTGGCATTTAAAAATAACTAGATCTGTGCAACCTGTTCAAAAATACTGCCAACTTCATTAAGGATTAATAAGAAAATTGGTGCATGAAAGAGCGCATGCCTGGACCATTAGTGGGTTCTGTTTTTACTTTTTTATGTTTGTTTTTGTGAAGTTCAATAATGTATTAAATGGACTTTAATTTGTTCATCAACTTATCCATGTCACAGAAACTGTGATGTCTGTTGCATAAATGTCAAGCAGAACAGGACTTTTGTACAGTGTACAAGAAAAGGTTGTGTTTATGACATGACCGCCCAAGTACAAGTAAAGGTTATGTTTATGATATGACCGCCCTGTCATTATTGCTTACAAATGTGAAAGTTGTGAAGATGTGCATACATTCTGTGTTGTTTCAATAAAATCAAATTTAAAAAATCATCTGTGACTGAATTTATCATTCAAATAAGACATAATTTGTACAATAATCAATCATAAGTACTTAAAAGATTGGACATTACAGCAGTGAAACAAGTGTGAAAAGACATTGCAGATGGATGAGACACTTGCTGAGGAGAACACATACTGAGGGGAATCTTCAGATGCATGGGACACTTGCTGAGGGGAATCTTCAGATGCATGGGACACTTGCTGAGGAGAACACATGCTGAGGAGAATCTTCAGATGCATGCCATGGGGCACTTGCTGAGGGGAATCTTCAGATGGAGAAATAACTGGTCGTCTAGAGATGGTCAAAATGCAAAGGACAGGAAAAAGTTTAACATGAGTACACAGGTTTTATGTTTAGTCACCTTTAAACTGCTGCAGAAAGATAACTTGTATCTGTTGTACTTTCTGTTTGTTACTTACTTGGTTACATTCACTTGTATCTGTTGTACTATCTGTTTGTTACTTACTTGGTTACATTCACTTGTATCTGTTGTACTTTGTTACTTACTTGGTTACATTCACTTGTATCTGTTGTACTATCTGTTTGTTACTTACTTGGTTACATTCACTTGTATCTGTTGTACTTTCTGTTTGTTACTTACTTGGTTACATTCACTTGTATCTGCTGTACTATCTGTTTGTTACTTACTTGGTTACATTCACTTGTATCTGCTGTACTATCTGTTTGTTACTTGTTACATTCACTTGTTTCTGCTGTACTATCTGTTTGTTACTTACTTGTTACATTCACTTGTATCTGCTGTACTATCTGTTTGTTACTTACTTGGTTACATTCACATGTATCTGCTGTACTATCTGTTTGTTACTTACTTGTTACATTCGCTTGTATAAAAAAAAAAAGCCAGTCAAAGATTTCAACCAAAATAAGCTAAACAAAATGTATAACACTCAACTCAAACTGGCTGTCCCTGACCTTCATGTTTGTTTATTTCAGTTTTAGATGGTCAATGAAAACAGTGTCTTTGTTTACTTATTATACACAAGAAATTTATTAACAAAGATGAATCAACATACCAGTTTTACAGCAGTCCCCTTATTTGTTGAATCAACATTGATGAACACGGCATGGAATGAAGTTGACAACTGTTATACATCACTGGAGACTTAAGGTTGTGGAGAGAGATGATCACCTATACCAGCTGGCATGGTAGTTGATGAAGAAGTCATAAGAGATATACAGCAGTAGCTCACTTAGTACTCAGGATACACTTCTAGAAAATTGAGTGCTAAAGGAAGCAATGCTTGACAAGGTCATTATACCAGAGTATAAATGTACATTATGACAGGTAACCTTTAACCTGTTATATATAGAAATCCAAGGGAGTTATATCGGGGGGAACGAGGTGGCCACTGAATTGGTCCTCCCCTTCCAATCCACCCATCTGGAAATGTTTTGCTAAGGAACTGGTGAACAGCTCACCCCCAGTGAGGTGGTGCACATGTTAAAGATATCATTTATAAGATAAATAGTACTCAGGATACACTTCTAGAAAACTGAGCGCTAAACGAAGCAATGCTGGAGAAACTGGAGCTCATGATTTCAACTCAACACGTTTCGGAATGGCAGAAAAGCCACGATCTACCAGTGTAGATAACACCAAGGAGTATGAAGACAGTGTAGATAACACCAAGGATTATTGAACTTGATGTTAGCTGCAAAAGAGCGAGAAGCTCAGCAGCCCTAGTTAAACAACAACAACAACGTGTCTACAATGAAGGTGGAAGTAACTTATGTCGTACACTTTCTGTTTCTTGCTTTGATGCATGCTCCTCGCAGACTATTTTGTGCCTACTTCTTATAGCATTGTCATCAATTTGCCTGTTTGCCTTCAAGCTTTCCAAATTATGTGTGTCACAAGGAGGCTGAGATATATTTTCAAAAGAATTCTTAACTGCTTTTTCTCGCATGTCAGTACACCAGCAATATACTGTAACATGGAAATTCTGCATTTGTTTGTTTTTTAAGTGGCTTTATTTATTTTGCCTTCTGCTTACAATAACAAAAAATATTCATGTAGAGAGCTAAATCACAGTTGCAACAATGATATGTATGATAATGCACACACACACGCACACACAGGTCCAGTGTCCAAAATGTCTGGCTTAGATTATATCAGTGAGACGGAACGGCTGAATGATTATGAAGCTTGGGTTGTGCACATGCCAGGAGATGTCACTATACGCTTCAACGATGGTAGTTCTGTGGGGCTGGTGATTGTTGGAGCTATATTAATTGTAGACCTGGAACAAATTTGGCTTATGAAATAATTTCTTACAGAAAATCTATCTATAAGGCATGCAAAAAAAAAAATTTAATTCAAATTAACTACATTGGTACAACAGAAATTTTAACACACAATGTGACAATCAAAGAAGTTCATTTTTGTAAAAGTAATGTAGCTGGGGGTCCCTAAAGAGACTAAGAAAAAATAGTCCCTCAAGCATGTCATAAGAGATGGCTAATATATAAAGCTGTGATCAAGACTACTACCACTACACCTCACGGTAGAAGAGAAACGACTAAGTCAGTAAGATCAGGACTACTATCACTACACCTCACGGTAGAAGAGAAACGACTAAGTCAGTAAGATTAGGACTACTATCACTACACCTCACGGTAGAAGAGAAATGACTAAGTCAGTAAGATCAGGACTACTATCACTACACCTCACGGTAGAAGAGAAATGACTAAGTCAGTAAGATTAGGGCTACTATCACTACACCTCACGGTAGAAGAGAAACGACTAAGTCAGTAAGATTAGGGGTACCAGCTTCATCATGCAATCAAAGTGCCACAAAAACACAGCTGCAAGAACATATGAATGCTTTGGAGCTGATTTCTTGCAAGGGGACCAGCCACTACACTGGCTCCATACGGAGAGATAAGGGAAATGTAGTTGTCTATCTGTGTGTGATTAAACGTCTATCTGTGTGCGATTAAATGTCTATCTGTGTGCGATTAAATGTCTATCTGTGTGCGATTAAATGTCTGTCTGTGTGCGATTAAATGTCTGTGTGTGATTAAATGTCTGTCTGTGACTAAATGTCTGTGTGATTAAATGTCTATCTGTGTGTGATTAAATGTCTATCTGTGTGTGATTAAATGTCTGTCTGTGATTAAATGTCTGTCTGTGTGCGATTAAATGTCTATCTGTGTGTGATTAAATGTCTATCTGTGTGCGATTAAATGTCTATCTGTGTGCGATTAAATGTGCCAAAACAAAGTTTCAGCAAAGTGAACAAATGCCTGCCTTTTTATTGTGAAGTGCCTGCGTTGACTAGGCTAACTTTCATATTTTATAGAGATATTTTAAATACTACTTATATTATTATTTTATATGCTATCTAAAAATATACACACAACTGACACCATATTTATAAAACACAAAATACAACTGATACCACAATTATATAATACAACAACTGATACCACATTTATATAATACAACAACTGATACCACAATATATAATAAAACAACTGATACCACAGTTATATATTACAACTGATACCATAGTTATATAATACAACAATTGATACCACAATTATATAATACAACAACTGATACCATAGTTATATAATACAACAACTGATACCACAATTATATCATACAACAACTGATACCACAGTTATATAATACAACAACTGATACCACAATTATATAATACAACAACTGATACCACAGTTATATAATACAACAACTGATACCACAATTATATAATACAACAACTGATACCACAGTTATATAATACAACAATTGATACCACAGTTATGTAATCTAACTGATGCCACAATTATATAAAACAACATCTGATACCACAGTTATATAATACAACAACTGATACCACAATTATATAATACAACAACTGATACCACAGTTATATAATACAACAATTGATACCACAATTATATAATACAACAACTGATACCACAATTATATAATACAACAACCGATATCACAATTATATAATACAACAACCGATACCACAATTATATAATACAACAACTGATACCACAGTTATATAATAAAACAACCGATACCACAGTTATATAATACAACAACCGATACCACAGTTATATAATACAACAACTGATACCACAGTTATATAATACAACAACTGATACCACAATTATATAATACAACTGATGCCACAATTATATAATACAACAACTGATACCACAGTTATATAATACAACAACTGATACCAGTTATATAATACAACAACTGATACCACAGTTGAATCGGGTCGGTTGCGAGTGTGAAAAGAGAGTGATCAAATATCACCATCACCATCTCACCCACCCTATCACAATTGGCGTCGTCGGCAGGATTAGGCAGACAGTGACACCGAGCAAACAGCAAATATAATAGTGTAAACACCCAGCAGTGCGGTCTTGCAGCAAGATGGCTTCGATCAATGCGCCTGTGAAGGTAGTATACGTGGAGGTGCCAGAGGTAAGGCTATTTGATGGAAAGGCAAATCCCACCTGGCAAGAGTTCGTGGAAGATGTAGAGGCCGTGTGGAAGATGGCAACCTTTTGCGCAGAAGTCAAGGTAGACGTGATCTGGAACAACGTTACACCAGTGGTCTCTAGGGAATTACAGATACGTGGCGGAGCCAAGGCCAGCCCTGAGCAGTTACTCAAGATAGTAGAAAAAGCCTACAGCGAGCAACCACCAGTCAGTGAGATGACCAGGAATTTCCAGGCCGTGAGTCAGGGACCTTGGGAATATGCTGTTTTATGTGAAGGTAAAAAGCCTGATACACTGGTGCAGGTAGCCAGTGTAGAAGCTCACAATGAAGAGGAGGCACTCAGAGCAGAATTAACCCACCTAAAGTCCAAGATAGCACAGATGTCAGAGACCAGTTTGCCAGTACAAGAGGAGGTGCAAAGAGAGAAAGAACCAGGCCAACAGCGAGAACAGCCAAAGCACGACGAGGGGGTGCGTGTTCTTGTATGTGAGAGTCAGGCTGTTGTCAACGAAAGCAGTGAGCTGACAGTACCAACAAACGCAGTTGCACCGGCAAGGCGAAAAGGGGTTTGCAAGTGGTACAGTGTCCACAGGGGATGGGGGTTTATCACGCCAGATGATGGAGATATTGATGTATTCATACATCAGACCAAGATCTTCAGAAAGGGATTCAGGAGTCTGGCGAGAAATGAGAGAGTGGAATTTGACAGCAAACCATCTTTCCAGGGCATGGAAGCAGTCTATGTGTGCGGCATTGGCGGTCAAGAATGCAAAGGAAGTAGGAGGCGACCCATGGCACAGAGAAAGCCTACCAGGTTGAGGTGCTATAAATGTGGTGAGTTCTCAGGCCACATGGCAGCCAAATGCCCTCAAGGCCCTCTTCCAAAATGATGTTTTAGATGCAAGTCTACAGAACACTTGATATCCGCCTGTCCCTCAAGGAGCTCTTTCCCGAGATGTACTGCCACAACCAGGTTGCCTACAGTATGTAAACCAAGAGATGGCCGTGACAACTGTCACCCTAAGGGAACCGAGAAAATTGGTCGTTGTCTAGGGGAGGAAACCCGTCCTAAGCAGATAGGAGGGAGTGCACGTCGGTGTCCAGAAGAGGAGACTCATCAAAAGCAGATTGTGGGGAATGTGGGCCACCGTCCACACAAAATGAGTGTAAAACACGTCAAGAGCGATCCCCCTACAAAGTCCACAGCTGCATGCACTGACAGGCAGATGTCAAGGGCAGGCAGCGACGCGGCGCAGGTGAGCGAGTCTTCTAGACCACAGCGGCTGACAGCCCGACAACATACAACTGGGGACATGACGACCAAGAGAGTCCCCAGCCGGGTTGTACCTATTACAGAATCTGAGCCCAAAACATCGCCGCTGAGAAATAATCAGGCGCAGCACCAACGATCTGAGAGGTTACAATTGAAGCGCCAGAGGTAGTGATGTTGTCGGGACGACAACAAAATCAGGAGGGAGATATGTGATGGGGCCGTAAAGACACCCCAGCTTCCCCCTTCATGTTCAGGGCATATTTATCGCCCATATATTTTCGATGTGCGCACAGCATGCTGGGATGTGAAAAGTCTGACAAAGAAGAAGATTGATGACTAGGCCATAATAAAGCCTAAGAATTAGTTGTGGTGTATAATTGTGTGTTATATTTGATAGTCGTGTGTTATATTTGATAGTTGTGGGCCATATTTGTGTTTTCATGCCTAATAGAGCAATAAAGCGAGTGTTATTTGCGTGGCGCAAGGTCGAGTGATTAGCCTATTGCCTATATAAAGAATGCGATGGCCAGCAGCGGCCTTTTCCAGTATCAGTCCAGACAAGAGAAAACGAAGTTACGAGGCGAGCTGTGTGGGTAGTACAGAGACATGACACATTAGCAATCGAGCACTGTTGGGTGTTTGTTTGTTTGTTTGGTGTGTTGGTTTATTTGTTTAATGTTTGCTTCAGTGTGCTCTTAGTCACTGAATGGGTTGTAAAAATAAATACAGCCCCTGCCTCAAGAATCAGAGTTTTATTGTTGAATCGGGTCGGTTGCGAGTGTGAAAAGAGAGTGATCAAATATCACAACATCATCATCACCATCTCGCCCACCCTATCACAGTTATATAATACAACAATTGATACCAGTTATATAATACAACAACTGATACCACAATTATATAATACATCAATTGATACCAGTTATATAATACCACCGATACCACAATTATATAATAGAACAATTGATACCAGTTATATAATAGAACAATTGATACCAGTTATATAATACAACAACTGATACCAATTATATAATACAACAACTGATACCAGTTATATAATACAACAACTGATACCAGTTATATAAAACAACAACTGATACCACAATTATATAAAACAACAACTGATACCAGTTATGTAATACAACAACTGATACCAGTTATATAATACAACAATTGATACCAGTTATAAAAAACAGAAAACTCAAGGGACACCAGAATTATACAACAACAAAATAGTAATGAGGATGTCCTGAAAGAAACCAGCGAAGAAAGGAAGCGTATTCTCAATGTCAGAAGGAAGTAATTCACTTTTCTTTGGTCATGAGAATACGATAGTTGGAATATGTTGTGACAACAGGAAACATTGACAGAGAAAGGGACTGAGGATGAGAGAAGATGCTGGACTGTTTGACAGCATGGCATGGACAGAAGTCAACAACTGAAATGATAAGCACTATTGGAGAGGCAAGATTGACTACGCCACCAGGCTTACTACTTGAAGAAGAAGAATTACAACTGATGACCTTGGCAACAGGCATATTTTCAATATTAATTTTCAGATCAGACAGCAACACTGTAAACAATTGTAGAACAGGTTCTGGGATAGATTCACCACTTTATACTGCATCTGTGGGACCACAGCAAGGCCTCTGACAGGTTAGACAAGAAATCACTCTGGAACCTGATGAGGAATTATGGAGTCTTTCCTTCAGTTTGATAACCCTGATAAGGACAACACCTGAAGACGTAATGCAGCGTTCTTCATGATGCAAAACCAAATAAAAATAGCAAGTCACTGCTACTGCGTCTGAACATTCATGAAACAAAGATCAAGATTATGGGAAAAAATGCAGCAAGTGATGCCAGACAGCACTTGGAGAGACATCCCACCCAACAAGATTTGGTCTCAATGTGCATCTTGGCAACAACAGATGAAGCTGAATGAAAGGGCAGTGGTGGTATAAATATAATGATACTGAAGGCAAGAGATGTCCCTGTACTGAGAAATACCAGATGGAAAAAAAAAAAAAAAATCAAGTCTAAAACAAAAATTACGACCTTCAACTCAAATGTCAAGGCAATCCTACAGTGTGGTAGTCAAACATGGAGAATGACAAATCAGCAAATAAATAGACATGAAGGACAGTACAGATCTGACAATTATCAATGGAATAAGGAGGTGAAAAGATGTTACTGGATCAGAATCACAATGAGAAAAATTTGTTGATAGCATTACAAGGCTGTCCTTGTTCTGGACTCTCCAAAGTAAAAGAAACAGGGGGAGACCACAACACATGGAGCAGGAGACTGACAACACATGGAGCAGGAGACTGACAACACATGGAGCAGGAGACTGACAACACATGGAGCAGGAGACTGACAACACATGGAGCAGGAAACTGACAACAGATGGAGCAGGAGACTGACAGCACATGGAGCAGGAGACTGACAACATATGGAGCAGGAGACTGACAACACATGGAGCAGGAGACTGACAACACATGAAGCAGGAGACTGACAACACATGGAGCAGGAGACTGACAACACATGGAGCAGGAGACGGACAAAACATGGAGCAGGAGACTGACAACAGATGGAGCAGGCGACTGATAAAACATGGAGCAGGAGGCTGACAACACATGGAGCAAGAGACTGACAACACATGGAGCATGAGACTGACAACACATGGACTGACAACACATGGAGCAGGAGACCACAACACATGAAGCAAGAGACTGACAACACATGGAGCAGGAGACTGACAACACATGGAGCAGGAGACTGACAACACATGGAGCAGGAGACTGACAACACATGGAGCAGGAGACTGACAACACATGGAGCAGGAGACTGACAACACATGGAGCAGGAGACTGACAACACATGGAGTAGGAGATTGACAACACATGGAGCAGGACACCACAACATATGGAGCAGGAGACTGACAACAGATTTTAACTCTTAGTATACGAGCTAATTTCATGACTACCATTACAGATTTTGCAATAAATAATTTATTTATAAAGATAACATAAAGTGTTATATATCAAAATGTGAAGAAATGAAACCCCTATATCATGCACGTAACTAAATTGTTCAGTGGTTTTAAACATGCATTCAGCTATAAATTTTCGCTATTGACGGGGATCGATCATCGGCCTCTCTAGAAGGCCGCTCGTATACTAAGAGTTAAATGGATAAAGATTACAAGGAATAAACTTAAACAGATGGAGCAGGACAGGAGAAGACTCGGTGTTGACAAATTGAAGGCCTATACAACTCTACCAGGGAGCAGTAAGGTAATGAGTGAATGTCATGATGGTGTGATCTGTGCTCCACATGGAGATAAGGGTAATGATGGATGAGTACAAATAAAGAGGATGACTGTGCCCTACAAAACATGATGTAAAGGGCTTTAAGGAAGGTTGTGCACAGGATTAGTCATCTCATAATATACAACAAACTGCTACAGAATCCACTAGTGTAAGAGAACAGGAAGTGCATCATCACAGCCTGAATGTCATCCAATCACAGTAAAGGCCTCATTCTCTCTAAGTAGAGGAAAAAATGATAACAGCAAAGAGGTTTAACCTTTTGAACCCGAGGTCCTGAAATTTCGGTCCGTACATAAATAATCCATTCCCTGAGGGACCGTAATCTCGTTTTGACACATCTAGCTTAGCAAAACGGGGTTGGAATGGAAATGTGTGAAAACTAATGACATCAGGAAGTACACATGTCTTGTGGAATGTTACTCTAAAATGGCGGCGCCCACGAAGTGATAATATTTAGCAATTTTTAAAGTGTTTTCACAATGAAAAGGCGTGTTGAAAATCCAGGAAATAGTCATTCTAAAAGGCTAACAATGGAACTAGCTGTTGAACTTGTGCTAAATGATTCGGAGGACGATGAATTAGACTTAGAAGGTGATTATTCTGAAAGTGACATCGAAATTGAATCGAGTGACGGAACGTGTGAATCAGATTATGAGCAAGCTAGTTCTAACAGACCATTCAAAAAAGTGAAGACTAAATTCTGGTGCAAATATTGTGAAAGCTATCTGTGCCTTACAAGCTGAATACATTCGAGAACAAATGTCTTAGAAAACTCATGAACATCAGTTGGAAAGAATTCAAGACTAATCGACAAATAAGAGAAGACTCTAGGCAGAAATATGTCTCCGACTATATAAGGAAAAGACGATGGTCATATATCGGTCATGTCCTACGAATGCAAAACAACAGAATACCACTACAGGCGCTCACTTGGGTTCCTGAGGGTAAGAGGAAAAAAGGAAGACCAAAAGAAACACTCAGAAGAACAATAATAAGAGAAGGAAGAACGTTGGGATTAAACAATGTGCAAGAGCTAAGAGGAGTGGCGTCACAACGAACAACCTGGAGAGCACTGGTTTCTGCCTTATGCGCCGTGTTTGGTGCTTAAAGAATTTATTATTATTATCTGTGCCTAAAGGAAGGGTCTACATACTGGGAGGACTGGCACAATAAGCAGGAATATTGGAGATGATCAGGTCAGTCAATTTGAAATAGAATAGTTAAAACTGACCATATGGTTGTGTCGCAGTAACTAGTTTTGCTTATGTGTCTTTTTTGTGCGTTGTTTGCTCAGGAGCCCAGGGGAATGGGGTTTTACGGACTGGGTGGCCAGGGTTCAAAAGGTTAATGATGAAGCATTTATCTGATAACCTGAATGAGCTGACAACTACAATAAAAACTACATACAAGAAGTGGTATACCAAGCCACATTCACTTTAAATCTTCATTATTCACAAACAGGGGAAAAACCTGCAAAGATGTATCAAGTAAATTAGAAGGTACATCAAAGCCAGGCTTGATGATTGGTCATTTGTGGCTTCACACATATTCATGAACATCTCACTTGTAAACCAATCACAGATTAGGAACATCTCATTGGTAAACCAATCACAGATTAGGAGCTTCTCACTAGTAAACCAATCACAGATTAGGAACATCTCACTAGTAAACCAATCACAGATTAGGAACATCTCACTGGCAAACCAATCACAGATTAGGAACATCTCACTGGTAAATCACTTCCTTGTAAAACAGATTCTGCTGCGAGATTAAACAGTTGAGAATATGAATGTCTTCTGATACAATACCTGTTGTGTTTAAGGTGTGATTTCACCAGATGGCCAGCTGCCAGGGCAGACATGAGTGACAGCTCTCCAGCCAGAACAGTAGCACAAATGATGCGAGCAAAACGTCTGGCATTGTCTCCAGGGTTTTCAGTGTTGGATCCCTTCACACCGAGCATCTGAAGGCAGTCACAATTATATTAATGTAACAATCAGTCAAAGCTTTACTTGTACAAGATCCACATGAAAGAGCTGTTGGTAGCTGTATTCACATAAAAATCAGTCATACACATGCACTAGCTAAACTGATGCAACAACCAGACACAGTCATACACATGCAACAAATAATAATCAGCCATACCCATGTAACAATCTGTCACAGTCATATTTCTGGAACAGTCATATTCATGTAACAATCAGTCATTTCAATGTAGCTGTTATATTCAAAATAATCACAGTCTTATTCCCATACAGACAGTGTATTACCAGGACCAACAGGGCAGTCAAGAATAGTGTCCTACCAGGCATGTCACAGAAGACAAAATCTTGAAGCCAAAAAAATAGTCGTCAACAACATGAACAAGTACAGTAATTCAAAGACTTCAAGTAATTCAGATAAACCAACTCAGCCGTCATCCAAGATGGAAGAAAGTCCTCCACAAGGGAGGCTAATGGGACAGCCCAGAGAAAGCCAAAAGGAGTCTGGACTGCTGCCTCACTTCATTTCTTCTAGGGAATTATCCAAATTGAGAGTCCAGAATATTCAAACACTAAATGAAGACAAAACTGCACAGGTGGCTGCAGAAATGTGAAATAAAAGTGATATCCTGGAAATATGAAACAAGGTGTAAGAGAACTGAGTAGAAGAAACTCAACACAGGAGATATGGTACTCTCCTCAAGACATAGAAAGAAAGTGCACACCAAAAAGTGAGAGATTGTGGCTCTAATGCTGTTAAATACAAATTATTCATACATTCTACTGCAAAGAATTAAAGTGGATAGCCAGTTATAACTAAACAGTAGGAGGTCAGAGTGGCTAAGAGGTGTGGCATCCGCCTTGAACTCTAGATGTATCGGGTTCGATTCCCAGTAGAGGGAATACGATTTATGGAAATTTTTTTCAGAACTAGTGGTCCTAATCATGTCATACTCCCCCCTGGTCTCATGGGTAGTGAGATCGGATGCCTAGCCTTCTCGGATAAGGGCAAAAAAATTAGGAGGTCCCGTGTGCAGGTGCGCACGTTAAAAATCCCACTGCAGTTGGAAATCGTAAAGAGTAGGCCATAAGGCAAAATTTAAAATCTACCCACCAAATATATTTATAGAATGTGTGATTCTTATATACACACATTGGGATTCTCACCCGTGCTATAAAGTTTGTTCACTGTGCTGAGATCCTCCTTGTGTGATCTAAGGGAGGAGATTGGAGCACTGTTGGAGTTGTCCGTGTGCAATGAAGATAGTCCTTAACTCTTTAAGTCCCAATCAACGTTGTATCGGTTTTCCGGTTCGACCTGTTTGACCCGATCATCGTATTTCATATCTTTTGCTCCTTTATAGAGCTGTTTTCCAATTTTAACAATCCAAAACGTCATTTCCGACAGGAAGACCTTTCTAGTAAATACCTGGTGTGTTTAACTCTTAGTATCCGGCTTCGCCAGGTGAAGTGGCGCCTAATTGGTACCAAATATACGGCTCGCCCTCTGAAGTGGCGAGGGAAGTAAGTCTCTATCGGCAAAGAGTTAATGAAAAATTGTCGATGTTTTATCCAATCCAACATTTATAGTCACTTCCTGTATTCAATCTGTTTACAATTTCAGCGTGGTGTATTGTTTTGATTAGTTATTACGTTCGATTTTTAGTACCTTTGTTCGGCTGTTGATCGTAAACAAATTTTTTCTAACCAAAATGGCTTCATCTTCAAACGATTGTAAGCAAAGGTTATCGGCTGTGCTAGCAGCATGACTTATTCCTTCTTGGATCGAACATGAGGATGATCAGTTATCGAGTGAAGATGACAGTTCAGAATACATTTTGCCCAGCGAAGATATATGTAATCAAAACACTGAATCAGATGAGAAGGGGGCGTTTCCCCTAGCTGGTTCTGTCAGTAGTACTAGTACTAGAAATTCCAGACCAGTGAAAAGACAACAAGGAAAAGGTAAAGCTCCCATGAAGAAAAGATTAAGAGAAGATAGGCCTACATCTAGATCACCCCATAGAGAAGCAGAATCCACAAGTACTGATGGTAATACAAGTACAATGAATGAGGAAATTAGGTGGAATGAAGTTGATGCTGGCTCAACACAAAATGCTTTCCTCTTTGTACTGCATCATGCTAGGATTACAGGTGTGAATCCAAATATTATACCTGATGATTCTTCTGCATTTTATTGTCTCAAAGCTCTTTTAACTAATGAGATTATAGATGAGCTTACTGTTTCTATAAATGAATATGCTGATCGACTCTGTCAATCAAATTCAGAAACGGCGACAAAAAGATCTGTCTATCAAAACTGGTATCCAGTTACATCTCCAGAACTGTGCAAGTTTTTTGCTGTGATAATAGCAATGGGGATTGTGAAAAAACCAGCCATTAGTGATTATTGGTCTAATGAAGGCTTTATGCAAACTCCCTGGTACAGACAGATGTTTACACGGGATAGGTTTCAGATGTTATATCACACGATGTTTCATGTGAGTGATGTAGACGCACAAGGTAAAGCAAAGATCGAACCATTTCTACAGAAAATGTTATCTAGATTCCAGGAAGCATTTTACCCTTACAAGGAGCTGTCTTTGGATGAAATGGTAATTGGGTGGAAAGGCGGATGGGCTCACAAAATGTTCAATGCCTCTAAACCCAAAAAATATCATGTGAAGACATTCGGTCTTTGCGACAGTAGCACAGGGTATGTAGTAAATTTGTTGATATACTTTGGGGCCAATACTTCTTACAGTCCAGATATTGATGTAAATAGCCAGCAAGCCATCAAAGTTTTTGACACTTTGCTACAACTATGTGGAAAAGGTCATCACATCTATGCTGATCGATATTACACAAGTGTGCCGTTGCTTCAATATCTGAATAACAGGAGTCATTATTTCACTGGGACTGTAAACGTTAATCGAAAGAACTTCCCAAAAGAGCTGAAAACTACACAGCTAATGCATATGGAAATGAAATGATATATGGAGCAAGAAAAAAGATTTTTATTTGTAATGTTTAAAGACAAAAAAGCAAAAAAACCATGCATTCTTGTATCAAGCTGCACAACAGTGGAAAGCAAGGACATCACCAATCGCTTTGGTGAAACAAAAAATAAACCACTGATGATTGATTATTACAATCAATGCATGAATGGATGTGACAAAGTGGACCAAAGCATTGTAACATATGGCACATTTAGCAGAAGAACAAGAAAGTGGTGGAAAAAAATTTTCTTCTGGATTTTTGAAAAAGCTCAGCTCAATGCTTATAAATTATTTGCAATGTCAAGAACAACAAATGCCAAAAAACAGAGCCTTCTTCAATTTAAACGGCAACTTGTCAGTGAGCTCTCTCTTGTTGCTGCTGTGGATTTCCAGCAAATTCCTTCCAGGATTGGACATGGCAATCAAGTGAACAATCCAGTCAACAGACTAGGAGGAACAAACCATTTAATTAAAAAATCCAAATTTCATCGCAACTGTGTCGTTTGCAGCACCCTTCAAGTAAGGGTCAGGACATCCTTTTATTGTGAAGGATGCACAAATAATCCCCATCTACATCCAAATAACTGTTTTGCTGCTTATCATGAAAGGAAATAGTTTGTGGTAAATGTAAATATCAGTTGTGTACATAGTTTATTTTCATCACGATTTTTCAATATGTGACCTGAACATTTCAAAAGGAAACAACATTTTTATTTATTATTCAAAACAAGTGAAACTTGTCTGAGTTCCGTTTAACTGAATGAAAGTGGTTCTAGGAGTTCCAGGCTTCCAAATTGGATTATTTTTTTGGGTAAGTGCAACTTTTTTCCAAATTTTTTATATTTTTAAATTGTTCTGCACTCATTACTGTATATGCTGCATGCATGTTTAACACCACTTAACAATTAAGTTAGGTGCATGTCAAAGGGGTTTCATTTCTCTATATTTAGATATATAAAACTTTATGTTATCTTTATAAATAAATTATTTAATGCAAAATCAGTAAAGGTAGTCATATCTGTAAATAAAGGTTAAAATACAAGTATTTGTGTGCTTTATCTAACTATACCCAAAAAATTCAAATTGTGATAAAAACTTTATTTGTGCTCAGAAACAACTCCAACTTTTCTACATTATGTGAAGATGGATGTACTTTAAAATGAAAGTAGGTTTAGGGGTAGAAGTTTACCAGAATTAATTATACATATTGATAAGTACAATTTGTTTTTCAATTTTTTATTTTTTAAAATTTTTCTGCATTCATTACTGCATATGTTGCATGCATGTTTAAAACCATTGAATAATTCAGTTAGGTGCATGTCAAAGGGGTTTCATTTCTCTATATTTAGATATATAACACTTCATGTTATCATTATAAATAAATTATTTATTGCAAAATCAGTAACGGTAGTCATGTCTGTAAATAAAGGCTTAAAATCTTTGTGCGCTTTATCTAAATATACTAAAAAAATTCAAATTGTGATAAAAACTTTATTTGTGCTCAGAAACAACTCCAACTTTCCTACATTATGTGAAAATGGATGTACTTTAAAATGAAAGTAGGTTTAGGGGTAGAAGTTTACCAGAATTAATTATACATATTGATAAGTACAATTTTTTTCTCAATTTTTTTCAATTTTAAAAGTTTTCTGCACTCATTACTGTATATGTTGCATGCATGTTTAACACCACTTAACAATTAAGTTAAGTGCATGTCATAGATGTTTCATTTTTCTACATTTTGATTTATAACACTTTATGTTATCATTATAAATAAGTTACTTAATGCAAAATCAGTAAAGGCAGTCATGTCTAAAAATGTACTCTCTGAAATCAGCTCGTAAAAACGCGGTTTTTGAGCACGTATACTAAGAGTTAAGAGAGAACGTGTTTTTGTGGTTTGATATTAATTTCAGATTTTTTAAGCGCATATTTTATAAGATCAAATGGCCATGCCCACTGCTTCAGGTAGACCTCTGAATTAACTTCAGAGCAAGCTAGAAAGTTATTTGAAGAAATTCTAGATAGTGATAATAATTCAGATTGTAGTATTTATAAGAAATTCTAGATAGTGATAATAATTCAGATTGTAGTATTTATAAGAAATTCTAGATAGTGATAATAATTCAGATTGTAGTATTTATAAGAAATTCTAGATAGTGATAATAATTCAGATTGTAGTATTTATTCACAGGATAGCGAAGCAGGAGCTTGATATCAAGTCCTTGGAAACCGAGGATGATAATGGAAGGTCTGATGTCGATAATGAAGTTATGGATACAGGAGCATGTAATCAGACAGTAATAAGTTCATATAATATGTTATGATAAAGCAATGTTTATACATAGGCCTAGTGTAAACATATTTGTGAGTGACCTTATGTGATTTCCTATGGATTACACATCATCTTGAGAAGAGGAGCAGCTCAGCAAGGTAAGAATATATAATTTCTTCTTTTTTACAACCATGTGACCTGTTGTTGTAATCTGTGAAATTAACAATTTCCTGAGTGTTTATTGACTAAAAACTGATTGTACTTTGTTAGAATACTTCTGTTTGTGACATTTTGAAACTTTACCCCTTGGATATTCTCATGAGGAACAATTATAGAAGAATTTGATTGAATACTTTTGCTCTAATTTGTCACCAGCGTATTCTTTCAGCCTCCGTTTTACCTTGGATAACTAATAATTTTTCAATGAAAGCTTTTATACTTGTAGCACTAGAGTAAAGTACACCCATTTACCTTCAGTTTCATATACAACAACAAAGTTATTTATGCATATGAACATTTAAAAAAATTATTTCCAAACAACAACAATAAAAACACACTGGGTGGCGATTTTTGTTTGGGACTGAAAGAGTTAAAACCAAACTAATCAGTAATTCATAATATCGTTCACAATTTTTCTGCCTGCCCCTTCAAATAAAAAAACACAATTATTTTTTCAGTTAATTATTTCCCTTACTTTAATGGAGTTATTTCCACCATACTTTACATTGTTTTAGTAATTATAAAGGGAGCCGCACTAGCGTAGTGGTTACAACACCGCTCTGGCGACCGGGTGATTCAGGATCAAACCCGGGCGACGGCATTTGAGGATTTTTCATCGACCGGGATTTGGACTGGATTAACTCGAGACCTGGCGAGACATTTGAAGGAGTGTCGTCGACCAGGGACTGGCGGCTCCTGAGCCGACCCAGCTCTAATGGGTACCTCCGAAAACGGTGAGTATCTGCCTGAATGGCGAGGGACACTTGTCTCTGTACAAGAAAATAGGATACTCACGTAAAATCAATGTCAGGTTAGACATTAAAAATAACCTGAGATTTCGCCTCGAGTATTAGCGGGCGTACGAAAAAAAAAAAAAAGTAATTATAAAAATCAGGTGGGTCAATGCCAATAAAAACGTGAAAGATTAAAATGCACTATAAAAGGGCGATGCACACAAAATTTTAGCTCTCTATGATGAAAGGATAATAGAGACTTTGAGTGTCAAAGATCTGAAATGCGACAAATATGCAATGCCCATCTGATTTTAATTAAAGTGGTTAATAAAAGTAACATATTCCCAGACTACAAAACAGAAAGTCATGCTAATCATTGATGAGAAATAAGTATGTAGATGTGGCATCAGATCACCATCTTCTTGTAGCTACAATAGAGAACTCAGAAAAATAACTTATAGCTAAAGGTGACATTTGAACATGGGGTATCCCAGAAATCAAGAAATGAAAGAACAATTTCAATAAAAAGAAGATGTTTTGTTACTGCATACTTTCCTAGTAATTATTTATACTGGTGACCATACTGCTGTACCATCTACAACTCAGAAACCTGAAGCTTTTCATTGAACTTCAATGCCACATGTTCAGATATGTTAATGTTAACCACAACTGACCTCCAGACAGGCAGCCTGGGGAGGTAAGACTGTGCCGCCACCAATTGTGCCAACTTCTATTGAGGGCATAGTGCAGGAGATGTGAAGGTCATCATTCAAAGGCCCAGTGGCTTCCATTAACATAATACAGTTTGAGCTTGCAATGTTCTGAGCTGGATCCTTGAAAATGTAAATAAATACATAAATTGTCAGGTGTGCTGTATGTTTATAATATAGTGAAAGTGCAAAAAGTTTATTTTTAAACAATGCAGAGGGAAAAAAACCCCATTGTTAAAACTCACAGATGTGAAGTTAATTAATTAAAACAACAGTCCATGTCCTAGGACTGCTTCAAGTATCCACCAACAGTTTTAGTCAGTCCCAGTTACACATCCAGCAGCATTTGGGCTCTGACCCTGCCCAGAGTCAGTCAAAGTTACACATGTAGCAGTGTTTGGGCTCTGTCCCTACCCAGAATCAGTGCTAGTAATAGATCCAGTAGTATTTGGGCTCCCAGAGTCAGTGCTAGTTATAGATCCAGCAGTATTTGGGCTCTGACCCAGCCCAGAGTCAGTGCTAGTTATAGATCTAGCAGTATTTGGACTCTGACCCTCCTCAGAATCAGTGCTAGTTATAGATCCAGCAGTATTTGGGCTTTGACCTTCCTCAGAGTCAGTGCTAGTTATACATGTAGATCCAGCAGTATTTGGGCTCTGACCCTGCCCAGAGTCAGTCCTAGTTACACATGCAGGAGTGTTTGGACTTTGACCTTGTCCAGAGTCAGTGCTAGTAATAGATTCTATAGTATTTGGGCTCTGACCCTGCCCAGAGTCAGTGCTGCAGTTCAGCTAACTACTATTCTTCTTCAAGTGTCATGCTAACTGGTGTAGGAGATCATGTCTCTTCACAACTTCTTGTCCTTAGCACCACTGATAAATTCTGACACTGATGTTTTTTATGCCATTATGTTGAATTGCCTAGTTTATTCTCCCATTGTCTCCTTGTTATTAAGTTTGGCCTGTTGTCAGAATGTACTAGAACTTCTCATAGCATGCCCCTGAAAAATATAAGTTTCATTTGTACATTCCTAAGTAACTGACGCAGATATATTTACTGCCAAACATGACACTTAATAAATTTAACAGCAGCTAAGTCAAACTTCGACAAAATCAGCAGACTGCAAAACCAAGCAATGAGAATTATAATGGGAGGCATGAAGACAACACCTGTGAAAGAACTTGAAAAAATTACATGCCTCCAGCCAATGGAGGACAGAAGAGGCAGCAGGGCCCAGCAACAAGCTGAAAAATTCAAGAGACTAACAGACTATCCAATGTGTCATAGAATAAATGCTCTAAGAAGGCAAAGACTCAAGGGAAGCAACTTTGTAGAATCAACCACAACAAAGATGAGAGCAGTTCCCATAAATGCAATATCAACAATTAAACCAACTTTGTAGAATCAACCACAACAAAGATGAGAGCAGTTCCCATAAATGCAATATCAACAATTAAACCAACTTTGTAGAATCAACCACAACAAAGATGAGAGCAGTTCCCATAAATGCAATATCAACAATTAAACCCATCTACGCTGCACACAAGCTTCCAGTTTGGAAACAACATCGTTTCGCTGAAATGTTAAAAAAATATTCCTGCAACTGAGAGAAAGAAGAGCCAGACTACAATAGAGAGAAACTCCATAGCAACAAAATACATAGAGAAAATTATTCACGCAACACCTGGACCCTTGCATATACAGATGGATCAGCAACAAATACAACAGAAAATGGAGGTGTCTTTCTGAGCTTAAGCACTGGTGTGCAAAAAAGTTTGTCAGTGGCAACAGGACAATTCTTAAGTAAATTCAGAGCAGAGGCAGAGGCCTTGAAAACTGCAGCAGAGGAAAGGACAGAGACAAGCTGCTTTCTTCACTAATGCAGTGTCAGTAATTGCAATGTTGAAAAGCCAGAATAATGCAGACCTGGTTGACCTAAGAGTTGTGCTCCACAAACTATATCAACGATTCAAGAGAGTTGTGATCCAATGAATTCCAATTGTAACATCCCTGGCAATGAAGATTGGCTAAGGAAGGTGGAAACTACCTCAGCCTGATGCAAGCATAACTTTCGAAGAGGCAAAAGAGTTCTATCAGAATCAGCCACAGAAACAAATGATATGCAGAACATCCAGGTCACACACAGAATGATGCATACTACCAGCTCAACAGAAGAGAACAAGTGGTAATTTTCAGATTCTGCACAGGCCACAACAGTTGGGATACCATCTACTCAACACAGGCCACAACAGTTGGGATACCATCTACTCAACACAGGCCACAACAGTTGGGATACCATCTACTCAACACAGGCCACAACAGTTGGGATACCATCTACTCAACACAGGCCACAACAGTTGGGATACCATCTACTCAACACAGGCCACAACAGTTGGGATACTATCTACTCAACAAAAGCTAAAGATATAAGTAGACACCTGAAAGTGTACGAAGAAGAAGAAAAACAGTCTGCTGTGATGCAGACTGGTGGTTAGTATAAAAACTAGTGACTGCTTTTTTGTCTAAAACTGTTTTCTAAGAGGAGAAGAGCTATATATTATTCACAGATTGGTGTTGTCATCACCCTTCCAGAAGTTGACATCTTTAATTTTGTCCATGATACTCTGAGGTGTGGTATAGAAATCTTCCTGCACAGATGTGTTGTTGTTTGTTTGTGTGTGATACTGGACAACATTCACATTTAATGATTTTTTTTTGAAGTTTTGATGGTTGATTATTCTTAGTCGTACAATTTTTCATTTTGAATATTTCTTAGCTGATACTCATTCTGAATAATTCCACTGTGTTCAGCCTTTCTTTTCCTGCACCCTTCCACCTTGTGTCCCAATCCAAAAATGCAGAAGTCATAATTTTTTCATTTCCAGCGCCATCTATGCTGTTATGTTTCATGCACTATTCTCCTACTTTAGGAGCTAATACTGGAAACATTCCTAGATGAAATAAAGTGGGTCACTAATGCAGCTTCCACTGTCACATGTCGTAACTATCCTTGTTTGAGGGGTGGGGGTGGTGGTCTTATTCTACCAAGGATGGCAGGCTTAGATCTAAACTGATCCTAGTTGTAAAACTATTTAAGCTGAGACAGGTTGGAAAAGATAGCCCACGGCCAACTCTCTTTATATGCTATTTTATGTCTGTCGATCTATTCTTTGTTTATCTGTATCACTAAGGAGAAGTTTGGACCACACAGATGCTAACAAACAAGAACTTATTTTGACCTGACAAATAATTGTACCTGGCCTGTTGCGATGTAAATAGCAGTCACAATGTTAGAAGCATGTGCATTAAATCCTCCTATACTGCCAGCCATGGCTGAGCCTACCAGATTTTTGCTAATGTTCAGCTCAACTAAAGCTGGCACAGTTGTCTTCAGAATGTTTTTTACCACATGTGATTTCACTACTGCCTCACAGACAACAGACTTGCCCCGGCCTTCAATCCTGGAAGGTAATGATACAAAATCCTTCTGAAACTTGCTATAACAAAAATTCTTTGAATAAATCAAACTTATCATAATGATAACATTTAGTGATTATACCCAATATTACACAAAGATAGAAAATATCTTCAGTAACTTTTTTCATTTTACACAGTTACAACATATTTTATATAGTAATTAATCATTTAATTTTACATAATGTTACAAAGTACTTTTCAGTAATTAATAATTTAATTCTACACAATGTTACAAAATACTTGTCAGTAATGAATCATTTAGTTTTACGTAGCTACACAATTTTTGTTGATAATAAGTAAGAAAATAAAGAAAAGCCATTGATTTCTCAGAAACTTGTTTTTGTGCTACTAATTTTCTTATAACTTACTTGTTTATTCATCAATCAACCTTGAGATTTGGTGCACACACTTTCCAGGGCAATACAAAACTTTTATTAGATCAGATTTCTAATTTCTTATCAAATTTTCATTTATTGCAAATAATGTGAAATTTGTTCTTTTTTTGGACACTACATGCACAGTTTTATAGGTAGTGATCTACTGAAATTATCAAAAATCTGATCCAAAAATAATTTTAACTTATCATGATGAACTCCCTATTAAAATTTGGTGTTCAAAACGTAAAAAAAAAAAAAAATTTATAAAAAAGTCTTAGCATCATATTGAAACATAGCATTACAATCACAAAATGTTATAAAGAATTTCTCATTTCTTGGTCATATAATAACAGACGATGGCAGATGGGAAACAAAAATCTAGACAAGAATAGGAATGGACAAAGCTACATTCAACAACATGAGACAAATACTGACATCTGAACGATTAACTCATGAGACAAATAATAACATCTGAACGATTAACTCATGAAACAAATACTGACATCTGAAAGATTAACTCATGAGACAAATACTAACATCTGAACGATTAACTCATGAGACAAATACTAACATCTGAACGATTAACTCATGAGGCAAATACTAACATCTGAACGATTAACTCATGAGACAAATACTGACATGTGAACGATTAACTCATGAGACAAATACTAACATCTGAACGATTAACTCATGAGACAAATACTAACATCTGAACGATTAACTCATGAGACAAATACTAACATCTGAACGATTAACTCATGAGACAAATGCTGACATCTGAATGATTAACTCATGAGACAAATGCTGACATCTGAATGACTAACTCATGAGACAAATACTAACATCTGAACGATTAACTCATGAGACAAATGCTGACATCTGAATGATTAACTCATGAGACAAATGCTGACATCTGAATGACTAACTCATGAGACAAATACTGACATCTGAACGATTAACTCATGAGACAAATACTAACATCTGAACGATTAACTCATGAGACAAATACTAACATCTGAACGATTAACTCATGAGACAAATACTAACATCTGAACGATTAACTCATGAGACAAATACTGACATCTGAACAATTAATTCATGAGACAAATACTGACATCTGAACGATTAACTCATGAGACAAATACTGACATCTGAACGATTAATTCATGAGACAAATACTGAAATGTGAACGATTAATTCATGAGACAAATACTAACATCTGAACGATTAACTCATGAGACAAATACTAACATCTGAACGATTAACTCATGAGACAAATACTAACATATGAACGATTAACTCATGAGACAAATACTGACATGTGAACGATTAACTCATAAGACAAATACTAACATCTGAACGATTAACTCATGAGACAAATACTAACATCTGAACGATTAACTCATGAGACAAATACTAACAACTGAACGATTAACTCATGAGACAAATACTAACAACTGAACGATTAACTCATGAGACAAATACTAACATCTGAACGATTAACTCATGAGACAAATACTAACATCTGAACGATTAACTCATGAGACAAATACTAACATCTGAACGATTAACTCATGAGGCAAATACTAACATCTGAACAATTAACTCATGAGACAAATACTAACATCTGAACGATTAACTCATGAGACAAATACTAACATCTGAACGATTAACTCATGAGACAAATACTAACATCTGAACGATTAACTCATGAGACAAATAATAACACCTGAACGATTAACTCATGAGACAAATACTGACATCTGAACGATTAACTCATGAGTCAAATACTGACATCTGAACGATTAACTCATGAGACAAATACTAACATGTGAACGATTAACTCATGAGATAAATACTAACATCTGAACGATTAACTCATGAGACAAATACTAACATCTGAACGATTAACTCATGAGACAAATACTGACATCTGAACGATTAATTCATGAGACAAATACTGACATCTGAATGATTAACTCATGAGGCAAATACTGACATGTGAACGATTAACTCATGAGACAAATACTGACATGTGAACGATTAACTCATGAGACAAATACTAACATCTGAACGATTAACTCATGAGACAAATACTAACATCTGAACGATTGACTCATGAGGCAAATACTAACATCTGAACGATTAACTCACGAGGCAAATACTAACATCTGAATGATTAACTCATGAGGCAAATACTGACATCTGAACGATTAACTCATGAGACAAATACTGACATCTGAACGATTAACTCATGAGACAAATACTGACATTTGGACGATTAATTCATGAGACAAATACTGACATCTGAATGATTAATTCATGAGACAAATACTGACATCTGAACGATTAATTCATGAGACAAATACTGACATCTGAATGATTAACTCATGAGACAAATGCTGACATCTGAACGATTAACTCATGAGAGAAATACTAACATCTGAACGATTAACTCATGAGACAAATACTAACATCTGAACGATTAACTCATGAGACAAATGCTGACATCTGAACGATTAACTCATGAGAGAAATACTAACATCTGAACGATTAACTCATGAGACAAATACTAACATCTGAACGATTAACTCATGGATATGGCACCTAATACAAACATTGATGTGGATGTGGCACCTAATACAAACAACATTGATGTGGATGTGGCACTTAATACAAAATAATATTTGATAGTAAACATACCAGTTGATTGCAGCCGGCTTCTTGTCAGTGCAGTAATTTCCACTAAGGCTGATTATCTCCATGTCAGGGAAGACTTCTATCAGCAAATTCAATGACTTATCAGATCCCTGTTGATGTAAATACACATACATAGAAGTGAGTCATGGACAATCAGTAACAAGCAGGGAAATCTCTGGAGGCCACACTCATGAAGTTTTAGAACAGAATGTTGTCAAGAACATAGACCAGTGTGTCAACAATAATGAGCATGTTCTAAATGAAGGCAGTGTACACAAGAAGCTCATTACCCATATCAATAATCCACTTTTTTGTCTATGTTATGAACAAGAGAAAAGTGGAATATATTGTGTCAACAGGAAATGTTGAAGGAAAAAAAGACAGAAAGTTACAAATAGAGAGAAAAATACTGGACAGTTTGAGATCGTGGCATGGCAAGAAGTCAACAACAAAACTGGGAACACAAGGTTGTGGTGAGACATGAACTCCTAAACCAGCTTGGCATAGTACTTGATGAAGAAGATGACAAAGACGTAATCCTGGATTTGCTGATGAAGTTAAAGTGAGACATTACAAGAAAAACCTGTCACATTTCAGAATTTTGAACTACTCATACACTTGTATCACGAGATCTTTCAAAGAGCTTTGCAATAGTGGACAAGTTACTAAAAATCAAATGACAAGGTGAAAGGTTATGTATGTTTGAAACAGGAAAATATATGAAACATCACATTCTGAGAAACTTGGATTTTACATTATCAACTTAACATATAATTGTTGTACGCACTTGCAGAACAGCAGGCACATTTGATCTCAAGAGAAGCCAACAACCGTTTAACGTGGTTAAAAACATTGATTATGAGATGTTTATATTTTATGAAAATTTACATTACCTGCTATCAAATGGTATAGGTTACATTTGTCCAAAATTATCTTAGGTAGTGGAAGTCCTTGTCATCTTAGCATAGACGACAGAGGCAGAGAAGGGAAAATGGTAGGAAGTCATGATAAGCCCGAGGATGGGAAGAAGTATACAAAAGGTAGCTGTGTGCATCAGTAGGCTTGTAGTACATTGAGGGGTACTTGTGCGTTAATTCACCGGGTAATAATTATTTTGCAAATTTATTACCCAAACCGATCACCGTACTCTTTCTTGACTGAAAACGTGACATTTCACATTGTGAGCTCTCCCCCATCCCCCGTAGTGTAGAATTTTTTTTCTTAAATTTTTTTTTCCTTAAATTATGTGTTTTGGCGCGGCTTTGGAGCGGCAAATCTTATCGTGCCATTTGTCATTTGATAGCGGTCCAGAGACGTGGAAGATGAATTTACTGGAGGTGACAGAGAAATGTGTGAATTTTTGTGGCGACATCGGAATAAAGTTCGTCAGTCAGACCCGTTCGACAGTATACTGCTTGACATTGCAGAATTTTGGCCTCCTCTGTAAATTATGCAGCTACGAACGAACATGTGTATGTCCTGATATGTGCCAAGCTTCAGCGATCTTTGGTAATCTGTTCCCCTCACGGTCCTTTTCAAGGCCCACAAAACTGCACCTATCACGGTCCTATTCAGGGCCCACAAAACCCACAAAAATTTACCCACCACGGTTTTTTTTACAGGGCCCACAAAACTGCACCACGGTCCTGTTTAGGGCCCCCAAAACCAACAAAACTGTACCCTGGCAAGAAAGCCTTTATTTGTTTTCACCGCTGGGTGTGGAGGGCTGGGTGGGTAGTTGGTCCCCTCCCTCACTATACACTGATCCTTGTCAAATATTTACCTAATCAGAGCCGGATTAACGTAGTAGCAAAAGTAGCATATGCTACGAGCCCCTTTCTTTTAGGGCCCCGCGCCAATAAATATGTACATCATTTTTTGGTCATCTTCTAATACGAGCGTTGAACCAATGATCTTGTGATGTATGCCATCTTTAGCGCCTTTTCATTTGATGTCACGAAATTGTGAGAGAAATAGCATAACATGGTGACTTAGTGTGACTCTTTATTACTTTGATCTTAACTGTTTGCGTACAGAAGCAGTCATTTTCGAGAGATGGGGCCTACCTAGCTATAAATTGGTACTAAACTTTGAGTTAGGGAAGGAAAAGACAGCGAGGAAGGAAACTGGTCTCCCCACCTCTCGATGCTGGTCCTAGTATGGTGAAGTCTCTAACATTCCATAACCAGCTGTAAATGGGTACCTGACTCTGATCCTGAGTTAGAGAAGGCAACGGCAGCGAGGAAGGGAACAGGTGTCACGCATCAGTCAAACCAGCTGTAAATGGGTACCTCACTCTGATCTTGAGGTAGAGAAGGCAACGGCAGCGATTTCCCTTGTTTCCGGTGTACCGTTAACTTGTAGAACTGATTCAATTCCGTTCTATTGGTTTATAAACTTTTTTAAAAAAATACGGGGGGGGGGGGGGGGGGGGGGGGGGGGGGGGGGGGGGGGGTTGAGGGCGGGTCTGTCGTAAGCGTGTCAACTATGAATGCAAGAGAAACGCTTTTTTTTTTAACTTGCCTCCCAAATCACAATGTGAAATCAACATTTTTCAGTCAAGAAAAAGTACGGTTATCAGTTTTGGTAATATATTTCCAGAATTTGATTTAACCGGTGAATAAACGCACAAGAACCCATTGAGGTGTTGAGGCAAGGGGGCATCAAGAACGTTAACAGATACAGAGAAGATGAGGTTCAAGCTGTCTTAAAGCAGTCAGTTCAAGCTGTCTTAAAGAAGTCAGTTTAAGCTGTCTCAAAACAATCAGTTCCAAGTGCTGTCCATGTGAGAATAAAAGAAGAACTAAGTTCTTTGATCAACTTCCTGTACCTTAGACAGCATGTTCATTCCCATAGCATCCCCAGTTGTAGACACAAATCTAATGTAGAGACTTCTGCCTGCCTGACCTATATGAAGCTTCTTGAGACGAGCAAACCTGAAAATTAACAATGGACAGTTACTTTATGGTTTTGATGTTTGGTGATGTTAACCTTTATGATTTTGGCAATGTTAACTCTTATGATTTTGATGTTTGGTGATGTTAACCCTTATCATTCTGATGTTTAGTGATGTTAACCCTTATTATTGTAATCTTTGGTGATGTTAACTCTTATGATTCTGATGTTTGATGATGTTTACACTTATGATTTTGATGTTTTGTGATGTTAATCCATATGATTCTGATGTTTGGTGAAGTTAACTCTAATCATTCAGATGTTTGATGATGTTAACCCTTATCATTCTGTTTGGTGATGTTAACCCTTTTCATTCTGATGTTTGGTGATGTTAACCCTTATGATTTGGATGTTTGGTGATGTTAACACTTATCATTCTGATGTTTAGTGATGTTAACCCTTATTATTGTAATCTTTGGTGATGTTAACTCTTATCATTCTGATGTTTCATGATGTTAATCCTTGTCAAAGTATAATAATAGGGGTACTGAATAACAGCACCACTACCATACCCTACCACTGTCCGTGCTGGATTTGACTCAAGATAGACAATGGCTCGCTTACACTAAGGGACCACACGAACAATGGCTGACACAAGAAAATAAGGCTTCCAACAGCTAATATCCCTTTATTAAGGACATAACAACTTGGCCACAAATTGCCATAATGAAATACATAAATACAAGCACTACCACCGCAAATCGGTATACACTAACTAGGCACTATAGGAAACTACCTATCAGTAACAGTGACCACCACTCACTCTAGTGGCAAGAACATAACTACTTCAAAATGATGATGTCCATAACACAACTCGTACTTACAAAATGTGAATCAGCTTGCAAAAACTAACAACTTTGAGAATATTCTAATAAGACACCAGGACTCAAAAACTATGGCAAACGCTGTCTCGCTGATACGGCCAATGATGAACAGCACACAGGCTGGCAAAATACGCCCATTCAAGGCGGCAGAAGAAACTCGAGTGACGCTACAATGCCCTTAGCGTCAAAATTCGAGCTGGTCACATGACCACACTCGCTCGTACGCTTCCGTCCTTCATTCAGAAGCTTTTGTATATTGACCCAAACCAATCGCTTGTCTTATGAACAAGCCTGCTAAATGCATGGCGAAAATTCGCCGTGACATCCAACCCCCCCTCCCCAACACATTAACTACCGTGAGCCGGTAGGACCGGCTTTTGAAATCCTATCATTTGGACCGCGAGCCGCTCAGAGCGTCGATCTATTTTTAGTAATAAAACGAATAAAAATGTACTGAAACACTTTCTGATCTGGTTTGAAATTTTAAATTGCCACCGGAAAACAAATTCCCAAAGCATGATTGTTGTAGAACGCTTGAAAATTGATATTTTGTTCATATTTTTCAGCGTTTTGGGTTAGTTATCAAATCGTGTAAAACTGTTTACCATGGCAACTAGTGATAGGACCACAAAAAATGCTTGTACATCTCGTCTAATGGCTGAATAGGCTAGAAACTTGTTTCAACAATTGACTGATAGATCTAGCAACGAGGACAAGAGGGAAAACGGTGTGCACATTGATTGAAATAGTGATTTTGATAGAGATGTGGCGCAAGCAGTTATAATTGTGAAAATATTGCAAGTCCTCGGCCATCAGAGGGCCGTTAAATAGCAACAACCTCTATTAAAGTTATAAATGGTGCTTATTATAATAGTATACTGTTCAAAAAAAGAAACGCATAGCTACTGAAGGCCATAATTTTGACATTCAATAACTTTTTTAATTTAATGAGTTAATTGTTCAAATTGCACACAAGAATACCTTAGGGTTCAACCAATCAAATGACAGTTGTTTTGCATCTGGGTCACGAGAGTTTTTTTGGCGTACGGGCTTTCCCGTTAGCATGGCCTCCTCTTGCATCGATTAGCGACTGGCATCTCCTGGGCATGGATGCGATCAGACATCTGATGTGGGCCTGTGGGATGGCTGCCCACTCTTCCTGGAGTGCCTGGAACAGATCATGACGATAGGCTGGAGCAACGTCTCGGCGACAAACACGTCTATTCAGCTCATCCCACTGGTGCTCAATCGGACTCATGTCTGGAGACAGGGATGGCCAGGGAAGGGTGAGAATGTTGTTGGCAGTCAGGAACTGCGTGGTCAACCGTGCACAATGGGGTCTGGCGTTGTCCTGTTGAAACACAGACCTTTGGGCAGCCAAAAGTGGAAGGACATGGGGTCGAAGAATTTCACTGACGTATCGTTGCGCATTCAAGCCTCCTTCAATGTGCACCAATTGACTCCTTCCGTTGTAACTGATCATTCCCCACACTATTGCACCTCCACCACCGTTCGGCGGAGCTTCATCAACGCAATTTTGGGCAAAACGTTCATTTCGCCTACGGTAGACCCTATGCCGTCTATCATGACGCTGCAACAAAAAGAAAGATTCGTCACTAAACCAGACACGTCTCCATTGATTGTCAGCTGCCTGGGGACGATGCTAGTTGGCCGAAAGAAGTCAATTTTGGTGATGGCGGCGCGTAAGGACAGGTCCTCGGTGAGGTCGTTGTGCCCAAAGTCCAGCGTCATGCAGTCTATTCCGGACAGTTTGATCAGACATATGACGTCCTGCAGGCAATGACTGGGCAATTGAGGAAGCTGTTGTAAACCTGTCTCTGAGGTGACGAAGCTGAATAAAGCGATCCTCCGCTGCTGTTGTCACTCTGGGTCGTCCACTGCGATGCCGGTCTTCAACTGAGCCAGTGGCTTGGAACCGGTGCCAAAGTCGACTGATGGTACTCTGATGCACGTTTAGATGCCTGGCAACCTGACTTTGACTTTCGCCTGCATGCAGTCGGCCAATAGCAATGTTCCTTAAATTTATCGATAGAGACGCCATAAATGTCTGCTTGAAAATGAACTGAATTTTTTGTGTGTAGCGTTGGGTTTCAGTTGCGTAGTCAGTGAATAGTGTTCACCCCAAATTTTGTTGCTTTCACGTGCGCACAACATGAGCTGTGGTCAAAAATTGCGTCATAAACACTATTGACCACTGCATTGTAACGATTACAAAAACGAACGCAATTCAGGTCAACACGTGCATTTGACACTGTAAAGAACATTTGAGGCTGGTTTTTATATACCCTAGCACCAAATTTTACTTACAAACTCATAAAAACGCGCCCTCGGATATGCATTTCTTTTTTTGAACAGTATACATTCATTTATCTTTAAAATGACGTGTAATTCATAAAAATCTGTAAACAATTACGAAAACTACAGCTTACTTTGTGCAAACACCTACAGGATGAAAATGGGAAAAAAATTGAATTCGGCCACAGTGTGTTTTTCAATTCGGTAGTTAATGTGTCATTTTCGCTCTAATTTTATTGGATTCTGACGCCATGCGGTGGGGATGAGATTTTTGTCTTTATAAGCGCTGATATCGGTTCTCAGAATATGGGTGATGGCAGAGATGGAAACGAAAGTAGAATGGCATTGCTAGTATGTATAATTTTAGGGGTTAGGATTAGGTTTATTGGAAAGGTTTAGGGTTACGGCCGAATGTCACTGCTGACGAGGGCGTTTGTTGCTTTGCTACTGATGATGGGTGTAACGAAAAGATCGTCATTTGATTTGTATTGGTCAAATGACTTTCACTGAGATGCAAGGGATATGGACTCTTCGTTTGTTGGTTATTTTTTTTTTTTAAAGTTTAAAATAATAAAAAAAATTTTTATATTTTTTCTCTCGTTTTTTTTCATCTTTTCTTTCCTCTCTTCCTATCACATCTAACATGTACACAAACAAATTTTATATCATCAGATTCACCATTCATTTATTTATATAAATTCCAAAAATAATAGCAATTGACCAAGAAACACAAAAACTAGAGACATTACAAGTTACCCACTATAAAAACGGGGCGTTGTGAAAAAGAATGCCGCGGCAGGAGCACTGTTTTGGGAAAAGAATGCAGCGTGCTATAGGTTAAGAAAGAAAACAGAGTTTTCTTCCATTCGGAGGATGCTGGGCCCCAACCTCCTCAGAAGTTCGGAGACCCATATGCCGCATAACAGCATACCATCACTCGTCCTGTACCATACCAATCTACCACATTCTAACTCAGTCAAAACTGACAAATGTTTACATAATATATCACCCGAGGTAATAGCAGCCGGAAAAAATTACAATAGCTGCCTCATCTGGGTATCACAGTAGTCATCCCCCATAGGGCTACTACGTACATCTGTTCACTATACATCAGTACCTACACGACAAGATACACTTTCTACCATCTTCATCATTCCAGACACAGAATATACAATTTGCCATTATGGCAATATACAGCATGAAATCATGTACATGAAATTTACAGCCAACTCATGACATTAAAATGTGAAATAACATCCCCCGCCACCATGAGTATATCATTCAGAGGAATAGAACTACTCTATCTGCAGCTCCTATATTTAGCAGAACCGTGCTGGTGGAGTGGGTCAGACTCTTACGTTCAGTTCGTGTTAACCGAAACCCCATGGACCAGACATGGAACCAGATATCTTGTCATTCCTACTGCTGGACTATCAGCAGGTGGTTATCAAGCAGTGACATGTGCTTCCAACAGCTAATATCCCTTTATTAAGGACATAACAACTTGGCCACAAATTGCCATAATGAAATACATAAATACAAGCGCTACCACCGCAAATTGGTATACACTAACTAGGCACTATAGGAAACACCTATCAGTAACAGTGACCACCACTCACTCTAGTGGCAAGAATATAACTACGTCAAAATGACGATGTCCATAACACAACTCGTAGTTACAAAATGTGAATCAGCTTGCAAAAACTAATAACTGAGAGAATATTCTACCTCTCTTGCACATAAGACACCAGGACTCAAAAACTATGGCAAACGCACATATCATTCTGATGTTTAGTGATGTTAACCCTTATGATTGTAATCTTTGGTGATGTTAACTCTTATCATTCTGATGTTTGGTGATCTAAACCTGTATCATTCTAATGTTAAACTTTATCATTCTCATTTATGGTGATGTTAACCCTTATTATTCTTATTTTAACCTTTATCGTTCTGATCTATGGTGATGTTAACATTTATCATTGTTATTTTAACCCTTATCATTCTGATCTATGGTGATGTTAACCCTTATCATTCGATGTTAGGTGGTGTATTTTTCACTCTTTAAGGGTATAGCAGTCATATTGTAGCTGACTCCAGTGAAGAAATCCTGTGCCCAAGTAATCCATGTACCACTTGTTTTACACAATAAGGCTGCCAGCTCCGTACAGAATATCAGTTTAGACGCCTCCAATCACACGTCTGGTGTGAAGAGTTTTTTTTCTTTCTAGTCTCCTCAGAAAGTTTTTTTAAACATATATTTTAAACTTGAGTTTGTATCTGTACATATTTGAACTTTTCCTACCTAACTGATATAAGACCTGCCAATAGCACCCGTCTTACTTTTTTTTTAAAACCATGCCTTCCCATTCCCAAAAAACTTGGTCTTTACTCATACAGCAAAGACCTAACTTAACTAGCTACATATGCCAGTACAGAGGTCTAAATTTATGAACACTTTGCCTGTGATAAAAATAGCATACAGCAAAGTATAAGTGGTGCGCAACCTCAGATACCATCCATGAGAAACTCTCTCTGGACACAGAAACTGACAGCCGCATTGGCAAAGCTGCAGCAATCTTTGCTCGCCTCACAACGCGTGTTTGGGGAAACTCCACACTCACAATGAAGACCAAAGCTGCAGTATATAATGGCTGTGCCACCAGCACTTCAAAAGCCTTTTGAAAAGGCTTTTGACAGTATACATAGGGACAGTTTATGGAAAATACTGAGGGCTTATGAAATTCCAAGCTGCATAATGTCAATCATAAAAAAGCCTCTATGCCAACTTTACGTATAGCATTGGGCAGAGCAACCTAACCTTTGAGGTGAAGACAGGAGTATGACAGGGATGCCCCTTATCAACCACTCTATTTTTGACAGTCATAGACTGGGTGATGTGCCAGACAACAGAGGGCAATCCAAGAGGAGTAAGATGGACTACATTTTCTACATTGGAAGATCTGGAATATGCAGATGACATTGCACTACTAGCACATTCAAATCAACACATCCAGGAAAAAATGAATAGACATAATAAGTATAGCCAGCAGGTGGGCTTGAACATCAATCTAAACAAGACAGAGGTCATGACACTCAATGTGAGCAAACTTCTTTTTCTTTGATCCTTAGCCGCCGACCGTCACAGCAGTCAGTGGCCATCACGCCTAGTGGCGTCTTGTAGGGCAACAACAAGTTGATAAATGTGAGCAACCCTGAGCCCATATCAGCAACTGGTACAGACAGATACCTTCGCATACCTAGGATGCGTGGTGACGCCGGACGGCAGGGCAGGCAAAGACATCAGCAACAGAGTGACCAGAGCAAGAACAGCCTTTTTTAGTCTAAACAACATCTGGAAGTCCTCTCAGTACAGCACAAGGACAAAATTAAGATTATATCAGAGCTGTGTGCTTTCTGTGCTTCTCTGTGGTGCTGAGTGCTGGGGAGTTGCAGAGAAGGAGATGTCGAAGTTGTCCTCTTTTCGCACAACATGCCTAAGAAAGGTTCTCCGAGTCTTTTGGCCAAGTGCCATCGCCGTCCAAGATCTGCTTACTCGGAGCAAGCAGGAGGACATGCGTGCCATCATAGCTGGCAGACGCTGGGGCTGGGTTGGCCATGTCCCCAGAAGAGACCCTGATGCCATCACAGGAACAGCTATGCTATGGACCCCTGATGGAAAACGAAAGAGAGGCCGACCAAAAACAACTTGGCGGAAGACTGTGGAGGCTGAGATGCAAAAAATGAATCAAGGTGCATCGCTCAGCAAAAATCCACACCAGTTGCCATACACTTTAATGGTCCTGACCATCATGGTCCCATCGACATCCAGGTCATGGCGATCAGATCCTGCTCCTCTGACACTGCTAGCCGAGAACAGCTTGAGAACCGTCTTATCCACCACATGGGGTGTCTAAAACCAGCCGGTCTTAACACTCTGCACACCTTTGTCTGAGGTCACCTCCCCCCCTTTTCCATTTTGACTCTTTCCACTCTTATCCTATTTTTCTGCCGCCTTCTAATAATATGTATGAATATAAAATACACTGTTTTTAATATGTCTTGATTTTTTATTTCATATTTATTTATCTCCAACTCATTCTGTCCTCTTCTATTTCCAGTCCCCACTAATATTACGTTTGGGTAGTTTATTGTTCAGTTTCGCTTTTTAGTATCGTAGTATGTATTGTATACATCCGGTGGTGACAGTCATTTCCTTTTCAGGGCACGCCAGTCCATTTGCGGGAAGTTTCCTTCAGGAAAGTACCATGGTTGAATTTTTATATTAATTTTTATATTTATTTAGGTTCTTATGTGTCCTATCTAGCCTTTACTTTCTTTCCTTTCCCTGACGAAGGCCTTGTGGTCGTAACGTTGGCTATTTTCTTTGTCTTTTGTCCTCGTAAGACGAATTACCTTTTTTTGATTTTTTTTCACACCCATCCAAAGAATGAATCAGGGTTTGGGGCACTGTACAAGGGATGGCCACCAACCGAGCAAAGTGGAATCAATTTGTTGTTGCCCTACAAGACGCCACCAGGCGTGATGGCTACTGACTGCTTTGACAGTCGGCGGCTAAGGATCAAAGAAGAAGAAGCCACCAGCATGCTTCTATATGGCAGCGAGACATGAGCAACCTATACTAAGCAAGAAAGAAGGCTCAATACCTTCCATCTACGGTGTCTATGCCACACCCTTGGCATTTCATGGAAAGATAAAGTGACAAATGTCGAAGTGCTGTTACGTGCTGGTCTTCAAAGCATGTATCTGAAGATATCTTCTATGGACAACTGGCAGATGGCAAAAGAACAGTTGGGTGACCGCAGCTGAGATTAAAAGATGTGTGCAAGAGAGACATGAGAACACTGGACATAAATCCAGCAGCCTGAAGCTGCCAATTGCACCAAGTGGTGATGCCTCCTAGAGCACCACCTCAGATTGGGCGAAAATAAGCTCTCACAACAAGCAGAAAAGAAAAGAGCATGACGAAAGAAACACCAGGTAAAAAAGCAGATGAGGGCTATCAATTCGTTGGCACATTTCCATAGTCAGTCATGACTGAAGGGGCTACTACTACAGTCATGACTGAAGGGGCTACTACTACGAACAAAGTATAAGTAGTGTAAAAAAATTAGGTCAAAGAAAGTACTGATCAATTTCTGTCCAGTAGGCCTGGAGACAAGAATGGAAACTGTTATAGAGTGATTTATGTCCAGGCAGACAGGTCCTATTTTTATATTTCTCCAATCCTACTAGCCAAAGGACAGGAAAAGGTTACTGTATTTTGGAAGAGATGCAACAGGACTCCAAGTTATCTGGATACATCAACAGAAGAGAACCTTGTAACAAATGATACATTCAGCTCAGAAGAAAAAGATGCATGAGAGAAATATCACTATAAAATGACAAGATGGCATGTGGAGAAACTGAAAATGCAGCAGATTCAAGAAACCAGGGATATGAACAAATGATTGAAAATTGGGCAATCTGGTCCATCAAACATTCTGCCCTTTGAACTTTCAAAGTGCGGTCAAACTGTAAACAATTAATTTGTACATTTTTGCATGCATCTGCTAGGCTTAAAGAGATGAACCAGAGGCATTCTTGCACGTATCTGTCTATTCTGAAATAAATGACTTTCTTACACAATTCTGTTGGATAATGACATTTCAAGGTGTTGAAAAAAACTATATCTGTTCATTCTTCATCCCATCTTCACATTTAAAACAAATTACTGCATTAATTGCCAGTGTGGTTTGCAGTGCACTAGATGTTGATAATTATTATAATTCTACTTAAAATGTTAATATAAAATCTGTTGGGAACACTGTGAACTTACCTGCTGGTGGCGTCAAAACATTCTTTTATCAGATCAAAGTTGTCAGGCTGTTCCAACCATTGTTTTACTTGACTGAAATGATCCAGAAACTGATGTCTTAAGTGAGGTTTATGGAACATGATTAGCTTTACTTTTAAAATATAATAATAAATAAATGATTGTTTTAAGCACATCTGCTGATTCGGTCAAATCAGAGTTGAAGTCTTTCAGTAGATGCCAGACAGCATAGAACGTCATCACAAAGCTGGAGTTATCTCTTGTATCCTTTCATTCCAACTTAATGGGATTTCAGTTGCCTATAGGTTGTTCCCATTTTTTGTTGCTCCTTAACACATTAACTACCGAATTGAAAAACACACTGGCCGAATTAAATTTTGTTCCCATTTTCATTCTGTAAGTGTATGAAGAATTTAATCTGTAGTTTTCTTAATTTTAAACAGATTTTTATGAATTATATGTCATTTTGATGATAAATGAATGTACTATTGCCTAAAGCTGGTAAAAGGAAAGTTTACTTAATATGGTAGATATTATTAGTAATGTAAAATGATTGACAGACAAAAATTAATTCAAATTTGTTTCCAAATTATCAACTTATGATCAAATTGCTTGTTTCTGTAGTAGGTAAAACCTTTCTCTTGGTGATTATCATGTAGTATATCCAATAACAAGAAAAACAAGCCCAAGAACACACACATTGACTAATATTTACACTATTGGTAACTTACATTATCACACCTATGCCACTTTTAAAAAAATGTCTGAAATTTTTCCCCCATTTTTGCGCTGTAGATGTTGGGAGAAATTAAGCTGTAGATTTACTAATTTTAAACAGATTTTTATGAATTCTATGTCATTTTGAAGACAGATGAAGGTACTAGTGCATCAAGCTGAAAAATATATGTTTTTTTTTAGTGTGGTAGATATTATCAATAATATAAAATGATTGAAAGAAAAAAAAAGCATGCAACATTTTTTTTAAATTATCAACTTACCTGCAACTTGGTTGTTCCTGAGGCAGCTAATGTTTTTTTTTCTTGGTGATTGTCATGTAGTATAAAACAAGCCCAAGAACACACACACTAGCTAATAAATACACTATTAATGACTTACATTATCACACCTACACCACTTCCATAAAATCTCAGTAATTGTGAATAAATAGCACCTTTTAGAAAACACAACATCTATAACTTATTTACAGTATGTCAATGTCTTTAGTGAGTTATTGCTGAAGGATCATGTGTATAGTATAGCCTAAAACAGCTCTTTGGATGGAGATGGGGCTTTTCGGGGCAACCGATGCAATAAAAATTTGTTCGGGCTCGTTTCACAGGTGTTGAGCACACTATACAGTTCCTATCTTTGTTGGTGTAATCCACAATGTGCTTTGCACCCTCAAATCTTTTAACTTTGTTTCCTAAAAATTTTCTACCTTTTTTGTTGCCATTGTGGCTACTAGATCAGGTGGAGTTATGGAGGCAGCCTTCTCAGTCAACTGATCAATCAGTTTGTCTTTGAACATTTTCAATAACACTGACTTCATATCAGCATGACTGAGGGTGTTTAATATATGGGCATTTACCTGAGACACCTCTATAATCCAGTAGAACATTTTCTTCCACCATTTTCTAGATTTTCTTTGGAAATTGCCATAGTAAGCTACAATTTGATCTTTGTGGTCACATCCATTCATGCAAAAGTTGTACCGGTGTACTGGTTTGGGTTTTTCGACTAAGTTGTGACGTCAAGTTGTGACTTGCACTATCTCAACTGATGTTTCAGTGGACACAACAATACTTGGTTTATTTGCCTTTTTGTCTTGCCAAGCAACACATATCTGAGATCCATCACCATTTTTGTACCACCTGGCTTCTTGGTGCTGGAGGGAGAGAGTCTTCAGTTGAAGGGGAAAGTTCTTTCTGTTGGTGTTGACTGTTCCAGTTTAATGAATGCCCCTACTCAACAGATAGGTTATCAGTGTATCCACAATGTAGTATCTGTCAGCAAATACATGGTGGCCCTTCCCAATTCCTTGTAGCAATAAATCAGATACCTTCACCGCCTGACTTGTTGTAGAGTCATTAGCAAGAATATATGATGTATTTTTCCCAAAGTATGTCAATACAGAATAGACATATCCTGTGGCAGAATCACACAATCCAAAGGTCTTAACTCTTAGTATACGAGCAGCCTTTCATGACTACAATTACAGATTTTGCAATAAATAATTTATTTATAAAGATAACATAAGTGTTATATATCAAAATGTGAGGAAATGAAACCCCTATATCATGCACGGAACTAAATTGTTCAGTGGTTTTAAACATGCATTCAGCTATAAATTTTCGCTATTGACGGGGATCGATCATCGGTCTCTCTAGAAGGCCGCTCGTATACTAAGAGTTAATGTGATACTTGCTTGGCTTTGTTGCATTGTACTGCTTGTGTTTCTAGCGTCCATTTTACCCAATAACCATTTCATCAATGGCTAAATTCTGAAATGGATAAAATGCATCCTGGAACTTCGTAACGAGTAAATTTAAAAAAGGCTCTATTTTGTCCTTCCTTTCTGAATCAGCATCTTCAACATGCATCATTGTATGGTAAATTATTTCAAACCTAGATCTTGAAAACATATTGCCAAACCAGGGTGTATAATTATGAGGTGTCTGTGCCCAATAATCTTTTACCGATGGCTTTTTATCTAAACCCATCGCAGTTGTTACTGCGAAAAATTTCAAAAGCTCATAGTCAGTGACAGGTTTCCAAGCAGCAGACAAAGATCTGTTTGAAGATGGGGGTTTTGAATTCTTTACGTCAGCATAGTCATTTATTACTTTGACCAAAGAATGTAAAACATCTGGTGTCAGTAATGTAAGCCAGCAATCAAGCACAGAGGAAGTTGCATCAAGATATGCTTGCAGACCTGGTTCATGAGTTGGAACAAAATAAAAACTATTCGTTGTTTCACCCTCAGTCACTTGCTCCCATTGTTCTCTATCTTTAGTTAGGCCTATAGTATTTCCTGCACTATTGGTAACTCCAACTGAGGATTTTGCTCTTTTACGACCCACCGATGGCCCAGGATTTCTAATATCTTCGCTATCATCACTGCTTGAATTGTCACTACTACTCTTATCACTGTGTTGCGTCCTTTTTTAAGTCCTTAACAGGCTTTAACAAACATAGACAGTCTCAGGTCCTGTCTTTGTTAAAAGTGTACGCACCAACTGAGATATTAGTAATACGTTTGGTATATTAAATTTATTGTGCACGAGAACGCACATTCTTGGGGATTTTGAAATTAACGCGCTTGTTGTCAAACAAAGGCAGATGACGTATCTGCTTAGAGAAGGAAGCAGGATCCATTTGTTAAACCAACCATTCACTATTGTAAGATGAACCTTCAAGATTATGCTGATGTACTTTATATTGATTAACCATGTACCTGATGGAACATTACCAACTATTTGATCAGGAAGGAAGTTTCCAATATATGCAAGATTTTTGTATCGTCCTTTGTCAAAGTGATTGTCAAATAAACCGTGGATTGTAACTTTACCAATCATGAGTTCCAGTGTCTTTCCCTTGACACTGTTGGTGTTGATGCGACCGTGAGGACTTGAACTATTTGTACATTCATATAAAATATCATTCGCGTCTGATTCAAGCAAATATCTAACTGTCTTCGCTTACACCATTCAAGCAAATAACTAACATTCAAACAAGACAGTATACGAATATGACAGCTACACAAAAGCACGGCTACACACTGCCAGAAAAAATCACTATTTGAATCAATGTCCATATTGTTTTTACTGTCCTCCTTGTCGCTAGATCTATCAATCAATTGCTGAAACGAGTGTCTAGCCTGTTCAGCAGTTAGACGAGGTGTACGTGCGTTTTTTGTGGCGCTATCACTCATTGCCATGGTAAACAGTTTTGCGATTTGGTAACTAACCTGAAACGTTTGAAAAATATGAATATAATATCAATTTTCAGTGGCACAAATTTACCCACGCTTATGGATGTTGTCTTCTTGAGGTCAATTAAAATCTCGAACCAGATCAGAAAGTGTTTCGGCACATATTTCATTCGTTTTCTTACTAAACTTAGAAAGCCGTTGTGGGCAGTTTGTGGCCCAAATGTGTGTCTTTCGTGTGCCGCTGGGACCGGCTTGCGGTAGTTAATGTGCTAAGGAGCATGAGGCTGTTTCTGATGTTGGCCTCTATGAAAGAAGTCAATGCCAATGTACTTTTTGAGCTGTTGTATTTGTTGTTGCAACAATTTGTTTGACATGATGACGGAGTTAGCCCCCATGTAAATCTCTCTACCACATTCCTTGTGGCAGCACTAGTCTATTCTTTCTGTTTGTCCTCTCAGAGCATGAAGGTCAGCAAACTATTGTGCTCGTACAGATAGAATCAGTCAGATCAGATCAGCTGCCATCTCCACAATGAAGGTCGGCTACAATAGATCTCCAACATCTTCTGTCTCGTCTTGATGGTAGACTAATAGACTCCTTATTTGTCCATCTCTTGATGTTATCTTCTCATTTACAGCACTGACTTCTTCTTGTATGTTTGCCATCAACTTTTCAAAGTTGTAGGTCCATTATGTTCTTTAGGATATAGCTTACACATAGCGAGGCCCAATCTTTTCCACAGTAATCTTTGTCCGGTATCATAATGGTCACGTGACTTATAACTCGTTCTATGTATGTGACCTGCAATCCATCTCCTATCACTGCAGTCATGCCACATGACTGCTAACCTTTTCTGGATGATGCAGAGTGATGCAATTAGGTCATCACCAACAAAGGATCATCTTACCCTGGATCATTCAGTCCTACTAGCACTGATAAGAATTTCCCTCCAACTTGGTGCCCATGAGGCCACATAATAAAAAAATATAAAAAACAAACCAGAATGTGTTTCTGTCCTTCACCAAGCTCCAGATCTGAACCCCATCAGGATAATTCTTTCCTACTAACTGATAGGAACCCTGGTGTCCAAAATATTATATCACTGTACCTTATTAAGGGTGTTGTACAAGGTAACTGGTCGATCAACAACAGACATGATCTTTTCTCTCCGCCAGTTTCAGGAAAAAAACAAGAGAGCAGAAAAGACCTTCATATATCGCCTATATAGACCTCACAAAGGCATTTGACCTGGTTAGTAGGCATGGACTCTTCAAAATACCACTGAAAATACGCTGCCCTTTGCTGGAAATGATAAAGTCATTCCATGAGGACATGAAGGGAACAGTCCAGTATGCTGGAAGCACATCACAGCCCTTTGACATACGAAGTGGCATTAAACAAGGCTGCGTTCTGGCTCCAACCCTCTTCGGGATCTTCTTAGCCTTACACTTGAAACATGCATTCAGAGATGCAACTGAAGGAATATGCCTTCACACTAGGTCAGATGGCCATCTGTTTAATCTCGCAAGGCTGAAGGCAGAAACCAAAAATCAGAAGGGTCACTATAAGAGACTTGTTATTCACTGATGACGTTGCAGTCATCACTCAAAGCCAACAGGAGCTTCAGAGCTTGATGGATCGCTTCACCCAAGCATGCAAGGACTTTGGCCTCACAATAAGTCTAAAGAAAACAAATGTGCTGGGTCAGGATGTGGATGATGCATCAGTTATCACTTTTGATAACTATGAACTGGTAGTGGTACACCACTTCACATACCTGGGGTCTACCATCAATGACAAACTCTCACTGGACACAGAGATTGACAGCCCCATTGGCAAAGCTGCAGCTACCTTTGCTCGCCTCACAACGCATGTTTGGGGAAACTCCAAACGAAGACCAAAGCTGTGGTATATTATGCCTGCATCACCAGCACACTTCTATATGGTAGCAAGACATGGACAACCTATGCTAAGCAAGAAAGAAGGCTCAATACCTTCCATCTATGGTGTCTACCACACATCCTCGGCATTTCGTGGAAAGATAAAGTGACAAATGTCGAGGTTTTGTCACATGCTGGCGTTCAAAGCATGTATACACTGCTTAGAGTGCGCAGCCTACGCTGGCTTGGCCATTCTGCTGCATGGAAGATGGTCGCATCCCAAAAGATATCTTCTATGGACAACAGGCAGATGGCAAAAGAACAGTTGGCTGACCGCAGCTGAGATTCAAAGATGTGTGCAAGAGAGACATGAGGGCACTGGACATAAATCTAGCAACCTGGGAGGATGAAGCTGCTGATCGCACTAAGTGGCGATGCTATCTGCGGCACCACATCAGTTTGGGCGAAAAGAAGCTCACACAACTAGCAGAAAAGAGGAGAAAACATAAAAAAGAACACCAGGACAATAAGCAGCTGAGGGCTGTCACCTCAGGGGCGCATTCTCATAGTCAGTTATGACTGAAGGGGCTATTATTATTACTACTATACAAGGTAACTAAGAAGCACTGTGAATGAGGCTAGTAATCTCATTATATATACAACAAACTGCTTTAAAAATCATCAACTCAAGACGCAGTATCCTAAAAAAAGTGATTGTGGTTATCTCCCTTTCCTTTGGTCAGAAATTATGGATGAGATTGGGCTTTTAATTTTTATTTTGTGCTCCACCTCATGGATAAAAAATTCAAATGGTGGCTAATACAACAGCATACAGCAGAACCTCGATAATCCAAATAAAAGTCTGGATTGCTGTTTTGTTCAAATTTTCAAACCAGCTCCATTTTTCAACTTCGTTGCCAGGTCTATCTCTGTTTTAAGCAAGAGTAGTTGATTAAGATAGTATGCAGTTGTTTATTCAGGTGAAGCCATCACATTCTCTAGTGCTGTGAATACTTTAGCGTGTGTAGACCCATCATCTGTTTCAAGTTTCAAAGCAAACTTCAGTGTTTTTATTTGTTGTTTTTAATATCTGTTATGGCTGAACTTTCCAACGTTCAGACAATTAGGCAGGTGAAGACCCATTTTCTCTTTTTGAAAGTTTGTTTAAAATCTCAATCTTCGATTCAACTGTTGAAAATTTCTGCAAACTTTTAGAAGTAGAAGAAGGCACCATAGATACAGTACAGTTGAAGTAAAACTATCTAAACACCAGACAATCACATTCACACTAAGCAAACTGACAAACTGACCGGATGAATGTGAGAGTTAAAAACATATACTCCTTTCTCACCTACAACTCTCTTTCAAGGACACATTTTGGTTGAGCTCAGGAACACTCACTTTCTGGCAAGTTTGGATTATTGAAGTTTGGATTATCGAGGACTGCTGAATGTGCAGCACAAAAACGGGTTTATATATTCAGCACTATGTGGCAGCTCCATAGCCATGTACAAGTATGAAGTGCTGATGCATTTAGCATTTACTAAGCAGCGCTACTGCCGCAGTATTTGGGCTTTTATCATACAGTGGGACATGTTATTTCTCAGCAAAGGAAAATTTAAAAAAAAAACAGTGCTGTGACATTGTAATAATTTCTGTACTTTATAAGTAGTAAAAAAAGAATTTTGAGGAAGAACATACAATGCTATTTTAAAACCAGTAATAAAAGTCTATGCAGTTGTACAATTTCCATTTATTATTTGTTCTTTTGTTCACAAATACAACAAACTGTCAGATGGAACTTGGAAGTAGTCTTAAAATTGTTACAATTTACAAAGTAACATGAAGTTACTGCATTAACAAACTCCATTTTCTTAGCTCTAATCAATGAGAATCAGACAACAGTACAGTCATCTGCAGTCCTGCTCAACATACAGCAGTGAATGGAATAGCATAAGGCAACAACCCACTTCTCTCCACGAAAAACTGTTTGGAGATGACGAAAACCTTGAGCTGACTACTGCTTTTATTAGAGTCATAAATGTAGAAGTCTGAGGGTGAACGAGATGTCGGAAACCTTGAGCTGACTACTGCCTTTATTAGAGTCATTAATGTAGAAGTCTGAGGGTGAACGAGATGTCGGAAACCTTGAGCTGACTACTGCCTTTATTAGAGTCATTAATGTAGAAGTCTGAGGGTGAACGAGATGTCGGAAACCTTGAGCTGACTACTGCCTGTATTAGAGTCATTAATGTAGAAGTCTGAGGGTGAACGAGATGTCGGAAACCTTGAGCTGACTACTGCCTTTATTAGAGTCATTAATGTCAAACAAGGAAGAAGAAGACAACAGTACCTGGCCTTTGCTGCTGTTGGGAATCGAACAACAGGTCCTCTAGTCATACCATCATTTGTTAAACTGCTTGTCACACCACCACTTTGCTGTAAGCCAAATATACACATTACTTTTGTAATTACAAAAAAATGTGTGCATGACAGATATTACACATTATTTTACGGTATCATCTCCAGCATTTTAGATGGCACCTCTAAGTTTGCATACACAATTTTTGTAGAATTCAAAAACAAAAAAAAATTTGCAAATTTACATAGCTGACAAATTTAACAAAATTAATAGCACTGCTTTTCAAAGTTGAATTAGTACTTCAAAGATAATGCCAGGTTGGTGTGTTATATAACTTCAGTTGGACAAACAGGCAAATAAATATGTAACATCCAGATACCTCCAGCACTCGACATCCCCTATTTGTACTGGCCACTAAACATCCTTCAGTAGTTGCCATGGGTACGTGATAGCGAACACCATCCAGCAACAAAGGCCCAGCAACACCGACTGGGACAGGCACGTAGCCAATTACATTCTCACAGCAGGCACCATCAACCTAAACAAAACAGGCTACAGTGACTCACACATATTGAGATTGTAACCTATTTTCAACAAAGTGATTTCATTTAGTTACTGCTCATGGCTAGAAGAGTTGCTAGTAAGACTGATGACCAACTTCTCCTTCAGTACACACAATGTGGCATAGCATGTTGTAATTTTGTTGTGTTCCCTTCAAACATCTGTCAACCCTTTCATCCATCTTCTCTGGATTGTCCTCTATATCTGATCTTTTATTTTCTTAGATGTTTTCCATGTTTCCATGTGGAATGCTGCTTTCAACCATAAACATATGTCTTTCATGTATATCAGAACAACTTTTTATGTAGTGTAAATTATTTGCAGAAAGTGCTGATGCAGATGGTTGCTTTGTATTGTTTCCCCTGGTGGTATTTTCATACTTCTGATAGTGCTGTTACTAAAAATCTGGTTTTCCGAGTCTCAGTTTGGTATATGCTGTTTTCTTGTTGCATGTCCTCCCTATAATGTGTATAGACTCATCTAATCTCCCATTACGGTGAATATCACGTACTGTGTTATCTAGCTCCACATAGTTCATTAAAGTGTACAGTGCCATTCATACCCCCAGGAAGCTAGCCTTTACTCAACCATAAGTGTATTGTGAATGGGTGGCAATCAATGTCTGTGATCAGTTACTCAGATTTGGATATTTAATGTAAATCTTGGTCCAGATACTGTATATTTGTCATGTCATTTTGGTCCTCAGCAAATCACAGCAGACATCAGACTTTTGTGTGCTGTGAACTTGTCAACTCTAAAAGTCTTGATACTTTCTCAGACCTCAATGGCCAGACATTTCAGACAGTAGTGAAGATATAAATGTCTGAGAACAGCCACTATTAAAACATGGCCTTGACGAAGACTAAACAGTTTTCAAGATCATATTTTATTAGGTGCTTTTATCAGACATCTCATTTCACAGACAGTGATCTCATATTCTTTAGTTTCCAGGTCTGACAATGCCAGCAGAGACAGCGATGTTAGGTTCTTAAGTTAGTTTCCAGGTCTGACAATGACAGCACAGATGGTGATCTCATGTTCTTCTGAAAGTTTCCAGGTCTGACAATGACAGCACAGATGATGATCTCATGATCTTCTGAAAGTTTCCAGGTCTGACAATGATGATGCAGATAGATATTTGAAGCCTTCCACTTGTTCTAGTCTGGATATACCATTTTGTTTCTTTCTATTGGTTTTTGTTAATATTTTAGTTTTTTAATGTATTTTTTTGTACTTCATACCCCGATCTCACACAAATCATAACATTCAATGATTTCATCACTCTTCTAAAATACATGGGGACATTGTTGCGTGCATATTTTGACGCACATATTACAAAATACGATATGGCTATTTAATATGGAAAATATATATTTGCATTCATTTGTGTATGAAAATGCTTCCTCTGGTAAAGCTAGATAATTCATGATTGATTTACTCTTTTGATTATATGAGTGATCTTTCTTGATATTGACTCGGCGCATGGATATTGTATTCATGTCCGTTCTTATTTGTTCGGGCCAGAAAATAGATTAATTTTGCTTGTTATGTTTATGGCCTGAATTCATGTGTACTACTTGTCTAGTGAAAGAAGATTCAGTCGTATATTGTATACCTTTATATGTTCAGGTCGGACTATATTCTTTCTGCCGGAATCTAGCGCAGGTTTTCGTAGTCCTTCTGGGTTGTGAAGAGTTCCGATAATGTCGCCAAGATGGCTGAGTGCTTTTTCCAGGGCTGGCACTGTTTAAGGTTTAACAGTGATTCATAGATGTTTTTCTAGGAGCTTATATCTACCTTCCTATGAGTGAGTGAGCGACAACTCAGGAAGGCGGCCATGTTATATTTCTGTCATCATATTTTTTTATCACTGTCAAGAGAACAGATTATGTATCCTACTATCGGGCAGTGGTATCGAGATCTTGTTAGGAGGTGAAAACCCACTATCGTGGCTTATGAGTATTATACAAACATTGGACATATTTCAGCTTAAGAACTTAGCCATGAAATGAAGGTTGGGCCAATGACTTTTGTATGTTTACCGATCCTCATTGACGCGTTCAGTCAGTAGAGGATACGGCGATTAGGTACCAGAACAGTGAATGCTACCTTAGGTTGAATGTTATTTCACTACTACATGAATGTATCATCCACGATTCAAATAACCAATGAATGTATGTCAACATGTTCCCATGACTGTATCCGTGCTGCCCAAGTATGTACATCCTTATTAAAGTCAGTGAAACGTCAACTGTAGTTCCAGTCATCCTTGACTTACACCTGTGATCGGAGTGAGTGTGCAACAAAACTGTCGAACTATCCTCCATTCACGTCTATTACCATTGATGTTTACACTCACCCATTACGTCAGACAAGGCACTTCACAGTACACCTTACCAAGGAACCAAGACTCTACAGTTACAGTAGGAATACCACCAACCAACATATAGATACTCTACAGTGGTGAACCAGATTCCTGGGGTTATGATAACCAGACCATCCCTGACGCCACATACGACACGCATGAACACCAGTGTACAAGTTACAACGGGGCAGTCGATGTCAGCTTGACCTGTATTACCGATCGGATGCTGTATCTAGGTCAGCGCTTGTTGACAGTTTTTCGCTGTACAGACGGTATTATACAGGACAGTTGTATCAAGTGTATAAAATATCGGGAACAGTACTGTTGACATTTCTTATCGTACAGAAGAAAGAAGTGATTGTTGATCCTGTACAGAAGAATCATAGTGTTGTTGAACATAAAGTGCATATTTCATCGTTGGATCTTCATATGCTCAAAAGAATTGAACATTGTAATAAGTTAATTCAATAATTTAATAACTTATTAAAAGTGAAAAATTATTTTGAATAAAAGATAAGCCTTCTCTGCAAAACATCCGTTCTGCAACACTCTATTAACATCACATTGCCATATTATTTAATCATATTATGTATGCATTTATGCTATTAAGGTTTACATGTATTTATGTTTATATGTTATCTGTTGTGTGTTAAGTTAGTTTGTATTCTGCGGGCCTGGATGGGAGGTGACTAGAACAAGAAATACCAAGTGACATTGGTCTTGCTCTAGCGTTCTATAGGGAGCAAATTTCTTAAAATTTATTGCATGCAACATTGTTTGCAAATATTTGTTAGCTGTGACGAAACTGTCCTTCTTGTTGTTTTTTGTAATATTTCTATGTTCTTTAGTTTTGTTTGATTTGTTTGTATAATTGTAGGTCTCATCTTTCCTTTCATTTCAGTTCTTTACACCCTTATGTTTATACACTGTGGCGTTATTTGTCTTGTTGATTTCATTGCGGTTATCATCACAGATTCTGTGATCATTATTTTTTGATTTTTTCTATTTGATTTAATTTGATTCCTGCAATCGTTTTCATATTGTCTTTTCTTGTTTGTCCTTGTTAATGTCTTTGGTTGACAGATAATATATAAGGTATATTTGAATATATTTATATTATAGTACAGACCAGTACTTATGATCATTGATTACATTAAGAAAGTGTACAAGACCTTTGTAAGGTTTGCCTCCCACAGTGATTGGGATAGAAAATATTATTTTCCACAGGTACTCAAGTGATCATTGATTACATTAAGAAAGTGTACAAGACCTTTGTAAGGTTTGTCTCCCACAGTGATTGGGATAGAAAATATTATTTTCCACAGGTACTCAAGTGATCATTGATTACATTAAGGAAGTATACAAGACCTTTCTAAGGCTTGTCTCCCACAGTGTTTGGGATATACAGATATTGTTTTCCACAGGTACTTAAGTTATCATTGGTTATATTATAAACAAAATAACCATACAAGGTTTTCACTAAGACTAAGTCTATAGTATAGACTTGTCTCCCATGAAAGTGAAATAAGGTAATTTATTTACTTTTTCAGGTTTCTGATTTAATAAGACAAGATGTCTACATTAGATTACTTTATTGCACAAGGGAAATCCCTTGATAAGACTGGTAAAGAGTTAGAAGAATGGACAACTGCACAATTTGCTATTGCATTAAAATCAGAAGAGAAAAAACAAAAAGATGAGAATAAATGGAAAGCAGAAGTTGAACAAAAGAAGATAGATGCTGAGAATTTCAGATTGCAGATGCAAGCTGAGGAGAAAAAGCTGCTGCTGAGGAGAAAAAAGCTGCTGCTGAGGAGAAAAAAGCTGCTGCTGAGGAGAGAAAACTTCAAATAGAAGAAAAAAAATTAGAAGCTGCTGCTGAGGAGAGAAAAGCTGCTGTTGCTGCTGAAGAGAGAAAAGCTCTGGCTGAAGAGAAAAGATTAGAAAGAGAAGCTGATGCTGCTGCAGAACAGAAAAAATTAGAAGCTGCTGCTGCTGCTGAACAAAAAAGATTAGACAGAGAAACTGAACAGAAAAAATTAGAAGCTGAAGAGAGAAAAGCGATAAGAGAACATGAATTTGAGTTAGAGAAATTAAGATTGACAAGTATGACTAATGTTAATCAGGCATCTGGTGGTAATGGTAAACTCTTTAATTATAAGGTCAAGGTGCCAGCGTTCAACTCTGCCAGTGATGATATAACATTTTGGCTTTCTAGATTTGAACGTGCTTGTCGAGCTCATAATGTTGACAAATCACAGTATGTGAATCAGTTGTCTGAAAATCTAAAAGGGGAGTCTCTGACTAAGTTATGTTTGGTTGAAGAGGCCGACAAGGATAATTATGATGCTATTAGGGCAGCTTTGATAAAGAGATATCAGCTGTCAGAGGAAGGTTATCGTCTTTTGTTTAAAACAATGAGACCTGAGGTAGGTGTAGAATTCTCAGAATTCATTTCAAAAGCACGACTTACACTATCACGATGGATTGAATTATCCAAAATAGAGAAAACATTTGATGGTCTTACGGATTTATTGCTAAGAGACAAGGTCATGTCTTCGGTAAATAAACCATTCCTAGAGTTTTTACATGAGCGTAAACCTAGTACATTAAAGCAAATGGAAGAATATTGTGACCAGTATGCCACGGCACACCCTGACATGATTCTTAGTAACACTAACATTAAAGAGGGTATGCCAGTTGCTTCAGCAACGGAATATAATCATAATTACTCACACAAACTCCAAGGAGCTCAAAATAAATTTGATAAAAAGGTTAATTGGAATAAGTATCAAAACCAAGGTAACCACTCAAATCAGGGTTCTTCTTCGAAGAACTGGAATCGGGCTGACAGTCCTCGATTCGCGAGGGGTGCCCATAATTATAGAAATTTCTGAAAAGGGAGTAACCATAGGAACTACCCAAGTTCTTCATGGAAACAACAAAACCAACATTACAGGGATACTCATTATAATGAGCATGATGATTATGATCATGAATATTGTGATTCAAACCCAAATAGGGGTTATAACAGAGGGAATAATAATTACAGAGGCAACAATAACCGAGGTAGATCACAACACAAAAGACATGGTAAATCTCATTACCAGGCTAACTCTGCACAACAAGAGTTTTACGAAGCCGGTAATCAAACCAATGATAAGAAATACTCTAATAGTGTGGGATGTTCTGCTTTCGATTTTGACAGAGCATTTCAGTGTTCCCAATGCAAAACATTATTCGAGCCAACCACAGTTTTGACTTTAAGCTGTGGTCATCCTCTTCCTGCTCTTCCTGCGTCAGTCGCGCATGATGGAAGAGGTGCTCTTGTATTGAATAGAGGTCTAGTAGATGGTACTCCGGTCTCAATTCTTTTCGATTCTGGGTGCACAACCATTGGAGTGAGGCAGTCACTTATAGATCCTTCTCGAGCCACTGGCAGGATAATCAAATGCATAACATTTGGTGGCACATTGGAGAAGTACTCCACTGCCATTATCAACATCTCTACTCCCTTCTTTACAGGAGATGTGCACGCATGTCTTCTGCCGAATCCGATCGCTGATCTTATCGTCGGTCGCATTCATGGTGCGAAAGAATGCACTCCGCAACAAATTGCCGAGTGGGAAAGTGATAATATGCATACTGCAAATGCTGTAGTCACTAGAGCTCAAGCTCTAAACATGCCGCAATCTTCGCCTTCTGGAGATAATAATGACCAGAACCAAGGTGATCTCTTGGAGATTTCGCATGTTTCCTTTATAAAACAGCAGGAAGATGATCCTACTCTGAAGAAATTCTTTACTCTGGCAACAAAAGGTGATCCGAATAAGGATACAAATCGTAAATCTTGGATTACGATGAGGAATGGCGTACTTGTACGTATGGTACAAGACTCCGCTAAATCCATTCATTCTCAAATTCTTGTGCCCAAAAATATGAGAGTTAAAATCTTACAGCACGCTCATGATTCTCAGTGTGCTGGACATATGGGTTTTTCCCGTACTAAATCTAGAGTTCTTGCATCTTTCTTTTGGCCTGCTGTGAATAAGGACATACGAATCTATTGTCGATCTTGTAAAGTATGTCAAGAGGTTAAATCCAGAGGTCCACGCCATGCTGCACCTATTCAGGCTGCAGACATTCCCATTCGACCATTTCAAAAAATGGCGATAGACATCATTGGTCCATTTAAGATAAAGTCTGCTAGAGGACACCAATATATTTTGACGTGTGTGGATATGTGCACATGTTGGCCAGAGGCTGTTCCTCTAAAGAGCATAACTACTGCTGATATTGCAGATGCTCTTTGGTTAATATTTTCTCGTCTGGGATTTCCAGCAGAAATATTATCGGACCATGGTAGCCAACTTATATCGGATACCATGTCTCAAGTGATGTCGACTCTAAAAATAGAGAGATCTCTGAGTAGTATTTATCATCCTATGTCCAATGGGATGGTGGAACGTCTGAATAGAACTCTGAAAAACCTACTAGGTAAGATAACTGAGGATCATCCTCAGGATTGGGACAGGGTTTTACCCGCGGCTCTCTTTGCATATAGAGAGGTCGCCAACGAACATACAGGATTTTCTCCTTTTGAACTTGTCTTCGGCGCGAAACCGCGAGGTCCTATGTCCTTACTTCATGATCTCATAACTGCTGATAATATTGTCGATGACACAAAATCCTCTTATGAATATGTCATTGCACTTAGACACAAGATTATTGAAGCATGTAAATTGGCAACTGCTTCTTCTGAATTTGCGAAACAGAAGGCAAGGCAATTTGCCAATAAGACCAGACGCTTGCGACAACTCTGTCCAGGTGACAAAGTATTGGTCCTACTACCTTGTAGAGAAAACAGACTTCTTATTTCTTGGAAAGGTCCGTACGATATAATATCAAAAGTTTCCGATGTTGACTATATCGTCGATGTTGACGGGAAGCATAAAACCTTCCACATCAACATGCTCACGGAATTCCATGAACGTCCGGATTATTTACAACCTGTTTTCCAGGCAACGGACGATTTTCCAGTCCAACACGGACATTACTCATCACTGTCAGTAATACAGGATGAGGAAATGAGTTTCTCGGATGTAAATCTACCTTTTCCAATGATTCCGCTTCACTCTAATGAATCATGGAAAGATGTTGCGATTTCTCCCGAATTATCTCCAGGAGAGCAGAAACAAGTCTCTACTATGTTAGAACAATTTCAGGATGTCCTTACTGACATTCCTGGTCAAACTGATGTCATTCAACATGACATTATTCTTACTGACCATAATCCTATAAGAGTCAGACCGTATCCTATCCCGATACATTTTCAAGCACAGGTAGAGAAAGAGTTGGATGAGATGATAGAGTTAAAAATTATTGAACCATCCACATCAGCATATTCTTCGCCGATGGTTATCGTGCGAAAAAAAGACAACAACATACGTCTTTGCGTTGATTATCGCAAATTGAACCAAGTGACTAAATTTGATGCTGAACCTATGCCTTTACTAGAAGAGCTACTTACGAGACTATCGAATTCCCATTTCTTTACGAAACTTGATTTGTCTAAGGGATATTGGCAAGTTCCATTATCCGAACACGCCAAACCGTTTACTGCTTTTTCGACGCCTAGGGGTCTATTCCAATGGAATTTTATGCCTTTCGGCCTTATGAACACCCCTGCAACATTCGTACGCATGATGCGTCGAATCCTATCTCATCGCTCAGATGTCATTGCATATCTTGATGACATCTGTCTTTTCAGTGATACTTGGAACGATCACTATAATGGGATAAATGAACTATTGTCTATCTTACGCGAGCATAACCTGACAGCGAAACCATCTAAAGCTTGTATTGGTTTTAGCGAAATATCTTTCTTAGGTCACCGTGTTGGTCATGGGTTCCTAAAAACAGAGGACCATAATACAAGTAAGATACTTAACATTTCTATTCCTAAGACTAAAAAGCAAGTGCGAAGTCTCTTAGGTCTAATACAATTTTATGGACGATTCATTCCGAATCTGTCCTCCATTATGTCACCTCTTTCTTCCTTGCTAAAGAAAGGGTATCCTAATGTAGTCCATTGGACTCAAGAATGTCAATCCTCTTTGGATAAGGTTAAAACTATGTTTTCTACTTCACCTATCCTAGTATTGCCTTCTAAGGATAAGACATTTATTCTTCGTAGTGACGCTTCATCCACAGGGATCGGAGCAGCACTAATGCAAGAGTACTCTGGAACTCTGCATCCTGTGATGTATATTTCTCGAAAATTAAATGCCGCAGAGAAGAATTACTCGGTCCTAGACCGTGAATTATTGGCTATGGTTTGGTCAATCCTTAAACTTCAAAGATTTCTTCTTGGCGCGCATTTCATTGTGGAAACTGACCAGAAAGCTCTTACGGCTATTCAGAGTAAAAATCTGAAGAGCGCGAGATCAACGCGATACGCGATTGCTCTGCAGCCGTTTCATTTTTCGGTGCGAGCTATCCGTGGGTCAGAAAATGTGATGGCAGATATTTTGTCTAGATGCCCACATGATTCATAACTGTTAAATGATATGCCTAACTTTGCTACAGTTGTTCCTATGTTGAAATGTGTACACATATGGAATATATCATATATTGATTGTAACACTACTTAGCGGTTCACTGATGTTTATTCACCGCTGATCTTTCAATGTTTTTTCGTCTTTGATGTTCATGATGTTAAGATATCTAAGATGAAATTTATGTATAAACTGATGTAGAAAGTGTGGCATTGCCAGTATTGTAGTATGCGTTGGTGACACCTCTCTGGAAATATTTATACTTAGAGAAATACTTTCTCTAAGTTCATGAAATATATTCTCAATGCTTATCATCTGCGCATTGTTATTGGTGCGTTGTGAGCCTATTGTATGTTGCTCCTAGATGTATTTCAAAAAAAAAAAAAAGTACCTTTTTTTTTTCCCGAGGGGTGTGGTAATCTGTTGCGTGCATATTTTGACGCACATATTACAAAATACGATATGGCTATTTAATATGGAAAATATATATTTGCATTCATTTGTGTATGAAAATGCTTCCTCTGGTAAAGCTAGATAATTCATGATTGATTTACACTTTTGATTATATGAGTGATCTTTCTTGATATTGACTCGGCGCATGGATATTGTATTCATGTCCGTTCTTATTTGTTCGGGCCAGAAAATAGATTAATTTTGCTTGTTATGTTTATGGCCTGAATTCATGTGTACTACTTGTCTAGTGAAAGAAGATTCAGTCGTATATTGTATACCTTTATATGTTCAGGTTTTCGTAGTCCTTCTGGGTTGTGAAGAGTTCCGATAATGTCGCCAAGATGGCTGAGTGCTTTTTCCAGGGCTGGCACTGTTTAAGGTTTAACAGTGATTCATAGATGTTTTTCTAGGAGAAGTTTATGTCTCTGCAAGAGTCTATTTGTCAGAGATCCTCCTCATATGTGTGATTCGGACTCCAGTTATGCCAGACCCTATTTTTGATGATCTCGAGTCGATTAGACCTAGATGGAACATTGTGCTTCGTATCGCTAGGATCGTGTTTTGTATCGACGAAGATGACAGGCTTTCCTACAGCAGTTATGTCTACATGAAGTAACGTGATTACTGTAGAGCTGTATGGAAAAAACTTTATGAAATTATTTATATGCACATTCTAAATTAACTTTGGCTTATATCTACCTTCCTATGAGTGAGTGAGCGACAACTCAGGAAGGCGGCCATGTTATATTTCTGTCATCATATTTTTTGATCACTGTCAAGAGAACAGATTATGTATCCTACTATCGGGCAGTGGTATCGAGATCTTGTTAGGAGGTGAAAACCCACTATCGTGGCTTATGAGTATTATACAAACATTGGACATATTTCAGCTTAAGAACTTAGCCATGAAATGAAGGTTGGGCCAATGACTTTTGTATGTTTACCGATCCTCATTGACGCGTTCAGTCAGTAGAGGATACGGCGATTAGGTACCAGAACAGTGAATGCTACCTTAGGTTGAATGTTATTTCACTACTACATGAATGTATCATCCACGATTCAAATAACCAATGAATGTATGTCAACATGTTCCCATGACTGTATCCGTGCTGTCCAGTGTGCGTGCCTTCATTAAACTATTGAAATGTCAGCGGCAGTTCAAGTCGTCATTGCATTACATGAGAGTGTGTGAGAGGCATTATCAAGTGGTCTGTTACACCGAACTACTACACCATTCGCGTTACTTGACATTCCCACTCAATGTCAATATGACAGGTTCATTCGATGATGCAGAGGTAACTGAAGAAGACTTTCTTCAGTGATGATCAGTGCATGACCCAAAAATAACATCCGCATCCAGACATTCAGTAGTGGCGAAGACATCTACAAAAACAGATATTCTAGAACGCAGATACTCTACAGACATATTTTCTGATCTTATTATGGACATTTATAACTTTTCCCTGGCAAGCAGATGTACAGACTTTCATGAACAATCATCATCAGTACTTCTCATTACTGAAGTTAAGGGCAAGACAAATAAGCTTCCTATCAAACATCATCGCCATCATCAGCAACATCTCTCCAGTCAAGCATCAGTCCTCGAAAAAACATGTGAAACCCTCCTGTGCCATCCATTCATGGTCTTCCATGTCTGTCTCCAGTTCTCTTCAATATGTGTTTATTTAGTCTCCCTCTTAACATTGACATTTCTCTTAACTTGGAAATTCCAGAACACAGACTACCTTTTAAAACTATCAACTAATTTTCTGAAAGTGTATCCTATCCAATATCTTCTCCTGTCCCACTTGGGTAGTCCAGTTCTGTTCATCAGTTCCATATATGTGATCATGCCATCCTTCTATTACACGCAAGCACCATTTATGAAAGTCTGTATCTTTCTGTTGCATGTGATTTCTTAATTGTATTTCCTGCTTCGTCTTTCTGGCACATAAGGTATTTTTTCAGAAAGGACCATCTCAGAATACTGGAGTCTCCTTTCACTCAGTACCTCGGAGGATTCCACCACTTGTGCGGAAGGGGAATCCATGTTTTTTACGGAGTGAACAGGAACAAAAGAACGGGAGGAATACTTTATAACTGAAATAGCTTGGAAAGCTTGTGAACACAGGCACATATTTACAGAGATAACGAGTTTTAACAGTCTGTAAACTACTTGTCTGCTTCCAACAATTCAAAGATATGTTTGTGTTTTTATGAAACTACTACAACAATGGCTCAGATTCTATGACCAAATGTTTGTTGCATACAACAATATATTTATGATTCACTTACATATTTGTAGTCATAATTCAAAAATGGTAAGGAATTAAAAGCTGTTTTTGATGACAATTCTTCTGCCAGCATCTGTCGCCTGTAACACAATGAAAAACGTTTATTAACTTCACAATACACGCAGCAGTGTCTAAAATCATATCAGAATTTTGCACCAAACAAAAACCTGGGCACTAGGTCAAGTGTTCAAAAGTACTGTTGTGAAACATACAGAGTTATTTTTTTTAATAAAACACAGCAGCAATAATATAACTCTAAATTCTGCCTTGTAAAATCATTCAGATTTGGTCAAATCTATAGCCATAGAAAACAAAAGGATGGGAAAATACGCACTAAGTTATCTGAATTATATAATTCAAAAATAAGCAGTCCCGAAACAAAAATCAAACAAGAGTCAAAATTCGATATAAAATGTTTGTAACAAATGATTTCTATATTATCTTATTGTTTATCATTATCTGAGTTTCCATTCCATGTTCTAGAGGTGGCCACCAGAATCCACTTCAAATTAACCATTACAAAATATTTAACAACAGGCACCTACTCCATCTCCATCTTTTTATTGAAACAACATGTCTTTCTCTCTCTTAGCTGCCTCTTACAACAACTTGTCTTTCTCTTAGCTGTCTCTTACAACATGTCTTTCTCTTAGCTGTCTCTTACAACATGTCTTTCTCTTAGCTGCCTCTTACAACAACTTCTCTTAGCTGCCTCTTACAACAACTTCTCTTAGCTGCCTCTTACAACATGTCTTTCTCTTAGCTGCCTCTTACAACATGTCTTTCTCTTAGCTGTCTCTTACAACATGTCTTTCTCTTAGCTGCCTCTTACAACAACTTCTCTTAGCTGCCTCTTACAACAACTTCTCTTAGCTGCCTCTTACAACAACTTCTCTTAGCTGCCTCTTACAACAACTTGTCTTTCTCTTAGCTGTCTTTTACAACATGTCTTTCTCTTAGCTGTCTCTTACAACATGTCTTTCTCTTAGCTGTCTCTTACAACATGTCTTTCTCTTAGCTGCCTCTTACAACAACTTCTCTTAGCTGCCTCTTACAACAACTTCTCTTAGCTGCCTCTTACAACAACTTCTCTTAGCTGCCTCTTACAACAACTTGTCTTTCTCTTAGCTGCCTCTTACAACAACTTCTCTTAGCTGCCTCTTACAACAACTTCTCTTAGCTGCCTCTTACAACAACTTGCCTAAAGAATCAGTGGTTCTAGTCTTTCTTTGTTTGCTCAGAAACTTTTGGAGAACCAGACGACGGGGAGGTCAAGTTATATAACATAAGATTATTACCTGATTGCTACTCCTCTAACGTAGCTGGCTAGTACACTCTCAAGTTTGTAGGCCGGGATCTGTTTGGACTTGACCAGCATCTTTATTTCTGCATCCGTCAGAGCCTCTGGACCAATCTTTCAAAAACAAAACAATAAAAAGCTGCATAAGTTAACTAGGGCGGCCAATGGCTGTGAAATATGCTTGTCTCTTTATCAACAGTTCTGAGTTTAACTCACTGTGATCTGGGACAATGTTTTTCTTTCTGTCCAATGAAATAAAAGCAACATCTGCTAGACATATGCCGGGCATCTAGCTGACTTAGACAAAAACTATGATCAATTTTGTGATGTTTGAGTTATGTCCCATATAGATTCTTGATTGACTTCTCTAATGAGACCACCACTACACTTGGCTCCCATGCAGGTGGCCTATATCATGGGCTCTTGAAGTGGTGGATTCTGTAGCTATTTGTTGTACACAAGAAGGTTGGCAGTGCCGTCCACACCCTCACATTAACTGTATGTGATGACGTGTGTGATGACACGTGAGAGACAACATTAAAACTGTGTAGAAATGTAGAACTTCAAGAATACAGCATCGATACACTTTTGTACACACCCTTAAATTAACTGATGACAGGTGTGAAAACTGTGTAGAAATGTAGAACTTCAAGAATACAGCATCGAGACACACATTATTAGTTTTATCCAATAGTTTATCTCTATGTCTTCCTCAACTTCTCTCGTCCTCTATTTTTCCCTTGGTGATATTTTCAAGTGCTTCTCATCTCATCATATGTCCAATGAAAGTTGATTGTCTTCTCCCTACATTAACTGTTACATTGTTCAAAGGTTGACATTCTGGGATGTTTATCTTAGCTGTCCATGAGATTCTTAGCATTCATCTAAGAGACCACATCTCTGTTGCCTCCAAGGATATTTTGCTCATTGTTCAGGACTCACTTCCATACATTAATATTGGTTCAATGTAACACTATAAAACTATTATTTTTTTTTTTTTTTTCAGTGATTGATTGTACAGGATGCTCCTCCATTGATGCAATGCTGTTTTTAGCTTGGCATGTTCCGCTGTTAATCTCAGTGATGAAAAAGGAACTAGATATGTGGTAACAATAAGGATAGTCAATCAAAGAGATATTGCAGATTAATAAGATAATTATACACACAAAATGACAACATAAACAAAACAGGATAGAAATAACAAGAAGTCCAAAAGATGCGATTCCAGTCCATTAAGATGACACCATTGCCTAGCTAAGACAGAGATATGTCAGGGAATTAGGTTAACTGAACATTTAAAATACAGTGTCAACAAATACAACTTGAAACAGCAAAGAAGCGTGGAACTACAGTTTGGAAAAATAGAATTACAAATGAGAAACATAGAGCATTACAATCAGGAGTGTAAAACCACAGTTTGGAATAATAAATTAAATAATAAAATAAATATGAAGCTTGCCTGTTTATGGGCCACTTTGAGTATTTGGTCTTTCAAAGTTACGATGGACCGATACCTGAGTTTTACCGCCACTATATTGATGATGGGAATGGCATTACAGACATGTCTGAGGTAGACCTCCGTTGATTTATTGACTATGTTGGTAATTTCGTCATCTGCCTATTCTCAACTCTGATCCAGCTATCTGTGAATTTTTCTGGGATCCCCCTCTGGTGGCATATCACAGGGATAAGAATTTCAAGTTCTCATACACAGCCGTTTGATGAATACTTGCCCTCCATATTTTGGTACACAGTCTTGCCACTGCCCAAGATATCGTATGTGTGCGCATGTGCTCCAGACTCTGACTGTTTTATTTCCGAAGGGCAATTTTATTATTAGAGAGTCATTTACATGTGAATCTAGGAATCTTATTTATGCCATTATCTGTAAAAGATGCAACATTACCTATATTGGTGAAACTGGCAGACGTTTGGCAGATAGATTCCGTGAGCACTTAACTCTTAAACTCCACAGCAACGCTCTGAGCATTGCAAAATTCAACATGCTGTGCCAGAGCAACGTTCTGAGCGTGACTAAAGAACTCTCGCTAATAAATGTAGAAACTTAACCATGTAATCAAATCCATGTTTTCTAAACCTAACCAGAACTTCCGTTACTGTTGTATGATCCTTTTATCGAAGGATTTCGAGCTGTTCACACGTGTTATTTCTTTGTTATTGAATTTATTTGCTAGTCAGGAGTGATCCGATTTTGTGAAAAATTTGTGTGTGGCTATAGCATTATGGCAAGTCATATTCCTATTAGTTCTATGCCTTCTAGACGAATGTCTGCATCTAAAGCATTAAGTTTACTTGTAAATATAATGGAGAGTGAAGATGATTTGATGGACTCTGATAGTGTTTTATCAGATGATGGAAGTGTTGCAGCAATGTCAGACACTTCGGATTCAGGTGACGAGAGGGCGTTGCCCCAGCCTGGCCCATCGAAAGGTAAGAAAGCTAGGCTTACAACACTAGATGACTGGTCACAGGTTGCTGATGATGCTAGAAGTACGGTTAAAACTTCAAACAACTTTAGATTTATCCCCAAGCCACGAGGTACAAAAACAGAATATGTTGATGAAACATCAACACCACTGGATTGCTATTTGGCTCTTGTCAGAAATGATGTGATGGAATATATAATCACAAGCATCAATGAATATGCCACAAGACGTGTACAGATGAACACCCCAGTTCAAAAACATGCCACAAGACGTGTACAGATGAACACCCCAGCTCAAAAACAATCAGTGTATAACAACTGGAAACCTGTAAATAGGCATGAATTTTTAAAATTCATTGCAGTCACTAATTCAATGGGGTTGGATAAGAGACCAAGCATACGTGACTACTTTTCAAGACAGCCAAGCTTGTATACACCTTTCTACATCAAAATGTTTGAAAGACCGAGATTTGAGGCTATATATCACACAATGCTTCATGTGGGAGATGCAGATACTGATGGAAAGAGCAAAATTGAGCCTTTTGTGGGCATGCTATGCTCAAATTTCAACAGTTTCTTTATACCATTTGAAAACATTTCAACTGATGAAATGATTATTGGTTTCAAGGGGCGTTGGAGATATAAGCAGTTTAATGCATCCAAGCCCAAAAAGTATCACATAAAAAGTTTTGGATTGGTAGACAGTGCCACTGGATATGTACTGAATCTGCTCACTTACTATGGAGCAGATACATCATACGATCCAGAGTGTGATTCTGACAGTGGCCATGCCATTAAAATCTTCAGTACTCTGCTCAGCTGTCTTGGAAGTGGATACAACATCTATGCTGACAGGTATTACACCACCAGAGCTTTAGTTGATTTCCTTCTTGCACATAAATTCTATTTCACAGGGAAAGGTCTTTCCTTGAAACATATGGAAAGCCGGTACTGGGTCTCTAAAGATGACAGAATTGTGTGCACTGCATGGAAGGATAAAAAGGCAAAAAAAACCTGTGGTGATAGTCACTTCAAATGGAAATGCTGAAGACATTACACACAGGCAAAAAACCAAACCATCCACTATCCATAGCTACAATATGAGCATGAATGGTTGTGATAAGGCTGACCAGATGTTGAGTTATTATGGACTCCACACAAGGAAAAGCAATAAATGGTGGAAGAAAATCTACCACTGCATAGTGGAGATTTGCTGCAATAATGCACATATTCTATATGTTTTGTCTCGACCAGAGGGCGCTAACACAAAAATGTCACTTAAAAAATTCAAGCTGATTTTAATTAACCAGCTTACAGAAGCAGCAGCTGACTTGATGACTGAAGCAGATGACATGATGAGATCCAGAATTGGCCGCCCTATTAAGTCAAATGCAATAGAAAGACTTCAGGGCTCGAAGCATGTAACTGTAAGAGCAAAAAATGATGGATGCTGCAGAGTGTGCAGTACACCGAAGAATGTAAAGTGGACAGTCTTTATTTGTGAGGGATGCGAAGGCAAACCTCGACTTCATCCTCACTGCTTCAAGTTATGGCACTCACAGCGCAAGCTTGAATCATAAAATAATCATGCAAATTTATTGTGAAAATGTTTCATTTGATATTTTTTTAGTTTATGTGCTGGAAAAAGCCATAATATGGTAATTTATATATTCTAGGATTTTTTCAGTGTTGTGAAGTTTTTAGTGGCTGCAGCATACACTGCATAAATGCACTAAATGTGCTAAATTTTGCTATATCTAGTGTTGTGTTATTTCAAAAATGGATTACCTTGATGTTTCAAGACTGAGTGGTAAGTTTTAATGACTACAACATTAACTGGCCATCGGTAAGTGCACATTTTGCTTTCAATATTTTTGTGTTTTTCAAATAACATTCATCATGCTTTAATGTCTACTAACAGCATGTTTGTTAATACTACAAAATAAATTAATAATTACAATTCTACTTCCATTCCCCTTCATGTTGATATATAATATGTGCTTGTTCAAAGAAAAATTCACAACAAAATTTAGACTGAAAGATGAACACTTCACTCTATAAAATTCTGCCCAAAAAAAAAGTCTGGCACAGCGTGCAAAATAACTCTGGAAGGAAAGAGTTAAATGACATTTATCACAGAGAACTGAAACCTGTGGGCCTTCATTTCAATAGCCCAGACCATTCTGGTCCCTGTGACATCCAGGTAACTGGTTTACGCTGCTGCTTTTTTGATGACCGTAGTCGATTTTCGCTAGAGAATCGTCTCATTTTCGAAATGGGTTGCCTTTCTCCTAATGGTCTAAATGTCCAACATCATTTTGCTTGACTCTGTTATTCATTGGCTTTCCTCTATTTCAGACTTCTTTATTTCATCCGTTGCTTTTTTCATGATCTTTCTTTTATGTAGTTTTGTGTTTCCATTTGCGTATTTTTATGACATTACTTTTATTCATCGCTGTTTGATGCCATTGGGCTAATGTTTATTACTTGCCTGATTCTTTCAGCGGAGAGTTTTATAGCAGGACTTCTTGTTTTTTTAATTCCATTTTCTGCTTTTGATTTTTGTTGATTGTTAAATTTCTTGTATTGATTAATTCTTTTTGGTTGTGTAGTTTCCTTGCTTTATTATTGCTCTTCATCTGTGTAAATATATATTACATGTTTGCAATGTCTATAGAATTTTTCTTTAACATGTCTATATTTCTTGTCCTTGTTGCCTGTTTGTAACTGTGGCTGATGAAGGGGGAAACCCAAAACGTCCCATGTTTCCTGCGTACCATTAATTTGTAAAACTGATTCAATACCATTTTATACGAGTATATATATATATAAATACTGAAGCACATTAAAAATGCACCACCTGTATAATCCAGGAACAGAGTGTGAAATGTAAATATAAGTGTTTACAAGTTTACATATTTGGAATCTTTATTCATTTTCCTATGAATTCATGCTGGTCATTAATTTGTACATTTGATTGTTATGAAATTCATTGCATTCTGTGCAGGCAAGGGAGAAAACCAAAAATGCAACCAATAAAAAAAATTCATTCACACTATCCTCAGTATCTGGTATGTCCACCGTGTGCTTGCAAACAAGCTTGGCAGCGGCTCCGCATGGAATGCACAAGTCTCTGAAGGAAATTCCGGGGAATCAAGTCCCATTCACGTGTAAGAGCAGCTTCGAGCTGTTGCAGATTAGCTGGAGAACCTTGCCTGTAGACTCTGCGTCCAAGCTCGTCCCCCAGATGTTCTATAGGGGACATGTCTGGTGATAGGGCAGGCCAATCAATCGTCACAATGTTCTGCTGCTGTAGATATTGCTGCGTAAAGCATTCGGTGTGCGCACGTGCATTATCCTGCTGGAGCAGCTGCAAGTCTGGATAATTTGTGAATGCAGGAGCAACCAATGCATACAGAACCTCATCTCGATATGTCACAGCATTAACATTTCCACGGAAGACGTGAAGAGGCAAGCAATGGTGAAAACTGAATCCTCCCCAAATGTGAATACTGCCACCTCCAAATTGGTTGTGCTGACGAACACAGCAATCTGCAAAGCGCTCTCCACACCATAGCCAAATCCGAATACGTCCATCAGCAAAGGATATGTTGAATCTGCTCTCGTCTTTGAATAGGACAGCATTCCACTGCAGTCTAGTCCATCTGACATGTTGCTCTGCCCATTGCAGGCGCTGCTGACGATGTCTGTGAGTCAAGTTTGGCCCAACATAAGGCCGTCTTGCAGTAAGGCCTGTATCTCTGAGTCGTTGTATGACTGTCATTCGAGAGACTTGCCCACGTCTACCCACTATTGCTCTTGCTGTTTGACTTACCGGGAGAGAATGATTCCTTAGGTGACTCAGCACAATATGACGATCTTGCGCAGGGGTAATAACTCGTGGTTGGCCACTCCAAAGTCTATCCTGGGCACTGCCAGTGGTTCCATAACGTTCATTGAGACGTACAATAGTGCTGTGGTGGCAATTCATCCTTCTGGCAATGGCCCGCGAGCTCATTCCGGTCTTCAACATACCAATGGCTCGTTGGCGGTCGTTTTCAGATAGTCGTGGCATTTCAAGCACATGTACTGGGTGTTTTGTCTCAATGGCCTTTTTATACCAAGTATACTGCCACAACGCGTACACATTTTCAGGGTCATAGCTGTTGGGAATCGTGTTGCACGTGTAACTTTCATTGCTTTCATGTAGTCTGTACACAAACCCGTGGGTTGAATCATGCACTCTCCATTCCAGCAGCCATTTGCTCTCTACCTCTTGACAAACACGGGGAAAATCCATTCCTACACTTTTTCTTTCCAGCTTCTCGGCATCAGTATATATAATAGTGGTGCGTTTTTAATGTGCTTCAGTATATATAGTTTGGAATTGTTATTGTTATACAGAATTGACCTCATTGCACTCCGGGCAAACACAAAGGTGTTCAGTCTCCATCAGTATATGTCGAAGAGTGTGAATGCTAACTGTTCCTGTAGCCCTCTGGTTGTAAACACTACGGATGCATCCTCTCGTGCGTCCATCTCTACTAGCCTTACGTTTGATGCCAAACTCCAACAGTCTTAACCTTGATAATTCATCTATTGCAGTGTCATTCTCTAACAGGTGACCATTAATTGTTCTCAGTATATCTCCCTTATCCATATCTAGTGTCCTCACTATGGGTGCTCTTGATGCTAGTCTGTCAGCTCTTTCATTACAGCATACCCAGCATGACCAGGACAGTATACCCACACCAGCTCTTGTAGACTCTAAGCTTCTATGAATGCTTTCCATTCATGCCGCAACCAACCACTTTAAATCTTCCGAAGCATGGACTGAGAGTCTGACACAATGATGGCCTTTGTTAATGAAGTTTCAGTTATCCACCTTAAGGCTGCAGTAACAGCCTCGACCTCCATTCTCATGCTGGAAATTGTTATCTTGTAAGCCCCGCTATGTTCAGCGACGATTCTGCCCTGCACCCGAGCAGAGAAGCCCCAACCAGATTTCTCACCACGGATCATCTCCCGGTATGATCATGTATCAGTTGATTCATTTCCAATTCTGCTTTTCCATTCCCTCAATTTCTACACTCTCTGCCAAGGCTGATGATGACCTGCTGGTAGTTAATCCAGTTCTCATCGGATATACTCCACTCATCCCCCTTGAATATACTGTCGACTGTGGCCACCTGTTTGATTGTTGTCTCTGCCTGTGCCATCCATGACATTCCTCTCTCTATTCTTGCTCCCTTAATGTCAACTATGTTACCATGCAGAGGGTGCCGTTTGTCTGTGGATACTCGCATATAGGCTTTTGCTTGGGCCATCGCATATCTGTATTTAATCAACAGCACTCCAAGCATATACCTCACTGTCACAATAGGGGTATCTCACGTACAGCCCAAGACTATGCGCATCCCTTCATTCTGAATGCGTTCTAGTCATTCACATTGTGTAACTGACAACGTGAGTATTCCCAGCCCATACTCAATGACCGATATGACTAGCTGTTGATAAAGAAGAAATAGTAATCTCTGCTCCAGACGCGCCACGGCCATTATTTTCAGGGCCGCTAGACCTCTCCTGCATTTCTGTGTGATTTGCTCAACATGGTACTTATACGAGAGCCCGCGATCAAATGTAACTCCGAGGTACTTCAGCTTTTCTTGCATTTCAATCCTCTGTCCATTGAGAGTAATATCTTGGAGGTCTGCTTTCACAATGGAGTTGTTCAAGGAGCACCACATCATGCAGGCCTTGTTGGGATTGACTTTAGAGCCAGTTTCCTCGCACCATTTAGACACCTCCTGTAGTGTCTCTTGTATGCTATTAACTATTTCTTGTCGGTCAGAGCCAGTTCTGTAAATGCACTTTAGAATCCAGTAGGAACACTGCCTCAGGTCCTGATGTTGTACAGTATCACCACATAAAACAGCTTGATGACACAGGCATTAAGAGTGTGGTGAGTGATTGTTGAAGGACTTTCGTGTGGGGTTACTGGTTGTGTTGCCTGAATTCTGATCGTGCTAATGTTCTTACGCGAATGGGGTGAACCTCACCTTCGGTTTGTCGTAATGCCTGAACTTGGCATCAAGATGTAAACAACTGTTCATCTTATTAACTCAGCAACTTGACATAAAATACGTAATTCATAAGGTTGAATGGTGTAACGTGATTCAACGAATAATGCCTCCGGTTCGAGTCCTTCACAATTTAATATGGATTACACACATACATAAACAGTTCAATTCACACATGAGGTACATGCATCAATCAATCAATAGCGTAGACTGCTGTTTTACGTGTCAATGTCCGTTTAAGGATACAATGCAGTAATTGTCGTCAGAACATCACAGCTATATGCACGCGCAGATAGAATGGCTACCTGCCGACAGTGAGACTGTGAGTCTAATTACTTCGTATAAAGTAGACGATTATCTTTCTCCTTCCAAGGATTTAGTTAATCACTAACCTCCATAAGTTTCCTCTCTCGTAGAGTTCTAGGACTGACCCTGGTCCTGCATAAATACACATATAAATGGCTATATCATGCCATTAATTTGGAAGGCTAGAAAAACGCAGCTATTCAGCTTGACGGTCAAAGTAACAAAGGGTAGCGTCTCCTAGTTACCAACTGTGACCCAAACAACGCTAGACACGTCATAATCGATCGTGTATGGAGCGTTCAATAATTGAAACATCTATCGCAATATATTAAATGTCTTAACCTTTACAATTGCACGTCTGCTAACCTTTAGCAGACGGCGTTAATAACATATACCGTAACAATTCCCTGTACACCGGGGGAAAAAAAATTGATAGATTTTTTTCCAAGATCTATCCGACTTAACAATTTTTCAAAAAATTTAACACAATTGTGACATATGGCCGACGATGTTCTGAGTAGAACCGTGTCGCGGTCATGTCAACTAACTATTTGTCATAGTCATCTAACATTAATCATATTATATATCAATATTATGCATATTATTATATCAACTAAATAAAATGTGTAATGTCAATAGTGAATGATAGAATTAAATTAAAGTAAGGTCTGTCGTATTAGTATGTCATATAGGAATTAATTTGACTAATTAAAATTAAATTAATTAATTAAACTAAGAGTTAAATTATTAAGATTCTAATGTAACACGATGTTATGAGAGAAGAAAAGACAAATAAGTGAGAAGAAATAGAAAGAAATTCGAATATAAGTTTAACTTAATTGTGTGTGTTAAGTGTTAGTGAATAATAACTATCTAATTTAACTAACTAAATAACGTATAGGTACATTAAAAAAAATATTAATCTAATACTTGTGTGAGATTTATTTTCTCTTTTCATAATTTCTTCTTTTTATATTTCGTTCTCTTTTTTGTTTTTTTTTCATTTCATTTTTTTCTCACATTTCATTTTATTGATATTAATTCAATTAAGAAGTTAAGTTAACTAATTAATTAGTATAGGATATGATGATCCATCCGTAGTCCTGATCCTGATGAATTCTTTTAGACAAAGTGTTGAAGCATTTACGTCGGACAGAAATGTCAATTATCCTAGGATCCAAGAATTAAGTGCACATAGGATAATAAGTTCGACTTGTCGTCAGATATTGTTCCATGATTGTTGAACGAATATTCATATATTGTGTATGGACGTTAGACGAAGTTTCAATGTCAATATGTATACCTTGATTGTCTTTAGTTCAATTCTGTGATGCATATAGTGTTTATAATTATTAAATTGAAGTCAAGGTTAGTTCCCTTATAGTTGATACTTTGTTCTATCCAATGTAGTGATGATTGACGTAGTTTAGGAATGTCAATGTTGATTATTCGTCGTCAATAGGATTACGTGACAACGCATCCGCCACAATGTTTTCAGTGCCAGGAATATGTTCAATGGAGAATTCAAATGGCTGCAGGATGATCGCGTATCTGGCGAGTTTTGGGCTTTTGTGGTTTGATCTACGCAAAGATGCTACAGCACGCTGGTCAGTCTGAATGGTGAATGGAGCACCAAGCAAGAACTTTTCCAGTTTTGTGATTGCCCATATAACTGACAAAAGTTCCTTGTCCACTGTGGAATACTTTGTTTCTGCCGGCTTTAGCTTTCTTGAAATATATAATGTAGGATGTAGAACGCCATCATGGTTCTGGAGCAGGCATGCACCGATGCCGTAGTTACTAGCATCTGTTCGTAAGAAAAATCTTTTGGAAGCATCGGGAAGTCTTAAAATTGGTTCATGCGAAAACAAATTTATAATTTTGTTGAAAGTTTCATTGCATATACCAGTCCATGTCACCTTCACCGGCATGTCTTTTTTTTAACAATGAAGACAATACAGCCGTGATGGATGACAAGTTTGGTATGAATCTACTGTAATATTGAACAAGTCCTAACAAACTCCTGACCTGTTTCTTCGTCTGAGGAACTGCTATGTTTAGAATTTTGGAGACCGTACTAGGTAACGTTCGGATATATCCCGCTCCAATGATATGTCCCAAAAAGGTTATCTCATTACACGTGATCTGCACCTTTGTAGGTTTAGCAGTTAGATGATAATTCCTTAGAGTGTCGAAAACATATCTAAGTCCCGAAACATGTTCCTCAAACGACGAACTAAACAAGCATATGTCGTCAATATACGTAATAACGTCTAATCTACCTGATAAAATTTGTCGCATCAGGCGAATGAAGGTAGCTGGCGCATTAACAAGCCCAAAAGGCATCACATTCCACTGGTATAGACCTTGTGGAGTGGAAAATGCGGTGTAGTACTTAGCCTTTTCGGTCAGTGGTATCTGCCAATAACCTTTAGTTAAGTCTATCTTACTAAATATAGTTGCGTTGGATAGACGTGGCAGTAAGTCGTCGATAAGTGGATGTGGTTCGCTGTCAACTATAGTCTTAGCATTTAATTTTCTATAGTCAACACATAGTCTGATGTTATTGTCCTTCTTCCGGACAATCACTAATGGAGAAGAGAATGGCGAATTACTAGTCTCAATGATTCCCAGAGACAACATCTGTTCAAGTTCCTTAGTAGTTTTAGCAAGGAAATGTAAAGGAACCGAATAGGGATGTACACGAATAGGTGTATCGTCATTGAGAGTAATGTCATGACTGATAGGCGATGTGCGACCCGGGACGTCGGTCAACACATCTGGATAAGATTGTAAGAGATTAGCAATCTGTAGACGCTGTTGCGGTGTAACCATTGAAGAGATAGTTACATCCCGCCAAGATTCAGTAGGTTGAACTACTGGTACTGGTAACGGTAACTGTACCTCAGGAAAAGAAGATTCTTCTTCCCGGATGACTGATAAGTTGGAATAATAACAAGTAGATACTGTGTTGTCATCTAGTTCATGGAAAATTGACTGTAAGTGTTCAGGACGTGTATGAAATTGCTTGAGCATGTTAATATGAAATATCTTTTTGTGTCCCTTGATATCTAAGACGTAATCAACGTCGGAAATTTTATCAATGACTTTGCAAGGACCATTCCAAGATATCAATAATTTATTGTTATTGTGAGGAAGTAACACATAAGCCTCATCGCCTGGGAATAATTGGCGTAATCGTCGAGACCTATTTTGTAGAGATCGAGCCTTAGCTTTTGCAGCCTCAGAAGAAGCTGTTGCCAACTGGCAAGACTCAATAATGTTCTTCCGAAGATTAATCACATACTCGTAAGATGACTGAGTGTCCTGAGTCATCTCCGCGTCAATTAATAAGTCTTTTATTAGTCCCATAGGACCTCTTGGGGGAGCACCAAAAACTAATTCAAAGGGAGAGAAGCCAGTTTGTTCATGCGGTACCTCCTGATAAGCAAATAGAACAGCTGGGAGTGCTCTGTCCCAGTCATGAGGGTGCTTAACAGTAACCTTATGTAGTAGTTGTTTAAGTGTACGGTTAAGTCTTTCAACTGCACCATTACTCATAGGATGATAAATACTACTTAAATTCCTATCAATGTTCCAGGTTTTCATGACTTCCTTCATGGTGTCAGATATGAACTGTGACCCATGGTCTGATAAAAGTTTTCTAGGAAACCCTATTCTAGAAAAGATGAGATGTAGTGCATCAGCTACATCTGTGGTAGTGGTGGTCTTTAATGGGATAGCTTCTGGCCATCGTGTGCACAAATCAATGCACGTAAGGACGAATCTATGTCCTCTGGCCGATGGTAGCAATGGACCAATAATATCTATGGCCATCTTGTCAAACGGTCTTACTGAGATATCGCAAGCCTGAATAGGCGCCGTGTGAAAAGCTCCACGTGCTTTCACTTCTTGGCATGTAGTACAGGAACGTACATACTGCGAAATATCTCTTGACACTCCTGGCCAAAAGAATGAAGACAGTACTCGAGATCGTGTTCGAGTATATCCCATATGTCCAGCACACTGTGAGTCATGCGCATGTTGAAGAATGTACCGTCTAAAAGTATACGGGACCATAACTTGTTGTTTCATTTGTGATTTGTCATTAAAACATCTAATCAATAGGTCATTTTTAATAACAAACCAATGTTTGTTATTATTACCTGAGGATAGATTGTCAACTTTATCAACCAGCTTAAAAAATTTTTTTTAAAGATTTATCCTCTTTTTGTTTGGTTGCAAATGTTTCCCTGTCAATAGGTGAATTGACTACAAATTCCTCTTGGTTGTCTACATCCATTTTATTATCACCAACTTTCTCCATGAGTTGAGTCTGCGCTCTAGTCGTCACGGCGTTTCCAGTGCATAGGTTATGTTTCTCCCATTCTATGATCTCATCTGGAGTACAATCTTTACTGCCGTGTATACGACCAACCATCAGATCAGCAATAGGCTTTTTTAGCATACATACTTTTACATTCCCTGTGAAAAAGGGTGTTCTAATATGAACAATAGCTGTGGGGTAAAACTCAATAGTTCCACCAAATGTCATGCAGCGGACGTATTCTCCTGTCGCACAGCTAGGATGTACCAGCGACTGACGTACACCAATCGTCGTGGATCCTGAATCTCTCAGCACTGAGACGACGGATCCATTAACGATTCCCCTGTTAAAAATTAGTAAGCCTGTTCCATCGTTGACTGCAAGACCTACCTCTGGTGTAATATGTCCGCAGTTAAGCACTGTTTCTTTCGCCTTCTGAAAAATAAGATTGCATTGTTGGCAACTATTTGCCACATTATAATTAATAGCAAAACATGCAGCAGAAGACTGTGTTGTATTATTGTCAAGTGGGACCTGAGCTATAGGGGTAGTATTATTTGTAACTGCCGCCCCTGTATTATGGTTGTAATGAGATGATCCCCGAGAATGAGATCGATTCCGAGTATAATTGTTAGAATTATCTCGTCGTCCTCTATAGTAACTATTATCTCGATGTCTCGAGCCATGATTATTACCATTCCAGTTATTGTTATTTTTCGGGGTATGTGATCGATTATAATTAGTGTTATGTTGACTATTGTGGTAGTTTGTTTGAGGTGAATAATTTCTATCTCGTGATCTACCTCTGTTGAACTCATTTTTATTGTTGAAATCATTATTATGTCCCTTCTGAAAGTTAACATTGTGATTTCTTTAGAACCTACTTCTGTCTACACTGTGATGTCTTTGTTTGTTATTATGATTGTAGGCCATATTAGACGCCACAGGTAGAGGTTCTCTTAATGAGGAGTTAGAAATGGTTGCATTCGGATGTGCCGAACAGTAGTTTAAAGAAATTTTTTCCAACTCGTCAATAGTACCTGGTTTACGCTCCTGCAAATATGCAAAGAATGGCTGGCTAACCGAAGATAATACCTTATCCCGTAGTAGCAAATCAACTAATTTGTCGTACGATTTGTTGACTTCTGCCAGTTCAACCCATCTATTAAATGTATTGCGTATGTTCGCAATGAATCCTGCAAAATCTTTTGGAGATTCAGGTAAAATTCCCTTAAATTTCAACCTACAGTGTTCCTCGTCCAGGTGAAACCTTCGTAAAAGCAAGGACTTAATAGCACCGTAGTTATTTGCTATTGATGGGTCAGCATTTTGAGAAGCCGTCAATGGTTCTCCAACCAAGAATTCATTTAACTTGAGTACCCATGACTCTTCGGGCAAATGATTTGTTTTGCAAGTCTGTTCAAAACGTGACAGAAACGATGAAAGGTCGTCCACGTTTAAGTTGAAAGTGGGTAATTTAAAGTTGTAGAAATGTTTAGTTTGGCTGGATGACGATCCATTTTGTGCGTTATTATTCTGGTTTGCATCAGCACTTTGTGCTTGTAATCTTGCTGTCTCCAATTTAATACGCGCCAATTCCATTTCTTGTTGTAAAATAATTTCCTCTCGTTTCAATTTATTCTCTTCTTCCTGTTGAGCAATTTCTCTTAATCTATTTTCCTTGGCAATTTGCTTCATCTCACGTTCTGCTTCCTCTTTCTTTAATGCAGCCTTTTGTTCCTCCATTTCTGCTTTATGTTTTTCCAGTTCTGCCTCAGCAAACTGACGAAGTTCTTGGGATTTATAACCATATTCTTTACCAATTTTAACGAAATGGTCTATAGTAAGCATTTTGACTTTTATCCGTAAGTAATTATTGATAATTACTGATTAAAATAGTCAATAGTAGCTTCAGAGTAATTATTATACTTACTCAACTTAGGAATATTCAATATAAATAATCACAATAGTACTGAACTCTTATGTCTAAGTTCAACTAATAGACAATATTTTGTAACAATATTGTATCTAAGTACTAACTATATCATAAATAGTTATGATATCTGTTAACTATAATGTAATTACATCACACAATTAATCTTAATATCCAATAATGTTGGGTATGATTCCTAGTAATTATATTGTTCAATGTACTAAGTCACTCTCTTAGTACCAGAAAAGTATATTAAATAATATACAATGGGTCTGTCACCTCAAAGGTAGACTATAAGATTATTTTATTTGGTCAATATATATATATTATATTATTATTATTATTATGCCCTAGGCATCTCTTATAAATTGTAGTGCTAATTTCTTGGACTATCACTGCATAATTATGCAATGTCCCATATTAACCTTAAATGTCAGAAAAAAAATTAATTAAATTAAATTACAAGTGTATTATTGAATATAATGTCATATTATTAATGTAGTATTTAATATATATCATGAGTACAAACAAAAAAATGATGCAACTAAAGGGTACAAACAATGTCAAGACGCAAACAAGACATTTTCACAATTAAAAATGAATTTATGAACTAAATAAAACAAGCGGAAGTGTCACACGGAAAACGAAGGGTCAAAGATTGACCCGAGGTCAACTGAATATGCAAAGTACACAAAAAAAAAAATGACTGCAAAAAATGATGACATCACAGGACTCATAACGGACGAACATTTAACAATCATCAAATAAATGATAGTAAGAGTAGACTGGACGAAATAGTTAACGAACATGATACAAAACTGAATAAAAATGTGAACTTAGTACAAATAAAATACACCAGTTATCTACGGAACGGTACAGTTAACACAATCGTCAAACGACAGCAGATTTGGACAGGCAGTCCATTCGGCAGAATCTTCGATGGAGCTCCCAAAAAGTGCGATCGTTTAACTGCCCTAAGAAACGACCGAAATCAATTCAGGCATCGTGAGAGCCACAGAATCTAATTTCGGTTCATCCTCCCTACCGCCCACTAGTTAACAACACCTTAAAAACAACAAAAAGTACATTAAACATAGGTAAAAACATGCCTATGTAGGCAGAAGGCATGGACTCAGTTAGCACTGTCACGTTAACGACAATAGTTATTGAGCTAAACTTATCTTTATTTGCTGCTTCACTTGATGCTCGTTGTCGTCGACGGCTAGGCCTGTGCCTTTGACTGTCTGCTCCTGATGGGCAGGCAACGGTAGTCCATCTTGTGCATCTTGATAAATTTGAAGCGAACTAGAAAGGCGTTGAAAAGATGTCTTCTTCACGGCGACAATGCAACAGTGACGTCATGTTGCTATTCATGATCACGTGCGTCACGTCAGCTTCGTAATGGTCATGTGATTTTCATTCAAACGTAAATATCGTGGAGGCGTGTGGAACACAGAAAAAATTTTTTCTCTTCTGTCGATCCCCACAATCGGCCGCCAGTTTTGTTGAAGGACTTTCGTGTGGGGTTACTGGTTGTGTTGCCTGAATTCTGATCGTGCTAATGTTCTTACGCGAATGGGGTGAACCTCACCTTCGGTTTGTCGTAATGCCTGAACTTGGCATCAAGATGTAAACAACTGTTCATCTTATTAACTCAGCAACTTGACATAAAATACGTAATTCATAAGGTTGAATGGTGTAACGTGATTCAACGAATAATGCCTCCGGTTCGAGTCCTTCACAATTTAATATGGATTACACACATACATAAACAGTTCAATTCACACATGAGGTACATGCATCAATCAATCAATAGCGTAGACTGCTGTTTTACGTGTCAATGTCCGTTTAAGGATACAATGCAGTAATTGTCGTCAGAACATCACAGCTATATGCACGCGCAGATAGAATGGCTACCTGCCGACAGTGAGACTGTGAGTCTAATTACTTCGTATAAAGTAGACGATTATCTTTCTCCTTCCAAGGATTTAGTTAATCACTAACCTCCATAAGTTTCCTCTCTCGTAGAGTTCTAGGACTGACCCTGGTCCTGCATAAATACACATATAAATGGCTATATCATGCCATTAATTTGGAAGGCTAGAAAAACGCAGCTATTCAGCTTGACGGTCAAAGTAACAAAGGGTAGCGTCTCCTAGTTACCAACTGTGACCCAAACAACGCTAGACACGTCATAATCGATCGTGTATGGAGCGTTCAATAATTGAAACATCTATCGCAATATATTAAATGTCTTAACCTTTACAATTGCACGTCTGCTAACCTTTAGCAGATGGCGTTAATAACATATACCGTAACAGTGATTTCAACAACAGCTTACAGAATGCTCTGGTGATAGAAGACTGGCGGCATAGTTACCTTTGACCACTTCCTAAACCCAGTAAAGACCCCACGCTTCTCAGCAGCTACATAATTATTACAATGCAGAATGTCTATGGTAAACTACTAAAACTACTAGAAAAGATAGTAGCCTGAAAAATAATGAATCACCTCGAAACTGCAATGATCCTACCTGATACTCTCAGCAGCTATAGGCCCATGAAAGTAATGTGGGGTAATGCCGGAGCTTTTGCTTATGATGTATATGAGGGGTTCCAGGATAAGCGAGAAACGGTTGTGGTAGCAATTGACCTAGAGGATGCTTATAACAGTGTGAACTTTGCAACATTAATAAACTGTGTAATGGCTTGCAGTGTTAACCCTTGGCTTACAAGATGGATAGCAGCTGCCTTAACTGAGAGGTCAGTGGCATTTCGCTTGGGAACATGGACATCAGATCCAATGCTCATTTGCCCGGGACTACCCCAGGGTTCTCCACTATCACCGGTGCTGTTTAATATCTATACAACAAAAGTTGCCACCATTCAACCAACTGGGTTGGGACGAACACTGACATTTGCTGATGATATTCTCATTTATAGTTTGGAATAATAGCTGACAAACAAGGAACACTATAATAATGTAGAAGAAGAGTGGTAGGTAGAAGAAGAGTGGTAGGTAGAAGAAGAGTGGTAGGTAGAAGAAGAGTGGTAGGTAGAAGAAGAGTGGTAGGTAGAAGAAGAGTGGTAGGTAGAAGAAGAGTGGTAGGTAGAAGAAGAGTGGTAGGTAGAAGAACAATTACTCAGACATCAAGAATGACATCACCAAATCTTAAACAAATGTTTAAAAAGGTTGAACAGATATTTCAGAAATCAATAAATAACTCATGTCTGTGAATGTAAACATTTCTACAATTCTTTAAATACTCACATCGGAGTTCATAATGGCCAGACACTCTTCCTGAAGTCGAGGGGGTACAGCTAATTCTTGATGCTGACTGAGGAAGTTAGAAACATGGACATCTGCTTTTTGCAGACCAAAATTGTCAATGTCTGGGTGTGTCTGTGTCTCCTTATGGCAGCCTGACATCTCACTGTCCTCCTCTGAACTACTGTCTTCATTTTCCTGACCTCCCAAGAAAAATGCTGGTTTTAGCTTGTTGATTACTTCTCTTTGCTGTCCACTTTCTGGTGTCATGCCCTTGCCTTAAAAGAACAAACAAATAATAAGGAACAATCTTAAGCTAGTTTTCAAAAGGAAACAGACTGTGAACAGGGGAAAGGTGTGTGAACAGGGGAAAGGTGTGTGAACAGGGGAAAGGTGTGTGAACAGGGGAAAGGTGTGTGAACAGGGGAAAGGTGTGTGAACAGGGGAAAGGTGTGTGAACAGAGGAAAGGTGTGTGAACAGGGGAAAGGTGTGTGAACAGGGGAAAGGTGTGTGAACAGGGGAAAGGTGTGTGAACAGGGGAAAGGTGTGTGAACAGGGGAAAGGTGTGTGAATGGGTTTTCATTCAAAAGTAAAATAGCTGTGACTTAGGAGGATGGGTGAGGGGGTGTCAAGGTCAACGCACTGGAAACTATATTGTCCAAATGTCAACGCAGAAACAGTGATGATCTTGGAATCAGACTAATGTAGAACATAGACTTGATGATAACAAGGCAACAATGTTAACTTTCAGCCATAACAAGGCAACAATGTTAAGTGATAACAAGGCAACAATGCAAACTTTCAGTCATAACAAGGCAACAATGCTAAGTGATAACAAGGCAACAATGCTAACTTTCAGTCATAACAGAGGTCTAGTGTAAGTAAATAAATCAGGTGGCTGCTATAAAACTGGTAAGAGAATAAATATATATTAACAAATAAAACAGTATTACAAATTAACAGTACACAGGAAGTATGTAACTGTGGCTGACAAAGGGTGAAACCCAAAACGTCCCATGTTTCCTGTGTACCGTTAATTTGTAAAACTGATTCAATACCATTTTATTAGTTAATATATATTTATAACAGAAGTCTGCCATGTGGTACAAAAAAATCTAAACTTAATTTTACAAACCTGTATACAGCGAGGGGAAAAAAATATTATGGCCATATTTACCCCAAGCTACATGTTTGTATTGTGCAAAGCTCTATACTGTACAAACCTCTGTACTGTACAAACCTCTACACTGTAACCACTACACTATACAAACCTCTACACTGTAACCACTACACTATACAAACCTCTACACTGTAACCACTACACTATACAAACCTCTACACTGTAACGACTACACTATACAAACCTCTACACTGTAACCACTACACTACACAAACCTCTACACTATACAAACCTCTACACTATACACACCTCTACACTGTACACACCTCTGTACTGTACAACACCTTTATATTGTATAAACCTCTATGCTGTACACACCTCTATACTGTACACACCTCTATACTGTACACACCTCTATACTGTACACACCTCTATACTGTACAAACCTATATACTGTACAAACCTCTATACTGTACACACCTCTATACTGTACAAACCTCTATACTGTACAAACCTCTATACTGTACAAACCTCTATACTGTACACACCTCTATACTGTACACACCTCTATACTGTACACACCTCTATACTGTACAAACCTCTACACTGTACATGCCTCTATACTGTACAAGCCTCTACACTGTACAAACCTCTACACTGTACATGCCTCTACACTGTACATGCCTCTATACTGTACACACCTCTATACTGTACAGACCTCTACACTGTACACACCTCTATACTGTACACACCTCTATACTGTTCACGCTTCTATACTGTACACCCGTTGTGACAATGAGGTACATGCTTGAAGTGCTGTCGATTAGATCCAGAGATGCGATGGCCCAAGCAAAAGCCTATATGCGAATATCCACAGACAAAAGACACCACCTGCATGGAAACATGGCTGACATTAAGGGAGCAAGAATAAAGAGAGGGATATCATGGATGGCACAGGCAGAGACAATGATCAAGCAGGTGACCACAGTTGAAAATATATTCAAAGGGGAAGAGTGGAGTATGTCAGATGAGAACTGGATTAATTACCAGCAAGTCATCATCAGCCTTGGCAGAGAGTGTAGAACTTGGGGCAATGGCAAAGCAGAACTGGAAATTAATCAACTGATACATGATCATGCTGGGGATAATGATGCAATTGTGTGATCGGTAGTGAGAAATCAGGTTGGGGCTTCTATGCTAGGGTACAGGGCAGAATCGTCGCTGAACATAGCGGGGCTTACAAGATAACAACTTCCAGCATGAGAATGGAGGTGGAGGCTGTTACTGCAGCCTTAAGGTGGCTAACTAAACTTCATTAACAAAGGCAGTCATTGTGTCAGACTCTCAGTCCATGCTTTGAAAGGTTCAAAGTGGTTGGTTGCGGCATGAATGGAAAACATTCATAGAAGCTTAGAGTCTACTAGAGCTGGTGTGGATCTACTGTCCTGGTCATGCAGGGGTATGTGGTAATGAGAGAGCTCACAGACTAGCATCAAGAACACCCACAGTGGGGACACTGGATATGGATAAGGGAGAGATACTGAGAACAATTAATGATCGCCTGTTAGAGAATGACACTGCAATAGATGAATCATCAAGGTTGGAATTTGGCATCAAACGTAAGGCAAGCAGAGATGGACGTATGAGAGGATGCATCCGTTGTGTATACAACTAGCGAGCTACAGGAACAGTTAGCATTCACACTCTTCGACATATACTGAGGGAGACTGAGCACCTATGGGTTTGCCCAGAGTGCAATGATGTCGATTCAGTTCAACAATAACAATAAACACCTCTATACTGTACACACTTCTACACTGTACACACCTCTACACTGTACAGACCTCTACACTGTACACACTTCTACAATGTACAGACCTCTACACTGTACACACTTCTACAATGTACAGACCTCTACACTGTACAGACCTCTGTAGCATACACACCTCTACACTGTATAATCTCTATACTATACAAACCTCTATACTATACAAACCTCTATACTGTACAAACCTCTATACAGTACAAACCTCTATACTGTACAAACCTCTGTAGCATACACACCTCTACACTGTACAGACCTCTGTAGCATACACACCTCTACACTGTATAATCTCTATACTGTACAAACCTCTATACTGTACAAACCTCTGTAGCATACACACCTCTACACTGTACAGACCTCTGTAGCATACACACCTCTACACTGTATAATCTCTATACTGTACAAACCTCTATACTGTACAAACCTCTATACTGTACAAACCTCTATACTGTACAAACCTCTATACTGTACACACCTTTATACTGTACAAACCTCTATACTGTACAAACCTCTATACTGTACACACCTCTATACTGTACACACCTCTATACTGTACAAACCTCTATACTGTACACACCTCTATACTGTACAAACCTCTATACTGTACAAACCTCTATACTGTACACACCTCTATACTGTACAAACCTCTATACTGTACAAACCTCTATACTGTACAAACCTCTATACTGTAATGGAAAAAAAAAACAGAAATTAAATCCACATTTGCTACACACTATAGACCCCCCACCCCCCCACCACACTCAGGCTCTCTCTCACGGACAACATGCACACATCATAGACAAAATACAAATTAAACACAGTTTTGTTAGTGATCAAAACTAGATAATAAAAGTACTTACAGACTTTCAGACCCTTCACAGGCATGGAGGTGGTACTGTTCTGCCTTGTGATTGTTTCACTGTAATTTTCTGGAATATTCTCAGCTTTCAGTAAATTATGTACTTGCTGGTCAAACCAGTCATCAAAGAAGACATATTTGATAGCCAGGGCACAAGCCAAAATTAGTGTGATTCCGTAATCCAAATTAAATGTGAGAAATCTGTGAGGGAAAATAAACAAATTAGATGTGAGAAATCTGTGAGGGAAAATAAACGTTAGATGTGAGAAATCTGTGAGAGAAAATAAATATGTTAGATGGGAGAAATCTGTGAGAGAAAATAAAAATGTTAGATGGGAGAAATCTGTGAGGGAAAATAAACATGTTAGATGTGAGAAATCTGTGAGAGAAAATAAATATGTTAGATGGGAGAAATCTGTGAGAAAATAAACGTTAGATGAGAGAAATCTGTGAGGGAAAATAAACATGTTAGATGGGAGAAATCTGTGAGGGAAAATAAACATGTTAGATGTGAGAAATCTGTGAGAGAAAATAAATACGAGGGACGGTCAAAAAGTAATGCCTCCTATTTTTATGTATGTAAATACTGCATCGGTGTGCAATTTGTAAATTAAAAATTACGAGGCATTACTTTTTGACCGTCCCTCGTATGTTAGATGGGAGAAATCTGTGACAGTAAATAAACGTTAGATGGGAGAAATCTGTGAGAGAAAATAAACGTTAGATGTGAGAAATCTGTGATAAAAAATAAACATGTTAAATGGGAGAAATCTGTTAGTGAAAATAAACATGTAAGATGTGAGAAATCTGTGAGGGAAAATAAACATGTTAGATTGGAAAAATCTGTGAGGGAAAATAAACATGTTAGATGGGAGAAATCTGTGAGGGAAAATAAACATGTTAGATGGGAGAAATCTGTGAGAGAAAATAAACATGTTAGATGGGAGAAATCTGTGAGAGAAAATAAACTTGTTAGATGGGAGAAATCTGTGAGGGAAAATAAACATGTTAGATGTGAAAATTTATGAGGGAAAATAAGTTAGATGTGAGAAATTTATGAGGGAAAATAAACAAGTTAGATGTGAGAAATCTGTGAAGGTTAAAAAAAACCCAACAACAGTGACTCCCCCAGATCAGATTAAATGTCACCTTCACATACTTAGTGTTAGAACCCTACAGATCTTGAAGGCTACGAGAAGCAAAGTTCAACAAACGGCTCAACGCTGTGCAAAGGACTATTGGCCCCAGCTCAGTGAGAGCATCCAGATTGCAGCGCAAACAGGCAACATTAGACAAATGTATGATGGTATAAAGAAAGGCCATTGTCCCCAAAAAAGTAAGATGGCACCGCTAATAACCATCAGCGCAGAGAAGCTAACCGATAAGGGTAAGCAGATGGAGAGGTGGGTCAAGCACTACTCTGAGCTTTACGCTAGAGAAAATACCGTAATGCCTGCAGCCCTTGATGCTGTCACATGTCTGCCAACTATGGAGGAGCTGGATGCTGAACCATTATTAGAGGAACTCAGCAAAGCCATTGATAGCTTGGCCTCTGGCAAAGCACCAGGCAGTGATGGGATTCCTCCCGATTTCATCAAATGCTGTAAGAGCATGCTATTACATCCCCTGCATAGGGTGCTGTGCCAGTGCTGGGAAGAGACAACTATTCCTCAAGACATGCGAGATGCCAAGATTGTAACACTGTATAAAAATAAAGGAGATAGAAGTGACTGCAATAACTACAGAGGCATCTCTCTTCTTAGTATTGTTGGTAAGGTTTTTGCCAAAGTCATCTTAATGCGACTACACAAGTTAGCTGAGAGCATACATCCAGAGTCACAGTGTGGATTCCGAGCTGGTAGATCAACAAGAGATATGATCTTCTCTCTCTGCCAGCTTCAGGAAAAATCAAGAGAGCAGAAAAGGCCTTTATATGTTGCCTTTATAGACCTCACAAAAGCATTTGATCTGGTTAGTAGGGATGGACTCTTCAAAATCCTCCTGAAAATAGGCTGCCCTGCTAAATTGCTGGAAATGATAAAGTCATTCCATGAAGACAACAGTCCAATATGCTGGAAGCACGTCACAGCACTTTGACATACGAAGTGGCGTTAAACAAGGCTGCATTCTGGCTCCAACCCTCTTCGGGATCTTCTTTGCCTTACTCTTGAAACATGCATTCAGAGATGCAACTGAAGGAATATGCCATCACACTAGGTCAGATGGCCGTCTGTTTAATTTTTAAAGGCTGAAGGCAAAAAAACAAAAATCAGAAAGGTTACTATAAGAGACTTGTTATTTGCTAATAATGCTGCAGTCATCACTCAAAGCCAACAGGAGCTTCAGAGCTTGATGAATCGCTTCACCCAAGCATGCAAGGACTTTGGCCTGACAATAAGTCTAAAGAAAACAAATGTGCTGAGTCAGGATGTGGGTGCTGCACCAGTTATTACTATCGATATCTATGAGTTGGCAGTGGTGCACAACTTCACATACCTGGGGTCTACCATCAATGACAAACTCTCTCTGGACCCAGAAATTGACAGCCGCATTGGCAAAGCTGCAGCTACCTTTGCCCGCCTCACATCGCGTGTTTGGGGAAACTCCAAACTCACAATGAAGACCAAAGATGCAGTATATAACGCCTGCATCACCAGCACACTTCTGTATGGCAGCGAGACGTGGACAACCTATGCTAAGTAAGAAAGAAGGCTCAATAATTCCATCTACGGTGTCTACGCCACATACTCGGCATTTCGTGGAAAGAAAAAGTGACAAATGTCGAGGTGTTGTCACATGCTGGCCTTCAAAGCATGTATACACTGCTTAGAGAGTGCAGACTACGCTGGGTTGGCCATGTCTGCTGCATGGAAGATGGTCACATCCTGAAAGATATCTTCTACGGACAACTGGCAGATGGCAAAAGAACAGTTGGGCGACCGCCGCTGAGATTCAAAGATGTGTGTAAGAGAGACATGAGGGCACTGGACATAAATCCAGATCCCTGGGAGGATGAAGCTGCTGATCGCACCAAGTGATGATGCTATCTACGGCGCCACCTCAGATTGGGCGAAAAGAAGCTCATACAACAAGCAGAAGCATACATGCCACATGCTATGGTTTACCTATAATCCGTACAAGGTGTTTGCGTTTTCAGATGTGTACACCCTGTACATAATTTCTGTACAGGTTTTCTAACCCATTCCCCTTATTACTGTGTCTCAGAGTTCTTTTATAAGGTCCTATTGAACACAGGATTTCCCAGTCTGTTAGTGATAATTAAGCACAGAAATCGACTAAATGATGACACCATCACATTATTTTTACAGTGTAAAATAAACTCAGACATTTATTGTTTGGGTTTTAAAATAAGTGAAGACCTGCTTTAAAAGGCAAAGTCCCCGTGCCTCATTTATAATGCAGCCCACTGTAATTGAAAATATTTTTACACGAATTAACTTTTTTAATATGTTTTTTTCAGTCTCTGTACAGGTTTTGTGGGTCTTTGTACAGGGTTTTGGATTATTTGTACAGGTTTTTCATCTCTGAGGTGTGGCATGTATGCAGAAGAGAGGAGAAAACGTTGAAAGGAACACCAGGAAAATAAGCAGCTGAGGGCTGTCACCTCAGGGGTGAATTCCCATAGTCAGTTATGACTGAAGGGGCTATTATTATCACATACTATATTAGACATTTTCTGTCTTTAGCTGTGATTGTATGCTCTAACAGACTATTTTCTCTCTATAACTGCAATTGTATGCTCTAACAGACTATTTTCTCTCTATAGCTGTGATAGTATGCTCTGACAGACTATTTTCTCTCTATAGTTGTGATAGTATGCTCTGACAGGCTTTTTTCTCTCTATAGCTGTGATTGTATGCTCTAACAGACTATTTTCTCTCTATAGCTGCGATTGCATGCTCTAACAGACTATTTTCTCTCTATAGCTGCAATTGCATGCTCTCTAACAGACTTTTTTCCCTCTATAGCTGTGATTGTATGCTCTGAGACTATTTTCTCTCTATAGCTGCGATTGTATGCTCTGACAGATGATTTTCTCTCTATAGCTGCGACTGAATGCTCTGACAGACTATTTTCTCTCTATAGCTGCAATTGTATGCTCTGACAGGCTATTTTCTCTCTATAGCTGTGATTGTATGCTCTGACAGACTATTTTCTCTCTATAGCTGTTGTCACAGCGTTATTTCGCAGTGCATTTAATGTCATGTGTTCGGTGAAAAAGCCAGTTGGGAGAGGCCGAGGTTAGCCGAACTGGTGGGTGATGTGACTACCGTAAGTCGGGGGAAAAGGCGCAAAATTAGTCAGTGAGAAGTTAGCCTTTGTCCAGGAAGGACGGTTTTCCCTTACGCCAGCGAGATCACTGTGGGATATATATTGTACACTGTAAACTGAGTGCCTGCCATGTTTTCGGACCTTGGTGATAATTACGTTGTTAAGTCTAGAGCAGTGAAGGGTCTAGATTGTATTGTCTACAGGCCGTAGTTTGATAAGATGTCGATGATTTTGAGTGTGTCATTGTCATAGTTGTGCCGCTCAAGTGAGCGATATTTATAGCAGCCATTTGGGGTATAGTTCGTACCTTCGTGTATGGAGGTGATAGTTAAGCTGCTAAGGCAGGTTTACAGTGGTTTTCTCATTACTGTATTTGATGCGTTTGATGGCCGTGTGAGGCCTTATTGTGTGTGTATATTGTTAAAGGGAAGTACCTGTTGAAGGTGTTTATTAGTTTTGTCAGCCAGTGTTGTGTGGTCATACCCTTAGGAGGGCAAGCCTTTATTTGTTATTATAAACCCACACAGCAGTGGTGTAACCCGTGGGGTGTTCTCCATGATAAGTGGTTCCTGACAGCTGTGATTGTATGCTCTGACAGACTATTTTCTTTTCTAGCTGTGATTGTATGCTCAAACATACCATTTTATGTCTATAGCTGTGATTTTATGCTCTAACAGACCATTTTCTGTCTATAGCTGTGATTGTATGCTCTAACAGACTAATTCCTGTCTCTAGCTGTGATTGTATGCTTGATATCACAAGCCACTATTTAACTATGGTAGGGGAAGGTGCTAGCTGGCTAACCCCTCGCCACTATGGCATTACCACTGTTGTACAGATTTAACTACGACACATAATCTGGTTCGTGTCCACTAGGGTATGACTATACAACAATGGGTGAACAAGGAATGAATGCTTCTAAACAGCTAATATCCCTTTTATTAGCCAGAACATAACTTGGCCAGACACGGCCTAATGAAATGCAAATACATATACGAGGTAGCTTCAAAAAGTTCCCGGAATAGTCGACTCATGTTTGAATGAGTGATTATGTCATGGAGATTATAGTTTTATAAGTTGGTAGTGACCTTGAGGAAACGACATGGCTGATGTAACCTTCACGTGTACTCTCGAACAGAAATTACAGAGATTTGTTTGTGTGGTGTGCACATAGCATCATTGGAGTTGAAAATGTCCTTGAATGAACAACGTACAAATGTCAAATTTTGAGTTTTACTTGAGAAGTCACCCTCAGAAACAGTAACCTTGCTTAATCAAGCATATGGTGATACCGCGATGAAGAAATCGCAAGTTTTTGAGTGGCACAAGCGTTTCCGTGAAGGTCGTGTTAGTGTCGATGATGATCCACGTAATGGATGACCGCCTACCTCGATAAACAATGAAAACTTTGAGCGTGCTCAGAACGTTGTTCGTGTTGACAGAAGACTTAGTGTAGAGAAAATAGCCTCAGAAGTTGGAAAATCAGTTGGAAGTTGCCACAGTATTCTCCACAATGAACTGCACATGCACTGTGTTGGTCAACACATGGTTCCCAAAATGTTATCTCCTGAACAGAAAGAAACGAGATTGACACTGGCAGGAGACCTAATCACTGTGGCTGATCAAGATAGCAGTTTTCTCAACAACATAACCACAGGAGACGAGACGTGGTGTTTTTTGTACGTTCCTCAGACAAAACGTCAGTCCTCTGAATGGAAATCACCCTCATCTCCCCGGACACAGAAATTTCATTTGGACAAGAGCAAAGGAAAAGTTGTGTTAGAAGGTTTTTTTTTATTCCCAGGGTATTGTCAACAATGAAATCATTCCTGAAGGCCAAACGGTTAACAAGGAAATGTACGCTGATATCCTCCATCATCTAAAAGATGCAATCAGAAGGGAACGCCCAGAAAAATGGAGAACAAACAGTTGGGTTCTACTGCATGACAACGCGCCAGCCCATCGATCCCTACTGGTGAAGCAGTACCTCACAACGCACAATGTAACTGCCCTGGAACATCCTCCATATTCTCCCAACCTGGCACCGCCTGATTTTTTCGTTCCCTCACCTAAAATCGGCCCTGAAAGGGCAGAAATTCAAGGATGCTGAGGATATTATCACCAATGCAACAAAGCAGCTGAGAGAGGTGTCAAAGAATGGGTTCCAGGAATGTTTCCAACAGCTGTATGGATGTTGGCAAAAGTGTGTAGTTGCTGAAGGGAACTATTTTGAAGGAAATGTAGTGTAAATAATTGTATTGTTACTTATTTCTATACAATACACAAATTCTGGGAACTTTTTGAAGCTACCTCGTATAAATGCTGCCACAGGGAATGAACATATAATATCAATATGCAAGATCAGGCAATATGGCTACCTAACTCCTACGGTGAACTCCGCTCAATGTAGCGGCAAACCAACATGGTACTAATGACCTAAGACTATCAAAAGTATGTACAACCAATTTTCAGCTTACACAAAAATCATCACTGAGCAAATAATCACTTCCCTAGAATAAATATCACCAACATAAGACTAATCTGGCGGGCACTGTAACAAGATATTCAATGAAATAGGGCAGCATCAAGCTGGCATAGAATATCGTCCAAACGGGACAGCAGTCCAATCACTAATGAATCTTTCATGCTGAAACCACTGGCACCCAAATTTCTGATGGTCACATGACCCGGTCGTTTGGCTATATCCATCGGCTTGCCTTGTCACTAACAAGTAAGCAGCCACAAAATAGTGTTCTGACACTCGAACAGACTAATTCCTGTCTCTAGCTGTGGTCGTATGCTCTAACAAACTATTTTTCATGTCTTACCTTGATGGTCCACTCCAGCAGCAGACAAACCAGGAGCTGCACTTAGATAAAATGAGATGTTAAAGATCTACCTGATAAAATCTTGTCTATTTTTTTTCTGGTTTCTGAGAATTCAGAATTTGGAGTAAGTGCAGCATGTGCATAACTTTTATCTCTGCTGGATGATTGGCTTCCTGCAATTCTATCCACCCAGTGGGGGAACAATCCATCGACACAGTGGTGGAGCAATCCAACTAAACGTTAAAATAACTTCAAAGAAAAGCTTATGTTCCTATATAAAACAGTTGATGACAAATTAAATGTTTGTAAGATACCTCGTGTGTTTTAACAGTGAACAAAGACTTGGTAAGTTTAACCATGGCAATACAGGGCTTTTTTTATGGCAGCAAGAGAGGGTCTAACCAAAATTTCCAACGCTTAAAAATTCTTTTTACCCCCCCAGTCACATAAAGATCTTCCAAATCACCCTCTGCCATCTACCAGTAGATTGGGATCAACCAGTTGCTGATCCCCAGGTTCACACTAATAGAGCATTTTCTGTTTCTTGATGTGATGGTACACTCTACTGGACTATCTTCTATTTCTTGATGTAATAGTACGCTCTACTGGACTTATGCTCTGTTTCTTGATGTGATGGTACACTCCACTGGACTATATTCAGTTTCTTGATGTCTACATTCTACTGGACTATATTCTGTTTCTTGATGTGATGGTACACTTTACAGGACTATCTTCTGTTTCTTGATGTGATGGTATGCTCTACTGGACTATGTTCTGTTTCTTGATGTGATGGTACACTCTATTGGACTATGATCTGTTTCTTGATGTGATGGTATGCTCTACTGGACTATGTTCTGTTTCTTGATGTGATACACTCTACTGGACAATGATCTGTTTCTTGATGTGATACACTCTACTGGACTATGTTCTGTTTCTTGATGTGATGATACACTCTACTGGACTATGTTCTGTTTCTTGATGTGATGGTACACTCTACTGGACTATGATCTGTTCCTTGATGTGATGGTACACTCTACTGGACTATGATCTGTTTCTTGATGTGATGGTACACTCTACTGGACTATGATCTGTTTCTTGATGTGATGGTATGCTCTAATGGACCATCTTCTGTTTCTTGATGTGATGGTACACTCTACTGGACTATGATCTGTTTCTTGATGTGATGGTACACTCTACTGGACTATGATCTGTTTCTTGATGTGATGGTGCACTCTACTGGACTATGTTCTGTTTTTTGATGTGATAATACACTCTACTGGACTGTGATCTGTTTCTTGATGTGATGGTACACTCTACTGGACTATGTTCTGTTTCCTGATGTGATGATACACTCTACTGGACTATGTTCTGTTTCTTGATGTGATGGTACACTCTACTGGACTATGATCTGTTTCTTGAGATGATGGTACACTCTACTGGACTATGATCTGTTTCTTGATGTGATGGTACACTCTACTGGACTATGGCCTGTTTCTTGATGTGATGATACACTCTACTGGACTATGTTCTGTTTCTTGATGTGATGATACACTCTACTGGACTATGTTCTGTTTCTTGATATGATGGTACACTCTACTGGACTAGTAGGGGGGTTTGGGATGTCAGGTATTGGTAGTACCTCTGGTAAAGGAGCTGTCATGCCCTTTTCAGGGCAGCTCGGCCATCTTTGGTCCAAACCTGGCATCCAGCTCTCACCTGTGGCTCCTCGTAGCTGTCAGCATGCGACAGCGGCCACCCCCCTGGCACGGCTTTGACAGGCTGGCTAAACTAGGTGAGGGTAGCCGACTGGTTATAAACCTTCGGTGAGTTAGGGTCTGCCTACCGCTGTGGAGCATAAGGAGCACGGCGAGGCACCTAGAAAACCCTGGTCATCCACTGCACCTGACTTCATCTCCAGTCGTCTTGACTTGTCTTGCCACTGGATTCAGATGGACCCAGGCGAGAGAGTGAGGTCGACGAACTGCGCAACTCTTCCTCACTTTAATCCAAATCACTGCGCAAGTCACTCTTTCATCCATTCACTCACAACAAGTCCTGTGGCGATGGACGAGCGGCGAAGTGGCAGGCATGGGTACACTGGCAGTCGTAGTCACAGACCTACACACAGGCTGCTCAGGCCATATGGTCGTCTTCCACTGATCGGAGCAGCAGTGGGATTCGGCAGCCCCCTGAGTGTCTGAGCAGCCCTCTTTAGGAAAGCCCTGCTCACCTCCATGGCATGAAGGAAGGGGCTAGAAAAGGTGCCCTAAACATTGCCTGCTCCACCATTACCTAACCAGCTTACTGCGGTTGGTGGATACCCTACTTCAGCGGACGACACATAAGAAAAAGAAAGGACAGATTTTTCCCCCTCATTCTAGGCGCATGGAATGTGTGCACTCTCCTTGACAAAGACTTTAACGCAAACAGACCTGAGAGGCGAACTGCCCTGATTGGGAGAGAACTGGCCAGATACAACATTGACATAGCAGCACTGAGTGAAACTCGACTTGCAGGCGAGGGCCAACTTTGCGAAAAGGGTGCAGGTTATACATTCTATTGGAGCGGAAGAGGAACTGAAGAAAGACGAGAAGCAGGGGTTGGATTTGCAATCAAAACAGCACTTGTTGGCAAGTTAGCGGGGCCCCCAAAGGGAATAAATGACCGACTCATGACAGTCAAGATCCCCCTGCTTTATGGAAGAAAACATGCCACCATCATTTGCGCGTATGCACCAACTATGACAAACCAGGATGACGTCAAGGATAAGTTTTATGAAGAACTACATGCAGTCATTGCATCAGTTCCTAAAGCAGATAAGCTCATCATTCTTGGTGACTTTAATGCAAGAGTAGGCTCAGATAACATCTCCTGGAATGGCACTATTGGAAAGTACGGCGTGGGTCGCTGTAACAGCAATGGACTTCTTCTCCTCCAGACTTGCGCAAAACATGACCTCCTTGTCACCAACACCATTTTTCGACTTCCTACCCGCAACAGGACCTCCTGGATGCACCCTCGCTCAAAGCATTGGCACTTAATTGACTATGTAATTGTTAGGAAGAAGGACAGGCAAGATGTCTGGGTGACCAAGTCTATGTGTGGTGCTGAATGCTGGACTGATCATCGCCTCATTGTGTCTAAACTTAAAATTCGTATCCAACCTGCCAGGCGCCCTCAGGGGAAGAAAACTCATAAAAGGCTGGATGTCACCAAACTAAAGAAGACAAAAATCAAACAGTCATTTACTAACACCCTAGAAGACCGTCTCAAATCTATCTTGTTAGACGGCCAAAGTGTGGAAACAAATTGGGCAGCCCTAAGTGAGCAGATCTACAACACTGCTACAGAGGTCCAGGGTCCCGCCATCAAGAAACAAAATGAATGGTTTGATGAGAATTCAGATGATATAAAGAAGATGTTGGCTGAGAAACACCATCTCCATAAAGCATATTTAAATGATCCAAAATCTACATCAAAGAAAGACGCTTTCAACAACATGCGTAGAATCGTCCAACATAAACTACGCCAGATGCGGGATTCATGGCTGAGTAATAAAGCAGATGAGCTCCATGGCTTTGCTGACAGCCATGACTTGAAGAATTTTTACCATGCACTCAAAGCGGTCTATGGTCCAACATCATCAGGATCATTTCCCCTCCTTAATGCAGATGGAAAAACACTAATTACAGACAAGGAAAAAATTCTCCAATGCTGGGTCGAACACTTAAATAATATTCTGAACCAGCCATCATCTATTAACGATGAAGCCATCATTCGCCTGCCCCAAATTCCTATAAATGAAGCACTAGATGATATACCAACTCTGGAGGAAACTCAAAAAGCGATTCGTCAACTTTCTAGTGGAAAGGCCCCCGGCTCCGATTCAATTCCTGTTGAGGTTTATAAAGATGGCGGTACAGTTCTGATAGAGAAACTTCACATGATCTTCCAGCAAATGTGGCAGAGTGAAACCATCCCACACGATCTATATAAACGTAAGAGGGTCTATGGAAGATCATGGCAAAATACGGCTGCCCAAAGAAATTTATCTCAGTAGTGCAGCAATTGCATGATGGAATGCAGGCTAGAGTTCAGGAAAACGGTGAGCTGTCGGAGCCTTTCCCCGTCTCAAACGGAGTTAAACAAGGGTGTGTACTTGCACCGACTCTGTTCAGTATCATGTTTTCTGCTATGCTGACTGATGCTTTCAGAGACGGGGACACAGGAATCGACATCAGATATCGTATTGATGGAAAATTGTTTAACCTTAGGAGGCTTCAAGCAAAAACCAAGGTCAAATCACGCACCATCAGAGATCTTCTGTTTGCTGATGATTGTGCACTTAGTGCTGGCTCAGAGGCTGATCTGCAGCACAGCGTGGATAGATTCTCCGAAGCCTGTGCCAACTTTGGGCTTACCATCAACACGGAGAAAACAGAAATCATGTACCAACCAGCTCCTGGCACAGTTTATACTGAGCCAACCATCAAGGTAAATGGTGAGAAACTGAATGTTGTGAACAGATTCACATACCTTGGTAGAACACTTTCCCAGAACATCGTCATTGATGATGAGGTAAACACCAGGATCTCCAAAGCCAGCAGCACATTTGGCAGACTATACACCAACGTTTGGCATCGAAGTGGCATTAGTCTACAGACAAAGCTGAAGGTGTACAGAGCTGCGGTGCTTCCAGTGCTGCTTTATGCATGCGAAACATGGACTGTATACAGGCACCACGTAAAGAAGCTAAACCACTTCCATACAATCTGTCTCAGGAAGATAATGACCATCAAATGGCAAGACAAGATCCCAGATACCGCCGTTCTTGACAGAGCTGGTATCCCTAGCATCCATACTATTCTGATGCAGTCACAGATTCGCTGGGCAGGTCATGTAGTCCGCATGCCAGACCATCGACTGCCAAAGATACTCTTTTATGGTGAGATGCAGAAGGGTAAACGCTCCCATGGTGGCCAAAAGAAGCGCTTCAAAGACACGTTAAAGACTTCATTGAAAACCTTTGACATAAACCCAGACATATGGGAAGCTGCTGCGCAAGACCGAACTGCTTGGCGCACATCTCTTCGTAAAGGTGCAGCAGCATGCGAATCATCCAGAAGAGCAGCAGCGGAACAGCTGAGACAAGCTAGAAAAGACCGTGAAATAAAACCTTCGCATGAAGCAAACATTCCCTGCCCACACTGTCCGAGATCTTTCAAGGCCCGCATCGGGCTCATCAGTCACCTTCGTAACCATAGACTAACCTAACATAGTCCTAATAATTGGATGAACAGAGTGGTCTTCATCACCCGTGATGGACGAACAACAACACTGGACTATGATCTGTTTCTTGATGTCATGGTAAACTCTACTGGACTATGTTCTGTTTCTTGATGTGATGGTACACTCTACTGGACTATGATCTGTTTCTTGAGGTGATGGTACACTCTACTGGACTATGATCTGTTTCTTGATGTGATGGTACACTCTACTGGACTATGGTCTGTTTCTTGATGTGATGATACACTCTACTGGACTATGTTCTGTTTCTTGATGTGATGATACACTCTACTGGACTATGATCTGTTTCTTGATGTGATGATACACTCTACTGGACTATGTTCTGTTTCTTGATGTGATGATACACTCTACTGGACTATGTTCTGTTTCTTGATGTGATGGTACACTCTACTGGACTATGATCTGTTTCTTGATGTGATGGTACACTCTACTGGACTATGATCTGTTTCTTGATGTGATGATACACTCTACTGGACTATGTTCTGTTTCTTGATGTGATGATACACTCTACTGGACTATGTTCTGTTTCTTGATGTGATGGTACACTCTACTGGACTATGATCTGTTTCTTGATGTGATGGTAAACTCTACTGGACTATGATCTGTTTCTTGATGTGATGGTACACTCTACTGGACTATGATCTGTTTCTGGATGTGATAATACACTCTACTGGACTATAATCTGTTTCTGGATGTGATGGTACACTCTACTGGACTATGATCTGTTTCTTGATGTGGTACACTCTACTGGACTATGATATGTTTCTTGATGTGATGGTACACTCTACTGGACTATTTTTTTGTCTCTTGATGTGATGGTACACTCTACTTGTCATTGTCTTGTTCAACTGCTGAGAACTAATCCTCTTATTATAGATTAAAAATAAAGCCTATGTCCCTCTACTAAGTAAATAATAGGCTTCTTGGTGGTATAGTGGTTAGTCACACGTCACACAGGAGATCAGGATTGGTCGCCACTGAGGTGCCATGACATTAGTCACCACTGAGGTGCCAACTGAGACAGATCAGATTTGAGTGACCCACCTGCCAAAATAAAACTGCCACAAAGGCCACTGAGGCTGTACATGCTGGTCCCCCAAGTGATGCAATAAGTGAATATTGGCCAGGTTTTTGTCTGGTGTGATGGCTGTGTCTGCGACCAAACGGCTGTGGGCATGGACAATTACAAGACCGACTGACTGAAATAAATGAAACAACAATTCAACATGTCAAAAATGTCAGTACACATATACATACACTAAGTTTAATTTCAATCTTACTCCAAACAGAAAATAATTCTTTTAAACCTCAGAATGGCGGTTTGTGTCAAGGAATCATAAAAATTAATAAAACGAGGAGTAATAACAAACAGTGCTGCTCCCGAACTGACATATCTATCTCTAATCACTTGCAATTGTTTTTACATGCCTCACATTTTCTATGCATTAACACTGAACAGAAGAAGCTCATATTTCATGTTTTATAGCTGAGCCAAATAAATAAAGTCTACTTAAATAACTGCAACAACAACAACAACAACAGATAACAACAGGTAACAACAGGTAACAACATGACAAAAAGTGCACTCAAATAACTGCAACAATAACAACAACATGACTAATCAGCAGGTAAGCAGCAGGTGCTGCTGATATTCAGGGAGTACATCAAAGACAGCTACATTTCAGACTGAACAGAAACAGAAAATGAAGGAGGCAGGCCACAGCTGTTTCTGGCCATGTTATGAGAAGAGAAATGTTCAAATACACCAAGACAACAGGAAAAGGTGCTGGAAAGAAAGGCAGAGAACAATAAAGACAGAAAGAAGCTGGATAATGTTAACAACAGAATTAATTAATAGCACTAGGGACAGTAAGTTGTGGAGAAACATGATCACTATGGCTAGACAGTGGCACTTGTAGCAGAAAAAAACATAGCCCTGTGGTAGATACTATAGAAAAAGTCAGTTCTTTTAACATTAGAATGCAAAAGGTGAGAACAGCTGTCACTGAATTAGGAAATATATGAAAATCAAAAGAAATCAAGTCCGACACAAAAATAAAAAACTTCAATTCAGATGTCAAATCAGTCTTATTGTATGGCTGTGAAACATGGAAAACAACAAAAAGTAACAGACTTTTATAAATGGGTGCTTGCGTAGAATAGAAAGAATGAAATAGCCACCAATATGAAGTTAATGACAAGAACCAGACAGGTGTCAGTGGAACAAGAGATGTTGGCGATGCAGTTTGGGGTGACCATCTGTCCTCTATTTCTCATTAATATCTGGATGGGTATGAAACAAAACCTAACCTTCGAGGTGAAGACAGGAGTACGACAGGGATGCCCCTTATCAACCACTCTTTTTTTAACAGTCATAGACTGGGTGATGCGCCAGACAACAGAGGGCAGTCCAAGAGGAATAAGATGGACTACATTTTCTACATTGGAAGATCTGGAATATGCAGATGACATTGCACTACTGGCACATTCACATCAACACATCCAGGAAAAAACGGATAGACTTAATAAATTTAGCCAGCAGGTGGGCTTGAACATCAATTTAAAGAAGTCTGAGGTCATGACGCTCAATGTGAGCAACCCTGAGCCCATATCAGTAAGGAATCAGCAATTGGTACAGACAGATACCTTCACATACCTAGGAAGCATAGTAACACCAGATGGTGGGGCAGGCAAAGACATCAACATCAGAATGAATAAGGCAAGAACAGCCTTCTTTAGCCTAAATAACATCTGGAAGTCCTCCCAATACAGCACAAGCACAAAATTAAGATTATACCAGAGCTGCATGCTTTCTGTGCTTCTCTATGGTGCGGAATGCTGGAGAGTCACAGAGAAGGAAATGTCAAAATTGTCCTCTTTTCACACAACATGCCTAAGAAAAATTCACCGCATCTTTTGGCCGAATACCATCACCAACCAAGATCTGCTTACTCGTAGCAAGCAAGAGGACATGCACACCATCATAGCTGGCAGACGCTGGAGCTGGGTTGGTCATGTCCTCAGAAGAGACCCCGATGCCATCACAAGAACAGCTATGCTTTGGACCCCTGAAGGAAAGCGAAAGAGAGGCCGACCAAAAACAACTTGGCGGAGGACTATGGAGGCTGAGATGCAAAGAATGAACCAGAGTTGGGGCACTGTACGAAGGATGGCCACCAACCGTGCAAAGTGGAATCAATTTGTTGTTGCCCTACAAGACGCCACTAGGCGTGATGGCCACTGACTGCTTTGACGGTCGGTGGTTAAGGATCGAAGAAGAGAAGATGAAACAAAAATAGAAAAAAGGTGATTCGTCTTACGAGGACAAAAGGCAAGGAAAATAGCCAACGTTGCGGCCACTGGGCCTTTGTCAGGGAAAGGAAAGAAAATGAGGGCTAGATAGGACACATAAGAATCTAAATAAATATAAAAATAAGGCCTGGGTACTTCCCTTGATTAATATGTGGAAAGCTAATTTCTGATGTTAAAATGATTTTAAAATATACATTTTAAAGGATATTTTATTTTAACTTTTTTTCTAATCTCTATAAAACTAGAACTAGCTCTAGTCATCACAATCATGAATGAATAGATTGACATTAATGTCTGTGTGTGTGTATGTGTGTGTGTGTGTCTTGTATTGTCCTCTTTTTCATGACAAAAAATCTGAAAATGTCCAGTTTTTGTGAAAAACTATATGGTTATCCTAACACAGTGAGGAAACCTGCAGATAGCTTTACCTGGCAGTCTTGGGTCGGCAAACCCCCGGGGTAAGAGCTGATGGTAATATGTGACAGGAGGACTGGAAACAGAAGTGACCACAATGAAGGAGAGAAGGAAAGAAGATGAGCTGATGGTAATATGTGTCAGGAGGACTGGAAACAGAAGAGAACACAATGAAGGAGAGAAGGAAAGAAGATGAGCTGATGGTAATATGTGACAGGAGGTGTTTGATGAAGGCCTATGCTCCCTGGGAAGCTAAAAGATAATGATGATGATGAGAGCAGATACTGCTGTAGAGGAATGAAGACTATGAGGCTTGGGCTATACTAGGCCCAGTTTTATCAGATGGGATGGCTAGTTCTCTTCCTCGCTGTATTTCTTTCCCTACATCAAAAGCAGCATCATTTATCCATTCTGACAGCTTGGTAGACTGGAGCATTATGCTGGCAGGTTCTCAGCCTGGTAACTTTGCTGTGAGAGGCAAGTACTCTAACCACTCAGCCAATTAGATGCTTGTAACAGAAAAGCAGAGACAACATCATTATCTCCCCTTGTATTTCTCACTGAGCTACCATTACAGCTGGCCTCCTTACAATAAGTCAGTACCAAAGATGTCATGTGACACGTAGCTGTGGTTTATGTAGCAATTTGTTTGACATGATGAAGCTGCCAGCACCTTGCACAACCTTATATAAGCTGCCAGCACCTTGCACAACCTTATATAAGCTGCCAGCACCTTGCACAACCTTATATAAGCTGCCAACACCTTGCACAACCTTATATAAGCTGCCAGCACCTTGCACAACCTTATATAAGCTGCCAACACCTTGCACAACCTTATATAAGCTGCCAGCACCTTGCACAACCTTATATAAGCTGCCAGCACCTTGCACAACCTTATATAAGCTGCCAGCACCTTGCACAACCTTATATAAGCTGCCAGCACCTTGCACAACCTTATATAAGCTGCCAGCACCTTGCACAACCTTATATAAGCTGCCAGCACCTTGCACAACCTTATATAAGCTGCCAGCACCTTGCACAACCTTATATAAGCTGCCAGCACCTTGCACAACCTTATATAAGCTGCCAGCACCTTGCACAACCTTATATAAGCTGCCAACACCTTGCACAACCTTATATAAGCTGCCAGCACCTTGCACAACCTTATATAAGCTGCCAACAAAACATGCTCGAGGGGACAGCAGTCCTATTCTTTCTTTGTCTCCCCAGTGACTTCCCCTGGGGACAACATATACCATAACAAAAAACAACAATAATAATTACCATGATAACTTTAACACGTTGTGTCACCAGATTTGGTTTGTCCTCCTTCTGCAACATCTTGGCTAGCCGCTGAAGCTGCTGTAAAGGTTTGCCATGGCTCCGGTCACGAGATAACTATCACAGATTTTGTTAACAAAAACTTTTATATTTTATGTTAGCGATAAACTCTTGTGCTATCTGGTGTGATAATGTTTTATAAATGAAAATTGGAGGTTCAACTAAAAAAATAAAATCTGTCCTACTTTACAGTTGAGAAGATTAGCACATTACATCCACACTACAGAGATGTCTCTTTATCACATCTACACTACAGAGATGTCTCTCTATCACATCCACACTACAGACATACACCACATCCAACAACAGATGTCTCTCTATCACATCCACAATACAGACATTCACCACATCCAACAACACATGTCTCTCTATAACATCCACACTACAGACATTCACCACATCCAACAACACATGTCTCTCTATCACATCCACACTACAGACATACACCACATTCAACAACAGATGTCTCTCTATCACATCTACACAACAGACATACACCACATCCAACAACAGATGTCTCTCTATCACATCCACAATACAGACATTCACCACATCCAACAACACATGTCTCTCTATCACATCTGCACTACAGACATACACCACATTCAACAACAGATGTCTCTCTATCACATCCACACTACAGACATTCACCACATCCAACAACACATGTCTCTCTATCACATCCGCACTACAGACATACACCACATTCAACAACAGATGTCTCTCTATCACATCTACACTACAGACATACACCACATCCAACAACAGATGTCTCTCTATCACATCTACACTACAGACATACACCACATCCAACAACAGATGTCTCTCTATCACATCTACACTACAGACATACACCACATCCAACAAAAGATGTCTCTCTATCACATCTACACTACAGACATACACCACATCCAACAACAGATGTCTCTCTATCACATCTACACTACAGATATTCACCACATCCAACAACAGATGTCTCTCTATCACATCTACACTACAGACATACACCACATCCAACAACAGATGTCTCTCTATCACATCTACACTACAGACATACACCACATCCAACAACAGATGTCTCTCTATCACATCTACACTACAGACATACACCACATCCAACAACAGATGTCTCTCTATCACATCTACACTACAGACATACACCACATCTAACAACAGATGTCTCTCTATCACATCTACACTACAGACATACACCACATCTAACAACACATGTCTCTCTATCACATCTACACTACAGACATCATCTCTCATCTCAACCCATAACCCGTCATGGGTCGTAGGGGTGCCATGGTGGAAGCATCAGCAGACAGGGTCCTCCACTGCTCTCTATTCTCAGCAATGCGTACAAGTGTGGAGAAACCGTGTCCTGCCCATTCTTTGATGTTATCAGCCCAGGATTTTCTTTGCCTTCCTCTTCTCCGTTTACCTTCGACTGTTCCCTGGAGGATCGTTTTCGAATGGGAGTCATGACGAGTTACATGCCCAAACCAGGCAAGCTTTCGACGTTTCACTATTGACAAAAGTGGTTCTTGATGGCCTGCATAGGTGTTTATCTTCTCTCTAACATAGACATTTGTTTTGTGCTCTTTATAGCAAATGCGCAAAATTCTTCTGTAACATTTATGCTCGAAAGCCTGAATCCTTCGCTCCGTATCTGCAGTGAGTGTCCAGCCCTCACACCCATACAAGAGAATAGATAATACAAGTGATTTGTATAATTTGATCTTCACAGGAAAACTGATGTTACTTTTCCAGATCACATTCAACCTTGTCATGGCAGCTGAGGCCATCTCAAGTCTTGTCTTGATTTCTTTATTTGATCTTCCATCACTACATATAGTGGACCCGAGATATTTAAAGGTGTTAACTTCTTCTAACGTTTGCCCATTTAACGTAATGTTGGTCGGAACATGTTTCTTATGGCTATTCACCAATATCTTGCTTTTTTTCTATATTAATTTCCATCCCATATGTTCTTGTTACTTTCTCCAGTCTAGAGGTAAGGTCTTGAAGTTCTGATTCTGTTCCAGCTATCAGATCAATATCATCAGCAAAACGTAGATTACACAGAGGTCGGCCTCCAATCGATATGGTTGATTTATAATCGTAGAGAGCCTCCTGCATAATATGTTCTAGATAAATGTTAAAGAGCACTGGTGACAGGATACATCCCTGGCGAACTCCTACAGTTGTTTTGAAAAATTCTCCAATGTCATTGCTTGCAAAAACAGCACTGCTTGCGTCCTTGTATAGTGCTTCAATGATATCTATGATGTTGGTATCAAAATTGAATTTTCTCATTATTTGCCATAAACCTTCATGCCAGACTCGATCGAAGGCTTTTGTGAAATCGATGAAGTTATGGTATAAATGTCTCTCTATCACATCTACACTACAGACATACACCACATCCAACAACAGATGTCTCTCTATCACATCTACACTACAGACATACACCACATCTAACAACACATGTCTCTCTATCAAATGACTAGATATAATAAAACATTCCCCTTGGTAAATCCTGGAGCATCTTTGAGCAGACATAGAAAGAATAGAACTACTGGTCCCTCAGACATGTTATAAGAGTTGACTAAAATGAGGCTGGCAACGTCATCATAAAAAACTAATAGGAACCACTGCTGTAGGAACCACGGCTGTAGGAACCACAGCTGTAGTAACCACGGCTGTAGTAACCACGGCTGTAGTAACCACGGCTGTAGGAACCACGGCTGTAGGAACCACGGCTGTAGGAACCACAGCTGTAGGAACCACGGCTGTAGGAACCACATGAATCCTTGGTGTAGACTTCCTTCTGGAGACCAGCTACAGTGGTGGTTCCATGCCCCACAAGGGGAGAGAGAAAACAGAACAGAAGAAAAAGAATGAACACTTAGAGCTGTGGATTTGTGGATCTGTGGATTTGTGGAGCTGTGGATTTGAGGAGCTGTGGATTTGTGGAGCTGTGGATTTGTGGAGCTGTGGATTTGTAGCCGCATAGTTAGAAGGTTCTAAATAAATGGTTGAAAAAGTGTTAATAATTTAAATGATAATATTGAAAATTTAATAAACAATGACAATTATTAGTAACAATTAGATTGTCATTTAATAAAACACTTGCAGTCGCATTAGTTCATACACAAGTTAAAACATGGTGGCTGGCTGGTTGTCATGTGAGACAGGGCAGTGTAAGCTGTCTGATTGCCAGTTCTCTACCATCAGACTATAGATACTGGCATGGCAATTGAAGACGCAATGGTTCTCAAAATGTAGGAGACAAGGTCTACATTTTAAATGGTGCTAGTAACTATAAAGAATTTAATTTGAAACATTGACACATAACTCTGGTACGTGACAATTGGTTTTACGTATGGATTCCAGACTAGCACAATCAGTTGAAATTCAATTAAGTGTAACATCTGTCACCAACTCAAAAATAGGTTGAGAGCTAGCATCCTGAGGTAAGCCCATGTAATCTCATGTTCAGAAACTAGAGATTCACAGGGTGAACGAACGAACGAATGAACAAACTTTATTTTCAAAGGGTTGAGAATTGGGCACGCAGGCCCATCTAACATTCTGCCCTTCCTTTCGCTCACCTTTCATACCGTATCCTTTCAATAGCACATGTATTTTTAGCATTATTTAAGCATAAAACATTATCGAGGTAAAATAATAACATACATTTGTAACATCCAGACATAATCAAATTTAAGGGGGGGGGGGGGGGGGGGGGGGGGGGGGGGTGGGGGGGGGCGGAGGGGGGGGGGTGGGGGGGGGAGGCGGGGGGGTGGTGGGGGGGGAAAAGGGGGGGGGGGGCGGGGGGGGGGGGGGGCGGGGGGGGGAGGCGTTGGGAGGGGGGGCGGGGGGCGGGGGGAGGGTGGGGGGGGGGGGGGGGGGGGGGGGGGTGGGGGGGGGGGGGGGGGGGGGGGGGGGGGGGGGGGGGGGGGGGGTGGGGGGGGGGGGTGGGGGTGGGGGGGGGGGTGGAGGGGTTGGGGGGGGGGGGGGAGGGGGGGGGGGGTGGAAAATTAAAAAAAAATTTTTTTTTAAATTATAAAAAAAACAAAAAAAAAAACTAACAAACACAATCTAAACCATTCATACAGTAAATAAGACATAATTTGAAACGTAATCAGATAATGGTAGCATATAATAAGAACTCGTGACATTTTGGAAACAATAAGAACTCGTGACATTTTGGAAATCTGCTGAATTAGCTGGGACTTCATGTGTTGTCAGCGCATGCGGAAAATGTTCTCACAGGTGAGCAACTTTGAGTCCCAAGCAGATACTGCCACAGGGAGTGAATTGTCGACGCCTCCACTACACGAGATCCAGTTTTATGACAGAGCAGAGATTAGCGACCTAGAGTTAGAAAGGTAGAAGTAACATTTCGTAGGCTCGCACAACGTCAAGCAGCTGCATGACAGAAGTCTAGATGTTTTAGAAATAACAATTTCAGTTGATGTATTTTTAGGTACATGATATACAGTGAACAGTCTACATTTATAAGTAGGGAGAAGATTGAGTTTGAGGGGACTCTTTAATTCCAACTTGACTGTGCGGAGTGCATATTATATGGAGCTATAAGATAGTGATTCCTCACATTTTGGAGAACAATAAGGTGTTAAAATGATAGTTTCATGCCATAGCAGATACACCAGAGTCAAGATTCACAAGTGGTTTTCAAACTATGGATTAGGAAGAACATGGTACACTTATCGCTTCACTCTGTCGATGCGGAAAAAGTAAAGACATAAAATAAGCAAATGAATAAGAAAATGGAGTAGAAACACAGGCTTGATGTTGATTATATTGAGTATTGTTCATCCTGTGCAAACTGCAGAATATATTTGTTACATGACTTAGATTGCAGAGTGGTCATTGTAAAAGACATGAATATGTAGACTGCAGATGTTTTATTAAGAAGTGATGAGAATCTAAAGTAGTTATTATGATTTCTTGGAAGAGAACAAAAAAGTTAGTAATAGAAATTATGCAGAAAATAAGATTGTGACATTTAGGTAGTTAATACTGGAAAGTGACAACAGAACTGACTGGAAAATTCTATGACTTTGATGACACGACTAACTGACTTAATAATACACACCAGCCTCTGCACACCATTGTTTCAGTTATTGAAAATGTTTTGTTTGTCACTGCGGAACTAATGAGGAGTTATGGTGATCTTCTAATTAAAGAAAAGAAGAAAAAAGGACTAAATAGTCTGAGTTTGTGAAATAATTTTTTGTGTTGTTATAATTTGTGTTCGAGAAATAGTTTGACAGAAATATGACAGTAGCAGCGTTACTCAGCAAAGAGTCTGGACAGTGAAGATCTTCCAATCGCCTCAGATGAAAAGAACTCAGGTGTATAAACCTGCTACGATCTAGAATCTAAAAACTATAAAATCATGAGTACCACTGACACAAAACAATTGTAACAATTAATGTCACTTTACACAAGGAGTTAAGGCATCTTCACATAAGACTAATAATACTGCAGTGACACTATTCCCTAAGATTAGACCTGAATAAGATAAAGATCATACAAGACACTGTTATACAGATTGAAAATGGTGTCATGCAGGAACATAAAATTGAGAACTGGTACCATCACGGTTAAAGAATGAAACCAGACAACTGACAAAGCTGAAAAATACAGAGAGAAAATAGACAAGGAGGGCACAGCCTCAGAAAAAATCCAACCAGCATAACCAGACCTACTCTCAACATGATAAAATGTTTCTTCACGAAGTCTGTCTCCTGTAAAAGAAAGAATCACCAAGTGGTTATCTTATTTCCATATTATCTCACCACATTTGTGAAACTCACTCACAATTTTCATGGACTTCCACTTGGTCAGTGGAGGCGGTCAAAAAAAAAGTTTCATAACCCAACTAAATAAATTGTACACTTGAGAGGAACTTTCAACTCCACACCAACTCAGACTCTACACCAACTCAGACTCTACAAACTGATCATATGGGGTGTTAACTAATCTTACCTCTAATATGAGAGACAGGCAAGCAGGGTAAAAGGTCATAAAGGCCAGGTAATTGGCTATAACAGAAAGGCAACCAAAGCTGCACATTGTCTCCAGCTGTTTAACACCTGTACATTACAAACAAGATGCCTGTCACATCAATATTTCTCACACCCTAAATGCCACACCCTCCCTCTCCCAACCATAAAGATGTGCAGTAAACTGAATGAAATACAAGGGGATTGACATAAGTCTTGGGCCTGACCATGAAGGACATGTCACAGAGAGCTGAAATTTTGTATAGTGTTTATTCCTTTTCAATATAGCCACCGTCTGAATTGACACACTTCTGCCATCTCTGCTTGACCTTGAAAAGACCTTGGGAGTAGAACACCCTATTTTTCAAACTAAACTAGTCATCACATGCCAGTATAACCTCTTCATCGCTGTCAAAATGATTTCCTTTTAGCTGTTTCTTAAGATTTGGGAATAGAAAAAAGTCTGATGGAGCCAAATCTGGAGAATATGGTGGGTGTGGAAGAATTTCAATATTCAAATCGTTGGTTGCTAGCTGCACAAGCCGTGCTTTGTGAGAGGGCGCATTGTCTTGAAGCAAAGGAAGATTTTGAGTGCGCGTTATCCCTCGTTTCCTGGTCACAACCATTCTTAGTTTTGTGAGATGATCTGCATAGTACTGTCCATTAACTGTGTTGCCACGAGGCAGATAATCTTTCAAAAGGACACCTTTGCCGTCCCCAAAAAACAGTCAGCATCACTTTTCCTGCAGATTTCTGCGCCCTCGGCTTGACAGGTCTTGGGGAGCCAGGGGTTTTCCATTGCATGCTGGCAATTTTGGATTCGGGGTCATAATGGTGTACCCAAGTCTCATCTACTGTCACCATGGTCTCCAAAAAATTTTTTGACTGACACTTTTTGAGCAACTGTTGACAGCAATTTACCCTCGTTTGCTTCTGTTCACGTGTCAACAGTCGCGGAACCCAGCGTGCACACACTTTTCTCATGTTCAGACTGTTGTGTAAAATTCTATAAACTGTTCCTTCATTTAGTTTTACTCTACTAGCTATCTCCACAATTGTCATTTTTTGATCCTGGTCAATGATTTTCTTCACTCTTGTTGCATTTTCATCGTTGCACTCTGAGGCTGGTCTACCAGATCTTGGCAGATCAGCAACATTTGAGCGGCCGCACTTAAACTGTTGACACCAGTTTTTTACCGAAGTATATGAAGGACAAGAATCACGAAACACTGGTTCCATCTCCCTGTGTATTTCTGTAGGTGTTTTTCCCTGAAACATCAGAAATTTTATCACAGCTCTGGCCTCCTTCTTTTCCATTGTTTTGTCAAATCTTTGGAGCAGCAGATCCGGTCAATAGGGTACATTGCGCCGTGCACCGTAGCAGGAAAACCCATTGAAGAAACAAACGTGTACTTTACTCATTCAGTGCAAATATGATGAACTTTAAATGTGCCAAGTTTCATCTTCCTCCTATGACTCCTTCATGGTCAGGCCCAAGACTTATGTCAATCCCCTTGTATATCAGTTATATTTACTATCTTCATTGTCAAAATTAAGTACCATGAATGTTGCCACAGGTGATCACATCTCCCCACAACTTCCTGTTCTAAGAACGTTACTTTGATTCATGACTGTACAAGGGACAATATGATGGTGGTTTCTCCTTGACTTCCATTTGTTTGTTTATGGGAGTTTATGATAGCTCTTGAGTTAAGAACACTGAGCCACAAGGCAGTGTCAAGAGAAGAGGTTAATGTGCCTCAATATTGCTAGCTGTTACGTCATAAAGCGTTAGCGGTATCCACCCCTCCCTCAGTGTCAAGCAACTCATCCTCAGTGACAACCACCCCACCTTCAGTGACAGCCATTTCAACCTGTGACAACCACCTCACCCTTATCATCTCACCCTCAGTGACAACCACCTTACCCTCAGTGAACGCAATCTCACCCTCAGTGACAACCATCCTATCCTCAGTGACATTCATCTCATCCCTAGTGACAACCACCCATCCTCAGTGACAGCCACCTCACCCTCAGTGTCAACCAACTAATCCTCAGTGACAACCCCCTCACCTTCAGTGACAGCCATCTCACCCTCAGTGACAACCACTTCACCCTCATTGACAGCCATCTCACCTTCAGTAACAACCACTCCATCCTCAGTGACAACCACCTCACCCTCAGTGACAACCAAATCACCATTAGTGACAACCACCTCACCCTCAGATTCAACCACCTCACCCTCAGATTCAACCACCTCACCCTCAGTGACAACAACCCTATCCTCAGTAACAACCCCCTCACCCGCAATGACAAACCCCTCACCCACAGTGACAACCACCTCACCCTCAGTGACAACCACCTCACCCTCAGTGACAACCACCTCATCATCAGAGACAACCACCTCATTATCAGAGACAACTACCACATCACCAGGAACAACCACCTCACCATCAGTGACAACCACCTCACCCTCAGAGACAAGCACCTCATCATCAGAGACAACCACCTCATCATCAGAGACAACCACCTCACCCTCAGTGACAACCACCAATTTTGGACCAAAGTTGCTTATTCAAAGTTAACAGCTAACCTCTTATATTTATTACAATACAAATGTTGAATATTTTTCGTGTCAAAATCATATTTCAATATAGGTCATTGTTTTAAATAAATATTTATTTTGACAAATGTAAAATGAGTCACCTGATAGCAAAGAAATTTAAAGTTTCATAAAATATAAACATCTCAAAGATATCATTGTTTTTATCCAACATCAAGGTTCTTTTGTGTTTTCATCGAAAGCAGGCATGCTGACAAATTACGGAATGTGCCAGAACTCATCACATATAAAGTGATTATTTACCAGAAAGTGTGCCAACTCCAATAGCTAAGGTCTCTACCAAGACATCCAAGGTGATGGCTGGACCGATGATAGCCATGCCTTTTCCAATGTTTGCCTGGAGCTCATCCTGATTGACTGCAGTCAGAGTGAACCGGGCCAGAGCGCCGGCTTTGGAAAGGTCAACAAGCAGCAGAAAAAATGGCAGTGCCTCACTGTCAAGCAGAATACCCACAAGTGAGTTAGAACTGACAGTATTTACATTTTTTTAAAACTGACAATTTTAAAAACAATATTTTGCTACAACAGTGTCAAAGACAGGGTGACCTTAAAGTTCAGTGATGAAACTGAGATCAGTTAAAAAATCTATTAGTTCACTTTCATACAGCCACACATTATCCTCCAACAAAGCTGGTGGGCATGCATCAGACTTCTCTCATCTCCATACAGTTCTTCAGTCAATGAAGCTAGGTAACGCCAAGCTATCAGTCTGTTCCTCTTGTAGAGCTGACATTCTTGGAGGGCATGTTCTTACTGTGTTTCTTGTCTGTCTATCCTATTTTTAATTTGCTGAACAGATGATCCACCTGTTTAATTAATTTAATTAACCCCTTGACTGTTAGATACTGAAATGGTATTTGTCAGTGTGATCTGCTGAATACTGCATGAACGGTCACGATTAAGCTCTTGGTCACACCATAAAGGTCAATAAAGAAATTGTAATGAAGTGTAGGGCTTCATCATGGTCAAAATATCAAGTATGTTTTGTAATGGAACTGTACAATTAATTCAGTAGGACAATGTAAGATTGATAAAGATCAACAGTTAGAACAAGATTGTGCACCAAATGAAACAAGTCTTAGGTTTTACTTTATTGAAACTGAAAGTTCATTATTTACAAATATTACTGGAGTCTAAACGTTTGAAATAACAAGCTGTAAACCCAAGAGAACACTACCTGTAAAATAAGGCGTCTTCTTGAATGAACAGAGGCTTTCTTTAACTTCTTCTTCTCTGATCCTTAGCCGCTGACTGTCAAAGCAGTCAGAGGCCATCATGCTTGATGGTGTCTTTTAGGGCAGCAACAAACAGCTTCAACTTTGCTCAGTCGGTGGCAATCATGCCTGGTGGTGTCTTATAGGGCAGCAACAAACTGCTTCCATGTTGCTCGGTCGGTGGCCATCCTTCATGCAGTGCTCCAGTTCTGGTTCATTCGTTGCGTCTCGGCCTCCACAGTTCCCTGCCAAGTTGCTTTTGGTCGGTCTCTCTTTCGCTTTCCTTCAGGGATCCCTTAGGTCCTATGATAACTGCAATTATGCAGCTGACTTTTACCCTCACAATTTATTTTTGTGGGTGGAATGCAACTGTTTCGCTGGGCGTGGGTTCGCTGGGCATGGGACAGTAAGACAGAGAAAGAAGGGAACTACTGGAACATGTTTCACTGCATTTTCTTTTTGGAAAATTCTTATTTTTGTTCTTTAAATACTGCTTCCTGCTCCACACTGTCTTAAAAAAATTATCAAGAGAACACCATGAATCAAATTAACATTTCAGAAAATAAAAATCAACATTATATGACAATATGTTACAGTTTTGTGGTCACTTGAAAACCTCATTCAAATCAACTTGTTCCTGCTGATCAGTCATTTATTTCACTGACATGGTGAGAAGTCTACATTTGATTCTTCTAACACAATATCTCAGTGAATGAATCAAATGAACACTGGCGATGACAGGACACACACTGAGGAAACCTGATTGACAGGACACACACTGAGGAATCCTGATTGACAGGATACACACTGAGGAAACTTGATTGACAGGACACCACACACTGAGGAAACCTGATTGATAGGACACCACACACTGAGGAAACCTGATGATAGCATTACTAGGTAGTCCTTGTTCTGGAATCCCCAGGGTAAAGCAGGAAAAAGTCGACGGAGAAGAGAACTGAAGATAGAAATGGAAATGATGAGAAAAGTACGGGCAGATTGTGACGTGACTTGATGGCACACAGTAAAAGTGGCACCTGGCATGAGTTTATTAAGACCTATGCTCCCTGGGGAGCTGAAGGGTTACATGAAAGAATCGACCAAAAATGGTGTCCACATATTTGACAAGAGCACTTACTTAAGTCCAAGTAAGTCAAATCCTACCAGGTTGGCTATTGCAATGCTGAAAGTGAAGCTGGAAATTATTGTGAAAACTCCAGCTAAACCTGTAATAGAAATAACTATTATTCAAACATGAACTGCTGTCATGTTTATGAACTGATGTGACATTTATGAACTGATGTTACGTTTATGAACTGCTGTCATGTTTATGAACTGATGTTACGTTTATGAACTGATGTCATGTTTATGAACTGATGTCATGTTTATGAACTGATGTCATTTTTATGAACTCATGTCATGTTTACTACCTGATGTCATGTGTGTGAACTGACATCATGTTTATGAACTGACGTAATGTTTATGAACTGATGTAATGTTTATGAACTGACATCATGTTTATGAACTGTCATATTTATGAACTGATGTAATGTTTATGAACTGATGTCATGTTTATGAACTGATGTCATGTTTATGAACTGATGTCACATTTATGAACTTATGACATGTTTATGAACTGATGTCATGTTTATGAACTTATGTCAAATATAAATGACATTGACTTATTCCATGATAACTCCTTATGTAGCATGCAGTCAGCACTCAAGATGGTAGTCTTGCAGGAAGCTTACACTGTTGCTCTTACAGAGGTGATGCCATTTTTTTTTGTTTACATGAAGAGATTGCCAGCTACAAGGACAACTTTAAAGGTTAAAGGTCATCCCCAACGACATGCCTAAGCCAGGAGTAGTCCTATTCGTTATCTGAGCGGACCCCCCCCCCCCCAGAACTACGTGGAGCATCGCTGTGTCACAAACTGCAGACTTCTGACAAGCAGATGAGTGATATGAGTGATTTGTCACACATTTCACACAACATTAATACAATACATTTGAAATGAAAGAAAATCACTTGCACTGGGGCACATTCATTCAACTGAGTGTCCAGACCGACCTACTTATGTTTGACTAAAGGCAGCACAAAATATCTTTTTCTGAGGCAGTCAAAAACTACAAGCACAAGGTTTTTTTCTGGGGCTTCTTCTTCAAGTACCATGCCTGGTAGCATAGGAGACCATGTCTCACCATATCTTCCTGTCTCCAGTACCATTTATCACTTCTGTTGTTGATGTCTTTCCATGACATGATGTTAAACTCTCCAGTATCTTCTCTCTTTGTTGCCCTCTATCTCTCTTTCTGTCAATCGTTCCTGTGTCACAATATATTCCAGCATTCATCTTCTCATTAAATGCCCAAAGACAGTGTATTGTTTCCTTCTAACATGAGGAATAACCTTCCTTCTAACATGAGGAATAACTTTCCTTCTAACATGATGACTAACCTTCCTTCTAACATGAGGAATAACTTTCCTTCTAACATGAGGAATAACCTTCCTTCTAACATGAGGAATAACCTTCCTTCTAACATGAGAAATAACCTTCCTTCTAACATGAGGAATAGCCTTCCTTCTAACATGATGAATAACCTTCCTTCTAACATGAGAAATAGCCTTCCTTCTAACATGAGGAATAACCTTCTTTATAACATGAGAAATAACCTTCCTTCTAACATGAGGAATAACCTTCCTTAAAACATGAGAAATAACCTTCCTTATAACATGAGAAATAACCTTCCTTATAACATGAGGAATAACCTTCCTTCTAACATGAGGAATAACCTTCTTTCTAACATGAGGAATAACCTTCCTTCTAACATGAGGAATAACCTTCCTTCTAACATGAGGAATAACCTTCCTTTTAACATGAGGAATAGTCTTCCTTCTAACATGAGGAATAACCTTCCTTCTAACATGAGGAATATCCTTCCTTCTAACATGAGGAATAATCTTCCATCTAACATGAGAAATAACCTTCCTTCTAACATGAGGAATAGCCTTCCTTCTAACATGATGAATAACCTTCCTTCTAACATTAGAAATAGCCTTCCTTTTAACATGAGGAATAACCTTCTTTATAACATGAGAAATAACCTTCCTTCTAACATGAGGAATAACCTTCCTTAAAACATGAGAAATAACCTTCCTTATAACATGAGAAATAACCTTCCTTCTAACATGAGGAATAACCTTCCTTCTAACATGAGGAATAACCTTCTTTCTAACATGAGGAATAACCTTCCTTCTAACATGAGGAATAACCTTCCTTCTAACATGAGGAATAACCTTCTTTCTAACATGAGGAATAACCTTCCTTCTAACATGAGGAATAACCTTCCTTAAAACATGAGAAATAACCTTCCTTATAACATGAGAAATAACCTTCCTTCTAACATGAGGAATAACCTTCCTTCTAACATGAGGAATAACCTTCCTTCTAACATGAGGAATAACCTTCCTTCTAACATGAGGAATAACCTTCCTTCTAACATGAGGAATAACCTTCCTTCTAACATGAGGAATAACCTTCCTTCTAACATGAGGAATAACCTTCCTTCTAACATGAGGAATAACCTTCCTTCTAACATGAGGAATAACCTTCCTTCTAACATGAGGAATAACCTTCCTTCTAACATGAGGAATAACAGTCCTTCTAACATGAGGAATAACCTTCCTTCTAACATGAGGAATAACCTTCCTTCTAACATGAGGAATAACCTTCCTTCTAACATGAGGAATAACAGTCCTTCTAACATGAGGAATAACCTTCCTTCTAACATGAGGAATAACCTTCCTTCTAACATGAGGAATAACCTTCCTTCTAACATGAGGAATAACAGTCCTTCTAACATGAGGAATAACCTTCCTTCTAACATGAGGAATAACCTTCCTTCTAACATGAAGAATAACCGTCCTTCTAACATGAGGAATAATGTTCCTTCATGCATTGGCTTCTTTCAGAGCATCCTCCTTACTCTTGTTAGCAGTCCATGGTGTCTGGAACATTCTTCTGTCAAATCACATCTTTGTGACCTTTAGTGTTTTTCTTACTTGTTTTCTAATTGTCCATTACTCACTTCCATATGTCAGGACTGGTTCTATCTAACACTGAAGAGCTCACTTCCACTGACAAAGAGTTGTTACATAAAATACTTTTCATTTGATAGAATTCTCCTTTTGCCTGAGCTATTCTATTCTTCACGTCTGAGATGTATCTTCCATCCAATGTTATTAACTTGCCAAGGCATTTGAATATAATACCTTGTTTTAAAATAGTGATGATGAGCCAACTCAACCTCATTTTTGCTTGTAAGATGGCGATGATGAGCCACTCAACTTAACTTTTGTTTGCATGATGATGATGATCAGCAAACTAAACCTAACTTTTGTTTGCATAATAATGATGAATGAACTCAACCAAATTTTTGCATGTATGACGATGAGTTAACTCAACCTTGCTTTAACTTGAATGATGTCAACTCAACCTAGCTATGGTTAGTATGATGATGAGGAGTCAACTGAACCTAGTTTTTACGTGTATAATGATGATAATGGATTAACTCTTCTCAGTATATTCACAGGACTACTTACATCATCTCTGTTATTGTTATATAAACATTCATGTGTTACAACACTTATGATACCCACCTAACAGGTATTTTGATCCCAGCTTTCGTAAGTTCCTAAACTGCATGTATATATACAAGACAGCAAGTGCCCGAGTCAGTGACAGTATGATTACATCTGAACTTTTTATGTCCTAAAAAGATTTTGGTAATATAAACACAATTTTTAGCCTACAACCAAGGATGTAAGAAAATAAAAATAATCCATCATGTCTTTATATTGTAAGCATTTCTTTCTTGGTAAAACAAACGCAGTTGATAAATACATTAACTGTTATGAGTAGTTCATCCACTATGGCATGGAGCAACTCCTAGAGCCAAGATTCATGTAGTGATAAAACCAATTAAAAGTTTATCAAAATACTTTCCTATCTAGTGCAAGCTTTTAATTTACCACAGGAAGAGTCATTTTCAAAACATGGAATGTTTTAGAGTTTGATAAATGAACACTATGTTCATATTTTTCAACTTTCCAAGGTAATTACCAAACTGTGTAAATTGTTTACTATGGCAACCAGCGGTAGATAGGATTAAGAAAAACATTTATATGCCTCGCTTAACTGCTGAACAGGTTAGAAAGTTGTTCCTCTAGCTCGTTAATAGGTCTAGCTATGATAAGGACAGTGACAACAATATGGACAGTGATTCAAATAGTTATTTTGATAGCTAGTGATAACAAAAGTAGTGAAGATTCTGCAAGTCCTTGGCCATCACTGGCATCAAAAGAACTGTTTTTAAACTGTACTCTAGACATGATACTTCAGGTGGAACTCAGTAAAGCCAATGGTGTAATATATGCTGTACATCAGTGGTCTTCAACCTGGGAAATATTGCCCACTATTGGGTGTTTTGGGATTTGTTGATGAATGCTGTGAAAATGAAATAAACAATGGCCATTTCAGAGAAGAGGTGAAAGTTGGGCATTAGCTGATAAAGCATAAAAAAGCCCAAATGCAACTGGCTTTTCTGAATATATATTAATATAACTAAGAACAGTCACTTTGATCTGGAAATAATATAAAAATCAAACAGCTGCCAGGATAAACAAATACTATGTATGGAGCCTTTCCTACTAGGAAGAACATACACAGTCAGTGTACGGAGCCAACCTTTGAAATAAGTTGAAAACTGATATTCCTGAAACTAGTCTAGCATCACGCTCAGTTTGACTCTTCATACACATGCACTTTACAGTTAGTGAATGAGGCGACTGTTGGCGCATTAATTGGTTAGTCAAACTGTATTTCATGCATTTTTTAACACTGATTATTAAATTAAATAGTTTGTATACAGTAGCCCTAGTTTCTACTACTGAAACTATGCCTCCAAGTAATAAGCACTGTTGTCATTATTTGTCAAACTGATGGTTATCTGGAGTTTTATGACAGTAACAACAAAGATGACCTCCATAGTAAACTAAAAAGTGTGAAAAATGATGACAGATACTGAAATATTTAAGAAGTTTAATGAGATTAATTTGAGACTTAAAGGTAAGCTCATAACAGTTATTAATTGCAAGAATGTTACAATTTCACTTACTGATAGCAAGAATGTTACCACTTCACTTTTTGATTGCAAGAATGTTGCCACTTCACTTATTGATTTAAAAAATGTTACCACTTCAATTATTGATTGCAAGAATGTTGCCACTTCACTTATTGATTTAAAAAATGTTACCACTTCAATTATTGATTGCAAGAATGTTGCCATTATTGATTGCAAGAATGTTGCCACTTCAATTATTGATTGCAAGAATGTTTCCACTTCAATTACTGATTGCAAGAATGTTACCACTTCACTTATTGATTTTCATAATGCTATCACTTCACTTACTGATTGCAAGAATGCTGCCACTTCACGTGTTGATTGCAATAATGCTACCACTTCATTTTTGATTGCAAGAATGTTGCCATTTCACTTATAGATTGCAAGAATGATAACACATTCCTTATTGATTGCAAGAATGTTGCCATTTCACTTATAGATTGCAAGAATGTTACCACTTCACTTATTGATTGCAAGAATGTTGCTACTTCACTTATTGATTGCAAGAATGTTTCCACTTTGCTTATTGATCACAAGAATGTTGCTACTTCACTTATTGATTGCAAGAATGTTGCCACTTCACTTATTGATTGCAAGAATGTTGCTACTTCACTTATTGATTGCAAGAATGTTTCCACTTTGCTTATTGATCACAAGAATGTTGCTACTTCACTTATTGATTGCAAGAATGTTACCACTTCACTTATTGATTGCAAGAATGTTGCTACTTCACTTATTGATTGCAAGAATGTTTCCACTTTGCTTATTGATCACAAGAATGTTGCTACTTCACTTATTGATTGCAAGAATGTTGCCACTTCACTTATTGATTGCAAGAATGTTGCCACCACTTATTGATTGCAAGAATGTTACCACTTTACTTACTGATTGCAAGAATGTTGCCACTTTACTTACTGATTGCAAGAATATTGCCACTTCACTTACTGATTGCAAGAATGTTGCCACTTCACTTAATGATTGCAAGAATGTTGCCAATTCACTTAATGATTGCAAGAATGTTGCCACTTCACTTATTGATTGCAAGAATGTTGCCACTTCACTTATTGATTGCAAGAATGTTACCACTTCACTTATTGATTGCAAGAATGTTTCCACTTCACTTATTGATTGCAAGAATGTCACTACTTCATGTATTGATTGCAAGAATGTTGCTACTTCACTTATTGATTGCAAGAATGTTGCCGCTTCATTCATTGATTGCAAGAATGTTACCACTTCACTTACTGATTGCAAGAATGTTGCCACTTCACTTACTGATTGCAAGAATGTTGCCACTTCACTTAATGATTGCAAGAATGTTGCCACTTCACTTATTGATTGCAATAATGTTGCCACTTCACTTATTGATTGCAAGAATGTTGCCACTTCACTTATTGATTGCAATAATGTTGCCACTTCACTTATTGATTGCAAGAATGTTACCACTTCACTTATTGATTGCAATAATGTTGCCACTTCACTTATTGATTGCAAGAATGTTACCACTTCACTTATTGAGTGAAAGAATGTTACCACTTCACTTATTGATTGCAAGAATTTTGGTACTTCACTTACTGATTGCAATAATGTTACCACTTCACTTACTGATTGCAAGAATGTTACCACTTCACTTATTGATTGAAAGAATGTTACTTCACTTATTGATTGCAATAATGTTACCACTTCACTTATTGATTGCAATAATGTTACCACTTCACTTACTGATTGCAAGAATGTTACCACTTCACTTATCGACACATCTGGCAGAAAGAATTCTTTCAGTTCCCAGAAATATTCTCAATTAAAGATGAGCTTGAGACTGTTGACCCAGAGAGGTGCAGATATCATTTACAGATACTGAGACTTGACATGATGACAAGATTCAGTGACCTGATAAATTTGTAGGTTAAAGAGTGAATGATGCATCCATTCAAGGTAAAAATTTGTGGTGTCCATGTGACATGTCAAGAGGAATTCTCAAAACAGTTCCACAACGATGAATGTAGAGCAGATTTTAACCAGGACAGACAAAGATTATGCCTCCGTCTACCCACAATTCTGGAGCAAAACTTCATGAACACTTCTAGCTTTCCCAACTTCATACATGGTTGAATCTGGTTTTAGAGCAGTCAACAGACTACTTACGAAAGAAATCATTTAGACACAGCAGAAAGAGGGGAACTTTGTCTGAGACTCTTCTTAAGGTGCAATAAAGACAAATTAAACATTTCAAAGAGAAAACAAAAATGTAAGAAGCCTGCTACTTCAACGCGAGTAAGTAACAGGCCAAAAGATGATGGGAAATAATTGCGTTCTGCTCATTCTGCTACATGTCCTGATGACATCACTAATTCTCCTGTGTTCATTTAATTCCTGTCTATTACATTGTAACTGGACTGGACTGGACTGGACGATATTTGTAGTTAACTCTTCAATTCTGGACTTTTTCAGGTTTTTTTGTGTAGCTGTTAGGTGACATTTTTTTTAAAAACATGTAAAATATTACTGAATATGTTAAACCTTTATATATATATAATATATCAATGTGTTTGGGACTGAATGAACAGTAATAGTTATTTTGGGAATGTTTTTACCTTGTTTGAGTAGCAACAAAATAGCTGAACACTTGTACATTTATCTTAACTTATGGTGAGTGGTCAATGCACCATGAAAAAATGTAGAGGCACACTTGCATTTTTAATGAGTGATCAATTTAGCTTTCACAGTGCACAGCGTGCCACATCTATATTTTCCTGAAAATGCACCATAAAAAAGACTGCAAAGGGTGTTCAATTTAGTTTTTCGCATTTTCCTGTAAAACCAGCAGGAATTTTTCATTTTTCGTTGCTGGATGCTTCACTGAGACAATTAACATGTGGAATAAAGTCTGTGTGAATAATTATAAACATTTTCTTTCATGATTAGACCTGAATTTATATTATTGAAAAACTGGGCCCAAAAAAGTTTGAAGACAATTGCTACAGAAATTGTGTGTTTATTAAACATTTAGGAGATTTTATTTGAAGTGGAGTAATGTGATTACATAAGTTACTAATAGTCAGTTTGTATGTTCTTACACTTTTTTCCCAAATATTGGATATACTACCCAATAATCTTTAATCTATACAATCTTCAGACAATAAGTATAAAGAAAACAAATGCACTGGGTCAGGATGTGCATGTTGCACCAGGTATTACTGTCAATAACTATGAATTGGCAGTGTTGTGCCACTTCAAATACCTGGGGTCTACCATCAAGGATAAACTCTCTATGGATATAGAAATTGACAGCCAACTGGCAAAACTGCAACCATCTTTGCCAGTCTCACAATGTGTGTTTGGAGAAACTTCAAACTCACAATGAGGACAAAAGCTGTGATATATAATGCCTGCATCATAATGGCAGCGAAACATGGACAACCTATGCTAAGCAAGAAGAAAGGCTCAATACCTTCCACCTACGGTGTCTATGCCACATCCTTGGTATTCCGTGGAAGGACAAAGTGACAAATATCAGGCTGCTGTTTTGTGCTGGCCTTCAACACATGTATACACTGCTTAGACATTGCAGATTATGCTTGCTTGGCCATGTCCGCTGAACTGAAGATGGTCGCATCCCCAAAGATATTTTCTATGGACAACTGGCAGATGGCAAATGAACAGTTGGGTGACCACAGCTGAGGTTCAAAGATGTGTACAAGAGAGCAATGAAGGCACTAGACATAGATGCAGCAACCTGGGTGACCACAGCTGAGGTTCAAAGATGTGTGCAAGAGAGACATGAAGGCACTAGACATAGATGCAGCAACCTGGGTGACCACAGCTGAGGTTCAAAGATGTGTGCAAGAGAGACATGAAGGCACTAGACATAGATGCAGCAACCTGGGTGACTACAGCTGAGGTTCAAAGATGTGTGCAAGAGAGCAATGAAGGCACTAGACATAGATGCAGCAACCTGGGTGACCACAGCTGAGGTTCAAAGATGTGTACAAGAGAGACATGAAGGCACTAGACATAGATGCAGCAACCTGGGTGACCACAGCTGAGGTTCAAAGATGTGTACAAGAGAGCAATGAAGGCACTAGACATAAATTCACTAACCTGGGTGACCACAGCTGAGGTTCAAAGATGTGTACAAGAGAGCAATGAAGGCACTAGACATAAATTCACTAACCTGGGTGACCACAGCTGAGGTTCAAAGATGTGTACAAGAGAGCAATGAAGGCACTAGACATAAATTCACTAACCTGGGTGACCACAGCTGAGGTTCAAAGATGTGTACAAGAGAGACATGAGGGTACACTAGACATAAATTCATTAACCTGGGTGACCACAGCTGAGGTTCAAAGATGTGTACAAGAGAGCAATGAAGGCACTAGACATAAATTTATTAACCTGGGTGACCACAGCTGAGGTTCAAAGATGTGTACAAGAGAGACATGAGGGTACACTAGACATAAATTCATTAACCTGGGTGACCACAGCTGAGGTTCAAAGATGTGTACAAGAGAGACATGAGGGTACACTAGACATAAATTCATTAACCTGGGTGACCACAGCTGAGGTTCAAAGATGTGTGCAAGAGAGCAATGAAGGCACTAGACATAGATGCAGCAACCTGGGTGACCACAGCTGAGGTTCAAAGATGTGTACAAGAGAGACATGAAGGCACTAGACATAAATTCACTAACCTGGGAGGATGAGGCTGCCGATCACACCACGTGGCAATGCTCCCTATGGTGCCACCTCAGATTAAGTGAGAAGTAGCTCTTACAACAATCACAACAGAAAGGAACACATCAAAGGAACACCAGGAAAAAAAGAGTATCATCTCAAGGGAGCATCATACCTGTAGCCAGATGTGACTGAAGGTGACTACTACTATCTAACAATCGTCAAAAAAAAAAAAAATACCCCAAAAACAGAAATTGACTGTGTGCTGAGCAGTTTCAATGGTTCTATATGCTTTTTGTCTGTAAATTCCTTTACTTAATTTCTACTTTCTACCATACCACATAACTATACCATCTTTTTAACATGTTGACTTGACTTTGATCGACTGTCACTGAGCGTCAGCTCTTGGTGACTTTGATGCCATTATATGATACTGCGCAGTTTGTGTATGCTGTTTTGGGCTGCCATAAAGTGCATTGTCTATCAATGGGTTGTATGGTAGGAGGAGTTGTCTCATTCCCTGGAGTGAAGGGCACAGTAACAGATGGTGTTCTACTGTCTCAGATGGGTTTGGGCAGTGCCTACATTTTGCTATATTTTGTGAAAACATTCTGTTTCTGTGACCATTTAGTGTAGAGTGACCTGTTCTCAATCTGAAGATTCCGGTTTGACATTTTTGTTCAATATGGTTGATAGATTTAACATGTTAGAACACTACCTTTATTTATCTTTTAATGACTGACCGTTCATCAAAACCTATTTTGTCAAAAATTAAGAAAATTGCAGCTTAATTTGTACAAACATCTTCAGTGTGAGAAACAGTGAAAATAATTAATTATGGCCACAGCTCATTTTTCAATTCAGTAGTTAAGGTGTTAATGAAAAATTGTCAAACCAATTGGGCAATTAGAATGTATTCTTCCGAGAGCAGTGAGGTTAAGTAAACACCTGCTGTTCTCACCCCACATAGCACAGAATGTCAGTAACCATTACTGGAGACTCGTCTGATAATTAGCTATCAGTTAATTATTAATGTTGTAGAACACTACATAAATAACTGTTGATATTTTAATATGGAAACAAGTTATAAACTGAGATAATAAGAGCCATTGAGAGTTTTACGTGCTCTTCTTTTTTGTATGGTCCATAAACAAGGACAATGAAGTAGAAACTGGAAGGAAGAGTTATGGTCCTTGTAATACGAATACGTAGAAGACTTGGTGCCTTTCAGTGGACACAAACGACAACAAATGAGAAGCATTAAAATACTAGGAAGCAAAATAATGACAAAAAAAGATTAATGAAAGAGATAAATTAAAAAAACAAATGAATTTTGTTGTAAACCATAACAGACGCGAAAGTTATTTGTAAACCATAACAGAAGCGAACATTAGTTGTAAACCATAACAGACGCGAAAGTTATTTGTAAACCATAACAGAAGCGAACGTTAGTTGTAAACCATAACAGACGCGAACGTTAGTTGTAAACCATAACAGAAGCGAACGTTAAAGGTACATAGGAAAGAGGACGACAATGCTGGAAGTGGATGTGTTAACATTGAGAGGTGAGCGGAACAGTTTACCAGACGTGTACCACTTAAAGCTACAGACAATATAATATATTCTCCGTCTTCAGTGTATTTTGATACTTTCACTGCTTGTATCTACAGTTCTTATATAATTCTGAAAGACATGTCCTAATCCTCCAAATGACATCATCTGTAAACTGTAACAGTATATTGTTAATATCTTTACATTCTTTACCAAAGTCATTAACCCTTTCAATAAAAGGTGTTGGAGATAAAACAGAATTCCATTTTGCTGTTCATACTTACTTACTTTCTCGTATCACTCTTGCAGTGAAGTGTAGTGGACAGCTTAAGTTTATGCTGCTGAGCTAAGTGTTTTGATACTGGCTGCTGTCAGCCCGTGTTGTTGTAGGATTTCTGTGACATTGTGTGTCCGACTGCCTCATGTTCCTCCCCATGCCCCAAAACCAGATCTAGTACTGTTGTAGGTGTGTAGTGGTAACTAATTGGGCTCCACTCTCATGAAATGGCTAAACCATTTAATTTTCTTTCTGTCTATATACTTGACGCAGATATAGTTCCTACAATTTTTCTGATCTCATTCTGTCATTCCTTGTAGCATTAATGGTTTTCTTACACATCTATCTCACAGGTTGTGATTTTCCTCCCCTGTGCTTTGGTCAGGGACTATGTTTGACACTGATAGCAAAGAGTTGGTAAGAATATACTATTGATCAGCTGTAGTTTAGTTTCCATACTAATGTTGTGATGTCTGAGTAGTGGTGACAGTTGGTAAGAATATACTATTTATCACCTGTAGTTTAGTTTCCATACTAATGTTGTGATGTCTGAGTAGTGGTGACAGTTGGTAAGAATATACTATTGATCAGCTGTAGTTTAGTTTCCATACTAATGTTGTGATGTCTGAGTAGTGGTGACAGTTGGTAAGAATATACTATTTATCACCTGTAGTTTAGTTTCCATACTAATGTTGTGATGTCTGAGTAGTGGTGACAGTTGGTAAGAATATACTATTGATCACCTGTAGTTTAGTTTCCATACTAATGTTGTGATGTCTGAGTAGTGGTGACAGTTGGTAAGAATATACTATTGATCACCTGTAGTTTAGTTTCCATACTAATGTTGTGATGGTCTGAGTAGTGGTGACAGTTGGTAAGAATATACTATTGATCACCTGTAGTTTAGTTTCCATACTAATGTTGTGATGGTCTGAGTAGTGGTGACAGTTGGTAAGAATATACTATTGATCACCTGTAGTTTAGTTTCCATACTAATGTTGTGATGGTCTGAGTAGTGGTGACAGTTGGTAAGAATATACTATTGATCACCTGTAGTTTAGTTTCCATACTAATGTTGTGATGTCTGAGTAGTGGTGACAGTTGGTAAGAATATACTATTGATCACCTGTAGTTTAGTTTCCATACTAATGTTGTGATGTCTGAGTAGTGGTGACAGTTGGTAAGAATATACTATTGATCACCTGTAGTTTAGTTTCCATACTAATGTTGTGATGTCTGAGTAGTGGTGACAGTTGGTAAGAATATACTATTGATCACCTGTAGTTTAGTTTCCATACTAATGTTGTGATGTCTGAGTAGTGGTGACAGTTGGTAAGAATATACTATTGATCACCTGTAGTTTAGTTTCCATACTAATGTTGTGATGGTCTGAGTAGTGGTGACAGTTGGTAAGAATATACTATTGATCACCTGTAGTTTAGTTTCCATACTAATGTTGTGATGGTCTGAGTAGTGGTGACAGTTGGTAAGAATATACTATTGATCACCTGTAGTTTAGTTTCCATACTAATGTTGTGATGGTCTGAGTAGTGGTGACAGTTGGTAAGAATATACTATTGATCACCTGTAGTTTAGTTTCCATACTAATGTTGTGATGGTCTGAGTAGTGGTGACAGTTGGTAAGAATATACTATTGATCACCTGTAGTTTAGTTTCCATACTAATGTTGTGATGGTCTGAGTAGTGGTGACAGTTGGTAAGAATATACTATTGATCACCTGTAGTTTAGTTTCCATACTAATGTTGTGATGGTCTGAGTAGTGGTGACAGTTGGTAAGAATATACTATTGATCACCTGTAGTTTAGTTTCCATACTAATGTTGTGATGGTCTGAGTAGTGGTGACAGTTGGTAAGAATATACTATTGATCACCTGTAGTTTAGTTTCCATACTAATGTTGTGATGGTCTGAGTAGTGGTGACAGTTGGTAAGAATATACTATTGATCACCTGTAGTTTAGTTTCCATACTAATGTTGTGATGGTCTGAGTAGTGGTGACAGTTGGTAAGAATATACTATTGATCACCTGTAGTTTAGTTTCCATACTAATGTTGTGATGGTCTGAGTAGTGGTGACAGTTGGTAAGAATATACTATTGATCACCTGTAGTTTAGTTTCCATACTAATGTTGTGATGGTCTGAGTAGTGGTGACAGTTGGTAAGAATATACTATTGATCACCTGTAGTTTAGTTTCCATACTAATGTTGTGATGGTCTGAGTAGTGGTGACAGTTGGTAAGAATATACTATTGATCACCTGTAGTTTAGTTTCCATACTAATGTTGTGATGGTCTGAGTAGTGGTGACAGTTGGTAAGAATATACTATTGATCACCTGTAGTTTAGTTTCCATACTAATGTTGTGATGGTCTGAGTAGTGGTGACAGTTGGTAAGAATATACTATTGATCACCTGTAGTTTAGTTTCCATACTAATGTTGTGATGGTCTGAGTAGTGGTGACAGTTGGTAAGAATATACTATTGATCACCTGTAGTTTAGTTTCCATACTAATGTTGTGATGTCTGAGTAGTGGTGACAGTTGGTAAGAATATACTATTGATCACCTGTAGTTTAGTTTCCATACTAATGTTGTGATGGTCTGAGTAGTGGTGACAGTTGGTAAGAATATACTATTGATCACCTGTAGTTTAGTTTCCATACTAATGTTGTGATGGTCTGAGTAGTGGTGACAGTTGGTAAGAATATACTATTGATCACCTGTAGTTTAGTTTCCATACTAATGTTGTGATGGTCTGAGTAGTGGTGACAGTTGGTAAGAATATACTATTGATCACCTGTAGTTTAGTTTCCATACTAATGTTGTGATGGTCTGAGTAGTGGTGACAGTTGGTAAGAATATACTATTGATCACCTGTAGTTTAGTTTCCATACTAATGTTGTGATGGTCTGAGTAGTGGTGACAGTTGGTAAGAATATACTATTGATCACCTGTAGTTTAGTTTCCATACTAATGTTGTGATGTCTGAGTAGTGGTGACAGTTGGTAAGAATATACTATTGATCACCTGTAGTTTAGTTTCCATACTAATGTTGTGATGGTCTGAGTAGTGGTGACAGTTGGTAAGAATATACTATTGATCACCTGTAGTTTAGTTTCCATACTAATGTTGTGATGGTCTGAGTAGTGGTGACAGTTGGTAAGAATATACTATTGATCACCTGTAGTTTAGTTTCCATACTAATGTTGTGATGTCTGAGTAGTGGTGACAGTTGGTAAGAATATACTATTGATCACCTGTAGTTTAGTTTCCATACTAATGTTGTGATGGTCTGAGTAGTGGTGACAGTTGGTAAGAATATACTATTGATCACCTGTAGTTTAGTTTCCATACTAATGTTGTGATGGTCTGAGTAGTGGTGACAGTTGGTAAGAATATACTATTGATCACCTGTAGTTTAGTTTCCATACTAATGTTGTGATGGTCTGAGTAGTGGTGACAGTTGGTAAGAATATACTATTGATCACCTGTAGTTTAGTTTCCATACTAATGTTGTGATGGTCTGAGTAGTGGTGACAGTTGGTAAGAATATACTATTGATCACCTGTAGTTTAGTTTCCATACTAATGTTGTGATGGTCTGAGTAGTGGTGACAGTTGGTAAGAATATACTATTGATCACCTGTAGTTTAGTTTCCATACTAATGTTGTGATGGTCTGAGTAGTGGTGACAGTTGGTAAGAATATACTACTATTGATCACCTGTAGTTTAGTTTCCATACTAATGTTGTGATGGTCTGAGTAGTGGTGACAGTTGGTAAGAATATACTATTGATCACCTGTAGTTTAGTTTCCATACTAATGTTGTGATGGTCTGAGTAGTGGTGACAGTTGGTAAGAATATACTATTGATCACCTGTAGTTTAGTTTCCATACTAATGTTGTGATGGTCTGAGTAGTGGTGACAGTTGGTAAGAATATACTATTGATCACCTGTAGTTTAGTTTCCATACTAATGTTGTGATGGTCTGAGTAGTGGTGACAGTTGGTAAGAATATACTATTGATCACCTGTAGTTTAGTTTGCATACTAATGTTGTGATGGTCTGAGTAGTGGTGACAGTTGGTAAGAATATACTATTGATCACCTGTAGTTTAGTTTCCATACTAATGTTGTGATGGTCTGAGTAGTGGTGACAGTTGGTAAGAATATACTATTGATCACCTGTAGTTTAGTTTCCATACTAATGTTGTGATGTCTGAGTAGTGGTGACAGTTGGTAACCAACTGTATTATCCTTTTGATGTCTTGTTTTAATTTTTCTGTCAAGTCTTCCATTTTCTGTAAAACTGCTTCACAGCTTCACAGCTACCTGAACACTGGAGCCTGTGTTCAGCTCGATGTTGTTGACAAGTTATGTTAAGTAGACCTGGTGATCTGCTGATCTTCGTCGTTGTATTTTTGTTGTTGCTATTCTTATAGTTTGGAACATTCATTGTTTACCTGTCAGGTAAAATATGTGTCTTGTAGAAGTTCTCTACGTACTTTACTTAAAACACCTGCCTTTTTTTTTTTAATTTGATAGAAAGCACCTTCTTTCCACACAAAAGATGTACATAATTAGAATTGTTTAACTAATCAGAATAATTTAACTAATCAGAATAGTTTAACTAATGAGAATAGTTTAACTAATTAGAATAGTTGAACTAATCAGAATAGTTTTTTTTTTTTTTTTGGCGTATGCCCGCTGTTACTCGAGGTGAAATCTCAGGTTTGTATGTCTAACCTGGGATTGATTTTTACGTGAGTATCCCTTTTTTTCTTGTACAGAGACAGGTGTCCCTCGCCATTCAGGTAGATACTCGCCGATTTTGGAGGTACCCATTAAAGCTGGGTCGGCTCAGGAGCCGCCAGTCCCTGGTCGACAAAACTCCTTCAAATGTGCTCGCCAGGGCTCGAGTTAATCCAGTCCAAATCCTGGTCGACGAAAAATCTTCAAATGTCCTCGCCAGGTTTGATCCTGGGTCACCCGGTCGCCAGCGCAGTTTGGTAACCACTACACCAGCGCGGCTCCCTATAGTTTAACTAATTAGAATTGTTTAACTAATCAGAGTAGTTTAACTAATTAGCATTGTTTAACTAATTAGAATAGTTTAGCTAATCAGAATAGTTTAACTAATTAGAATAGTTTAGCTAATCAGAATAGTTTAACTAATTAGCATTGTTTAACTAATCAGAACAGTTTAACTAATTAGCATTGTTTAACTAATCAGAATAGTTTAATTAATTAGAATTGTTTAACTAATTAGAATTGTTTAACTAATTAGAATTGTTTAACTAATTAGCATTGTTTAACTAATCAGAATTAACTAATTAGAATTGTTTAACTAATTAGAATCATTGAACTAACTGGTGAACAGTATGAAATAAACACATATAAGAAAGGATGGTGTTAGTAAGCAAATGGAAGCACATGACCGCGTATTATGTTCTGTGCCATTCATTCAAGGCTTTTCCAAGTCTTCTTTATCCCTTCTCCAGCTCCATGTACAACCTCACATTAGTTGCCAGTCATGATATACTTGAAGGATCAGAAGTCATATTCCTCAGGGACCCATTGGTGCAATAAATAATACATAGATACAACTTTATAATTAGCAAATTTGTAGTGCAATAAAATAATACATAGATACAACTTTATAATTATCAAATATGTGGTGCAATAAATTAATACATAGACACAACTTTATAATTAGTAAATCTGTGGTGCAATAAATAATACATAGATACAACTTTATAATTAGCAAATCTGCACTGAAACCCCTTTAAAAAACATATCTTATTTAATTAAGGATATGTAAATTACACATATGCTATCTAGTACGTGTGAACTCCTCAGGAGTTTGTCATAACAAAGAAACAGTTGAGTGTACCTGTTCATCTGTGCAAACATAATTCCAGCCGCAGATCTTGCTACTGGTGGCCCACAGACTGACAGACATGAGGGAGATAGTAATGGTGACAGTGCCTATAAGAACTTCCCATGGATGGCTGGCACAAAGCTGACCATGAGCATTGAACAAGCTGGACACCATGTTTCTAGGAATTAGATGATGTGGGATGGTCTGTGAAAAAAAATTACAGTGACATGGTGGAATCATAACTGGAGTAAATATGCAATGGTACATGGAAGAAACTCAACTGGTGTTGCATGAGTTTTCCGTAACTTTCCCAGACAAGAGTTCACCTCAGGTATGGTATACATTTACTATTGCAATCTCAATTCCTTCATTCATACATGTCCCTTCAGCTCCCTAAGATTTAAATTAGAATAAGAAGTAAAATGACGATGTCAGAGGACAGACAAAACAGTGGTCGATGTCAGAGGACAGACAAAACAGTGGTAGTATTCATGATACAGTAGACATTCAAAAATCCGGCAACCTCCGGACCTGAGGAGTGCCGGATTTTTGAAAATGCCGGATTTTTTATGGTTATATATTCTGTATATATTTAACAGAAAATGACTACCTGTACACTTTATCTGCGATCGACAATGCACGATGTTTACGTTTTACACCATTTCTTTTATTTGCTGAATCCATAATGGGGCTAAACAGCAGCAAATAAATGATAAAATGAGAAGGAATGAGCAGGAATGCCTGTTAACACGTGCAAGCAAGACCCAACAGCTGCATCAAAACATAAACTGCTCCAGAAAACAGTGGCGTGGAAATCTGAAGGAACCGGATTATCGATGGCCGGATTTTTGAATGTCAACTGTATAGCTAGGGCTGGAGAGAAGGTGCTCTCTTCAAAATGAAGAAGATAGGAGTAACAGGTCAAATACAGGTTAACTATTTAGTTAACTTCCTGCAAGATAAATATTTCACTGTTTAGGTAAACAATGATAGGTCACAACTGTATGAACTACAAATTGGAATACCCCAAGTATCAGTAACGTCTCCTTCAATGTTTACTGTAATGGGAAATGATTTAGGTGAAGAATTTAAAGATATGAAAAATAAAGTCAGTTTGCAGATGTTGCTATCTGAAGAACTGAGAAAAATGTGCCAAAATTATATAAGGATCTACAAAAGCAAATCAATAAAGTATTTAAATAAATAAAAAAAATGGGGAATTCCTTTCAGTGCAAAATAACAAGTAGAGGTAAGGTTGTTAAAAATATAATTATAGGCAAAAATATAGGGGAAATCATTCTGCTCAAGAGTTGTAGCACTTTTTGGAAGAGAGCAGTTGTTCTGCAAAAGTGGCTCAAATCCACTAGTAAGAATACAAGTAACACTGAGAGGATATCAAACAAAGCCAAAAACTATATATATATATATATATATATATATATATATATATATATATATATATATATATATATATATATATATATATATATATATATATATATATATATATACAAATAATTCTAAAAGAAAGCATTATAGTACGCACCAGTGGTTCCCAAAGTGGGAAGTACCACCCCCCTGGGGGCATTGGAAGGATCCAAGGGGGCGATAAGAGAACATTGGGCACGGGGGGGGGATTAAGTAGTAAGTGCATGGTTCCGGATTTGGCAGGCTAAATTCAACAATATTGGTCAATATAACACTTAATGCAAAAGTGTTTTGATAATACTAGGCCCTGATTAATGTGAGCGATTAAAAGGAGAACGTAGCCTGAACAAGCCCTAAACCACAGCTCCTCTATAAATTCGTTCATCCCAGTTTCTCATACACCTTATAGCAGAGCTCCTCAACGTTGGGTACGCATACCAGGGGGTACGTGAACCTTGTCAATGGGGTGCAGAGACTATTTGGTAATCAATGAGACAGGGACGAGATAGGAAAGATAGGTAGTGTGGTGGTTGAATTACTAGGATCATTTAGCAAAGCATAGTCTCGTCGGTAGCGTGGTGGTTGAATTACTAGGATCATTTAGCAAGGCCTAGTTTCGTCGGTAGCGTGGTGGTTGAATTACTAGGATCATTTAGCAAGGCATAGTCTCGTCGGTAGCGTGGTGGTTGAATTACTAGGATCATTTAGCAAGGCCTAGTTTCATCGGTAGCGTGGTGGTTGAATTACTAGGATCATTTAGCAAGGCATAGTTTCGTCGGTAGCGTGGTGGTTGAATTACTAGGATCCTTTAGGAGGCATAATTTCGTCGGTAGCGTGGTGGTTGAATTACTAGGATCATTTAGCAAGGCATAATTTCGTCTGTAGCATGTTGGTTGAATTACTAGGATCATTTAGCAAGGCCTAGTTTCGTCGGTAGCGTGGTGGTTGGTGGTTGAATTACTAGGATCATTTAGCAAGGCATAATTTCGTCTGTAGCGTAGTGGTTGAATTACTAGGATCATTTAGCAAGGCCTGGTTTCGTCGGTAGCATGGTGGTTGAATTACTAGGATCATTTAGCAAGGCATAGTTTCATCGGTGGCGTAGTGGTTGAATTACTAGGAACATTTAGCAAGGCCTAGTTTCGTCGGTAGCGTGGTGGTTGAATTACTAGGATCATTTAGCAAGGCATAGTTTCGTCGGTAGCGTGGTGGTTGAATTACTAGGATCATTTAGCAAGGCATAGTTTCGTCTGTAGCATGGTAGTTGAATTACTAGGATCATTTAGCAAGGCATAGTTTCGTCAGTAGCGTGGTGGTTGAATTATTAGGATCATTTAGCAAGGCATAATTTCGTCTGTAGCATGGTGGTTGAATTACTAGGATCATTTAGCAAGGCATAGTTTCATCTAGCATGGTGGTTGAATTACTAGGATCATTTAGCAAGGCACAGTTTCATCAGTAGCGTGGTGGTTGAATTACTAGGATCATTTAGCAAGGCCTAGTTTCGTCGGTAGCGTGGTGGTTGAATTACTAGGATCATTTAGCAAGGCCTAGTTTCGTCGGTAGCGTGGTGGTTGAATTACTAGGATCATTTAGCAAGGCATAGTCTCGTCGGTAGCGTGGTGGTTGAATTACTAGGATCATTTAGCAAGGCCTAGTTTCGTCAGTAGCGTGGTGGTTGAATTACTAGGATCATTTAGCAAGGCATAGTCTCGTCGGTAGCGTGGTGGTTGAATTACTAGGATCATTTAGCAAGGCCTAGTTTCGTCGGTAGCGTGGTGGTTGAATTACTAGGATCATTTAGCAAGGCATAGTCTCGTCGGTAGCGTGGTGGTTGAATTACTAGGATCATTTAGCAAGGCCTAGTTTCGTCGGTAGCGTGGTGGTTGAATTACTAGGATCATTTAGCAAAGCATAGTCTCGTCGGTAGCGTGGTGGTTGAATTACTAGGATCATTTAGCAAGGCCTAGTTTCGTCGGTAGCGTGGTGGTTGAATTACTAGGATCATTTAGCAAGGCATAGTCTCGTCGGTAGCGTGGTGGTTGAATTACTAGGATCATTTAGCAAGGCCTAGTTTCATCGGTAGCGTGGTGGTTGAATTACTAGGATCATTTAGCAAGGCATAGTTTCGTCGGTAGCGTGGTGGTTGAATTACTAGGATCCTTTAGGAGGCATAATTTCGTCGGTAGCGTGGTGGTTGAATTACTAGGATCATTTAGCAAGGCATAATTTCGTCTGTAGCATGTTGGTTGAATTACTAGGATCATTTAGCAAGGCCTAGTTTCGTCGGTAGCGTGGTGGTTGGTGGTTGAATTACTAGGATCATTTAGCAAGGCATAATTTCGTCTGTAGCGTAGTGGTTGAATTACTAGGATCATTTAGCAAGGCCTGGTTTCGTCGGTAGCATGGTGGTTGAATTACTAGGATCATTTAGCAAGGCATAGTTTCATCGGTGGCGTAGTGGTTGAATTACTAGGAACATTTAGCAAGGCCTAGTTTCGTCGGTAGCGTGGTGGTTGAATTACTAGGATCATTTAGCAAGGCATAGTTTCGTCGGTAGCGTGGTGGTTGAATTACTAGGATCATTTAGCAAGGCATAGTTTCGTCTGTAGCATGGTGGTTGAATTACTAGGATCATTTAGCAAGGCATAGTTTCGTCAGTAGCGTGGTGGTTGAATTATTAGGATCATTTAGCAAGGCATAATTTCGTCTGTAGCATGGTGGTTGAATTACTAGGATCATTTAGCAAGGCATAGTTTCATCTAGCATGGTGGTTGAATTACTAGGATCATTTAGCAAGGCACAGTTTCGTCAGTAGCGTGGTGGTTGAATTACTAGGATCATTTAGCAAGGCACAGTTTCGTTTGTAGCGTGATGGTTGAATTACTAGGATCATTTAGCAAGGCATAGTTTCGTCTGTAGCGCGGTGGTTGAACTACTAGGATCATTTAGCAAGGCATAGTTTCATCTGTAGCATGGTGGTTGAACTACTAGGATCATTTAGCAAGGCGTAGTTTTGTCTGTAGCGTGGTGGTTAAATTACTAGGATCATTTAGCAAGGCGTAGTTTCGTCGGTAGTGTGGTGGTCAAATTACTAGGATCATTTAGCAAGGCATAGTTTTGTCTGTAGCGTGGTGGTTGAATTACTACGATCATTTAGCAAGGCCTAGTCTCGTCTGTAGCGTGGTGGTTGAATTACTAGGATCATTTAGCAAGTCATAGTTTCATCGGTAGCGTGGTGGTTGAATTATTAGGATCATTTAGCAAGGCATAGTTTCGTCTGTAGTGAAGTGGTTGAATTACTAGGATCATTTAGCAAGGCATAGTTTCGTCTGCAGTCCTAGCTCTCAGGTAATCATCTTCTTCTTCTTCTTTGATCCATAACCGCCGACTGTCAAAGCAGTCAGTGGCCATCACACCTGGTGGCGTCTTGTAGGGCAGCAACAAATTGATTCCACTTTGCTCGGTTGGCGGCCATCCTTCGTACAGTGCCCCAACTCTGGTTCATTCTTTGCATCTCTGCTTCCACAGTTCTCTGCCAAGTTGTTTTCGGTCGGCTTCTCTTTCGCTTTCGATCAGGGGTCCATAGCATAGCTGTTCTTGTGATGGTATCAGGGTCCCTTCTGAGGACGTGGCCAACCCAACTCCAGCGTCTGCCAGGTAATCATCGCTGATCATAAATTCTATTGTAATTGTGACCGTTGATGGATCAACAGACTGTACTCTAAGCTACACATGGTCTTAGTGGTGGTTCATTTACACTCCTGGTGTTATTTTGAATCAGATCCAACTATTCAGGACATCATGATACATTTAGCAGCACAGACGTTTCACTCAAGGTACGTTTTCAATGATTTTATTGGGTGCTACCAATCTCGTGTATGTACAATCAAAATGTGAATTCAACGTAGACATCTGAATGCTGACAATCTTCTTGATGTATGTCACGATCACATACACAGCGTGGTAGACAAATGAAAACATCGTACTTTACTCTACACTTGATAAGTATTCTAGCTCTCCCAATCTATGACAATTCTCTAGGTTTCACTGGTCGTAGTTATTTCTCTCGATCATAACTGTTCATTACGTTTGTCTGACTGTCTTTCATATTATACTTCATTTCTGTTGTGTTTAAGGTGATGCTTGAAATTATCAGTTGATAAGTCGACACCGAGGAATCATGCTTTGATTTCAAGACTGATACCCTGTTGGTTTTAAGCTGGTACTCAACATGACTGTCCAACGTAGTTTTTTGCGCGGAACAGGTGTTAAGAACAGACAGATCTAGGGAACTGCATAATATAGTCAAACAAATGTTAATATATAGTGATTGGTGGGTATATGGCAGGGAAGGTGAAGGTCTGATGGTTTTCTCAGAAAACATATTACATGACAAAACGAAAGTCAATTATCAAATTTAACACCCCAGATCTTTACACCATTACCCGTTTCTTGTTTTTGATTAGTGTTTTTTGTGTGCCTTTTAAAATTTGTTTTGTTTCTCTTTTTTTTGGACACACACACACATACACACAATTGGGTAATTCTGATTTGCTCTATTTACAATGACTGGACAGAAGATTTGATGCCAGCATTAAGGCCAGGTAGAATTAGTCAAAGAAACCAGGAAATGTGTAATTAAAGGAATACCTGTGACAGTTCCACAGAAAGAAATAATAACTAGACTACGAACAGAAAATCCAAAATGTAGGATTCTGAAATTGGAAAGGATATCACAGAAATTAAGAACTTCAACTGTAATAATCGTTACATTAGAAAGATGAGAAATCCCATCACATTTCTTCAGTGGCAGTACAAAAATTAAAACAGGAGCTTACATTCCACCAGTCATTCAATGCTCAAACTGCCAGAAGCTCGGCCACACCAAACGGACATGTAGAAGTAAGCCTAAATGTTGATATTGTGCAGGGGACTGCAAATTAGCAGAAGATGATAAAGATTACAGAACAAGAGACATAAACAGAAAATGTGCAAATTGTCTAGAAAAACCACAGTGCACGTTTCCTAGGATGTCCACATTACCAACAAACAAAACTAGCTCTAATAAAATCAGTCAGTACTAACACACCATTTAAAGTAGTACTACAGCAACATCAATCATCAATCACTGCATCTACAACTCCATCACCAAGAGAAATCACAGTCAAAACAAAAAATGCTGAAATAACCCCCCCAAAAAAATAAAGTCCAAAAAATACTGATAAAATATAGCAATCTACCAGAAGAAAGAGAAATAATCAAATCATTGGTAATGGAAGAAACAATGAGAAAGGCAGAAGAAATCTTGAAAACCATGAAAAACATTCAGCATGAAGGAGCTAAAGATGTGGCTAAATTAGCAGAACTCAAAGAGGAGAATGAAGATTTACTGAAAAGGATTGAGTCGGAAAGACAACTTATAAGGCGCGAGCAAAAATGAGCAGATAAAATCCAACAAGAAGAAATGTGGAATGAAAAAATGACAGATTGTCAAAAAACTTATTCATTCTGAATCAAACATTATAAAAGCCTTAATACTGAATCTTCAAAGTGAACTACAAACTTGCTTAAACAGAGAAACCGAAAGTCTAGTGGACTTTGTTATTAACAAATAAATCAATATATTATATATTTATCAGAGTAAAATACTATTTTAAAATAAACTTAAAAATTAAATAACGGAAGTACAGAACATTAGAATAATACTATGGAATTGCAGAAGTGCCACAAAAAAAAATACCAGCATTAAAAGGCACGTTTAAACAATCTAAAGTAATATTTGCCATTCAAGAAATTAATCTTAATCCGAGTCAAAGTTTTACCATCCCTGAATATAAAGTCTTTCGAAATGATAGGACAGAAACTCAAAAAGGAGGAGGTGTGGCATTTCTAGTTAATAAAACATATATAATAACTGACTTGGAATCATTTAGAACAGAACATTTTGAAGGAATAACTATAACAGTATCTACTGAGTTAGAAGAAATAAAAATAGTTAACCTTTACTGTTCAAGTGGAAACATAAACAAAGAGATATCTCAGACGTGAATAAAAGAATTAACAACAGAACTATCATAGTGGCAGACTCAGACGTGAATAAAAGAATTAACAACAGAACTATCATAGTGGCAGACTTCAATGCTCACATTAAGATTATTTTCTTACCATGAGCTTTACTGCAACTGATCCGTCATGGAACTTACCTCGGGCAAATTCAGTACTGCTTCTACAAGAAATCTGACAGCGTGTTACAAACTGATAATAAGTTTTATCTGTGGCGGTTGGGCATAATTGAATGTAAACAATAGAAATAACTAGTAATGCGAAGTACCAGTCGGACGCCGTACACGATTAGGAATCAAAGTACGGTTTTGTATGACATCAACGCATTCAAAAAAATATCTTTAGCTTTATGCTCAGAATACAAAGATATTACAGACTACATAAACGATTGAAGATCTGGTCGAAAATTATTACGAAATATACCAAATATAGTTGTTAAATAATAAGAATGGTTCGTAAACAACAAATGTTATGTGATAATTGTTCTTTACATAAATGTACTGGACTTTAAAATGTTTGCACCGGGATGTTTGCTATTTATAGACGGATATCTTTCATATTTTCGATATCTAAATATAACTTTACACCTTCATTATCGTAGGGTAGGAGTTCCCAACCCAGAGGTCCCGGGCTAACTGGGGATCGCGTGACATTCCTAAAGGTCGGGGGAAAGTCTCGTGAAAAATTTCTTATTAACCTGTTACAATTTGAACCTTTAATTTTTTTTTTCCTGTTAGCTGTTATTAAATTGGAGTTGCAAAAATTACCTTTTATATTTCGGAAAAGAACACATTTTACAGATAAATAGGGGCCTAATCCAACAAGAACAAAAGTTACTATGTCTGATTATGTTCTTACAATACAAATGACTTATGGCAAGCGGAAGTCATTTAAATATCTATCTGGAAACACAAGGCCTTTACCGCCCCCCCCCCCCCCCCCCCCCCCCCCCCCCCCCCCCCCCCCGATATTATTTATGTTTGGTGATTTTGTTTGGAGGAAGACAGCCGATAGGATAGTCTGGCGCTCTCTCTTCCAAACCTCTACACCTCACGGTAGAAGGGGAACGACTAAGTAAGTAAGTAAGTTTTTGTTTGGTTTATCTTGTTTTTATTTGTTTAGTTTTTTTTTTAAACATACACGCAAAATTGGTAATTTTATTTTTAATTGATGAAAAGTGTCATGCCACCTTCACGTATGAGCAGTTATTCATATTATTTTGAATTGAAAACAGTATAAATCCTAATTATAACCCATCAGAGGTTGAACGGAATATTTCTCATCATTGAAAAAAAAAAAAAATAAATAAATAATCTAGGTACCTTGCGATATTTTTTCTTCGCATTTTTCCGTTAACTAAGAGCCAGGGATCCAGACCACCAGGACGACCCAGAGTCCGCTGGGAGGACAACATTAGACAATCTTTGAAGGACCGAGGACTAGAATGGAACCAGGCCAGGAGGAAGACAGCTGATAGAGTAGTATTGGCGCTCTCTCTTCCAAACCTCTACATCTGACAGTAGATCTTATTATCTATCCACTTATTATCTATCCACTTATTATCTATCTACTTATTATCTATCTACTTATTATCTATCCACTTATTATCTATCGACTTATTATCTATCGACTTATTATCTATCGACTTATTATCTATCGACTTATTATCTATCTACTTATTATCTATCTACTTATTATCTATCGACTTATTATCTATCGACTTATTATCTATCCACTTATTATCTATCCACTTATTATCTATCGACTTATTATCTATCCACTTATTATCTATCCACTTATTATCTATCCACTTATTATCTATCCACTTATTATCTATCCACTTATTATCTATCCACTTATTATCTATCCACTTATTATCTATCGACTTATTATCTATCCACTTATTATCTATCCACTTATTATCTATCGACTTATTATCTATCGACTTATTATCTATCCACTTATTATCTATCCACTTATTATCTATCCACTTATTATCTATCGGCTTATTATCTATCCGCTTATTATCTATCCACTTATTATCTATCGACTTATTATCTATCGACTTATTATCTATCGACTTATTATCTATCTACTTATTATCTATCCACTTATTATCTATCCACTTATTATCTATCCACTTATTATCTATCCACTTATTATCTATCTACTTATTATCTATCCACTTATTATCTATCCACTTATTATCTATCTACTTATTATCTATCTACTTATTATCTATCCACTTATTATCTATCCACTTATTATCTATCGACTTATTATCTATCGACTTATTATCTATCGACTTATTATCTATCCACTTATTATCTATCCACTTATTATCTATCCACTTATTATCTATCCACTTATTATCTATCCACTTATTATCTATCTACTTATTATCTATCTACTTATTATCTATCTACTTATTATCTATCTACTTATTATCTATCTACTTATTATCTATCCACTTATTATCTATCCACTTATTATCTATCTACTTATTATCTATCCACTTATTATCTATCTACTTATTATCTATCCACTTATTATCTATCTACTTATTATCTATCGACTTATTATCTATCTACTTATTATCTATCTACTTATTATCCACTTATTATTATCTATCGACTTATTATCTATCCACTTATTATCTATCTACTTATTATCTATCTACTTATTATCTATCCACTTATTATCTATCTACTTATTATCTATCCACTTATTATCTATCTACTTATTATCTATCGACTTATTATCTATCTACTTATTATCTATCGACTTATTATCTATCCACTTATTATCTATCGACTTATTATCTATCGACTTATTATCTATCGACTTATTATCTATCGACTTATTATCTATCGACTTATTATCTATCCACTTATTATCTATCTACTTATTATCTATCTACTTATTATCTATCCACTTATTATCTATCCACTTATTATCTATCTACTTATTATCTATCTACTTATTATCTATCCACTTATTATCTATCGACTTATTATCTATCCACTTATTATCTATCTACTTATTATCTATCTACTTATTATCTATCCACTTATTATCTATCTACTTATTATCTATCTACTTATTATCTATCCACTTATTATCTATCTACTTATTATCTATTATTATCTATTCTACTTATTATCTATCTACTTATTATCTATCTACTTATTATCTATCCACTTATTATCTATCTATTATTATCTATCACTTATTATCTATCTACTTATTATCCAATTATCTATGTCTGTAGCAGCTCTAGTTTTTGAGATACAGACATTTTTGTATTACTACAATATTTTCTATATAAGGCTATGTAAAAAAACTATTGCTGTCTAGTCCTTTACAAAAGAAAACTGCTTGTTTACTCTCAGTTTCAGTTTTCCAAGAATCTTCCCAGAGTTGCTTCTTTAGATTTTATGCCACTGCATGCATGTTAGTATGCTACTTATTTTATTACACTTCTAACAGAGAATGGCATCATCTTCAAGAAGAGCATGTTTTCTTTAACCGCATTTATTTTGTTATATTTGTGGAGAGTACACTTTCAAAGAAGAACATAGGAAGCATATTACTGTTTTTGTGAAAAAGGCATACTTTGCTTACTTTAAAGTAAAACTAGGTGACCAGGACAAGTCTTGGGCTCCTCATATTGTTTGCAAAACATGTGTTGAACACCTGCGACAGTGGACTTGTGGGAAAAGAAAATGTTTAAAATTTGGAATTCCAATGGTTTGGAGAGAGCCCAAGAACCACTATGATGACTGTTATTTCTGTGTTGTGAATATTAAGGGAATTAATGGAAAAAATCACAAAAAGTGGAAATATCCAGATTTAGATTCTGCTAGGCGACCTGTTCCACACGGAGATGACATACCAATTCCAACTTTCAGTCAGATTTCGGATTCCCTGCTAGAAGATGAGACAGCAGTGGCATGTGGAACGACAAGTGACAGTGATAGTGATTTCGAAGATGATTTTTCAGATGCTCAACTCTTCTTTCATCAATGAACTGGCCGTAGAAGCTGAAAATGCTGCAAGAACTGGTAATAGTAGGTGCCTTTATCAAATTACAAAACAACTATGTCACCAGCCTACTGCTATGGAAACACCTGTTAAAGGTAAATTAGGGAATTCAATACCAACAGAAAAAGAACAAATGAAGAGATGGGCTGAGCACTTCATGGAGGTGCTAAACAGACCACCACCAACAGTAACACCTGATTTTAATAATGAAACACCCACAACCACCTTGCCAATAACTTGCGATGAATTCACGCTGGACGAGATCAAACAAGCCGTTAAAAGATTAAAAAATTTTAAAGCTGCTGGAGTTGACGAAATTTCAGGGGAAATGATTAAAGCAGTTAATGACAACAACCTCTTGAGAATTTTAGATATTATAAATGAAGTATGGAGAGAAGAACAACCACCACAACAATGGAAAGACAGTATTATTGTAAAGTTACCGAAGAAAGGTGATCTATCAGACTGTAATAACTGGCGTGGTATATCTCTATTATCAGTACCTGGAAAATTATTATGTTGCATGATGTTAGAAAGACTTAAATTGCATGCTGACGAAAAGATCAGAGAAGAACAAGCGGGTTTCAGGCCGAAACGATCATGTATTGATCAAATATTCACACTAAGAACAATTATAGAAGAATCAGTGGAAAGGCAATCGCCACTTATTATCACCTTCGTCGATTTTCAAAAAGCCTTTGATAGTCTACACCGCCCATCATTGTGGAAGATACTTACAATCTATGGTTTTCCAACAAGATATGTGAATATAATCAAAGCGCTATATGACAATGCAAGATGTTGTGTTAGAACAAATAAAGGGAATACAGAATGGTTTACAGTAGAAACAGGGGTGAAACAAGGCTGTATTATGGCACCACTACTTTTTGGAATAGCTATTGATTGGGTTATGAGAAACTATACCCACAAGGAACAATTAGGTATAAAATGGCTCTAAAACTAAAGCTATGAACTTTTCTAACGAGACCTTTGATATCATCTTGAACGGGGAAAAACTACAGAAAGTTGAAAGTTTCAATTATTTAGGCAGTAAAATGACTCAGGATGGTGACACAACAAGAGAAATCCATACTAGAATTGCTTTGGCAGCTAGCGCCTTCAATAGATTATCTAACATTTGGAAATTACGATCATTGAATATACATACCAAGCTTCGTCTGTTTAATTCAAATGTTATCTCAGTGTTAACATACGGCTGTGAGAGTTGGAAAATAACAAAATCATTGGAGAACAAGCTGAATACATTCGAGAACAAATGTCTTAGAAAACTCATGAACATCAGTTGGAAAGAATTCAAGACTAATCGACAAATAAGAGAAGACTCTAGGCAGAAATATGTCTCCGACTATATAAGGAAAAGACGATGGTCATATATCGGTCATGTCCTACGAATGCAAAACAACAGAATACCACTACAGGCGCTCACTTGGGTTCCTGAGGGTAAGAGGAAAAAAGGAAGACCAAAAGAAACACTCAGAAGAACAATAATAAGAGAAGGAAGACGTTGGGCCTAAATAATGTGCAAGAGCTAAGAGGAGTGGCGTCACAACGAACAACCTGGAGAGCACTGGTTTCTGCCTTATGCGCCGTGTTTGGTGCTTAAAGAATTTATTATTATTATATTAACTCTTCGACCAGCTTGAACTAAATGATCTAATCCGAGATCTATATCTCTCCAAGGAATCTTCAGAACTTTTGGCTTCAAGATTGAAAGAAAAAAATTATTGACTGCTGAAACAAAGGTTACATTTTATCGCAGCAGAGAGCAAGGTTTTATTCCATTCTTTTGTAAAGAAAACAACCTTGTGTTTTGTACTAATGTAGGAGGTCTTGTTAACAAAATGGGTGTAAGTTATACACCAGATGAGTGGCGACTTTTCATTGACAGCTCTAAAAGAAGTTTGAAGGGTGTTCTCTTACACAATGATAACAAATATAGCTCAATTCCAATTGCGCATTCTACTACAATGAAGGAGGAGTATGCTACAATAAGCACAGTTCTGGAAATATTGAAGTATTTAGAACATAACTGGATGGTTTGTGTAGATCTTAAAATGATGAACTTCTTGCTTGGCCAGCAAATGGGATTCACCAAATATCCATGCTTTATATGTTTGTGGGATAGCAGGGCAAAATATATGCACAGGACAAAGAAACAGTGGCCGTTGAGGGATGAATTTAAAGTTGGAGAAAAAAATATTGTCAATAAGCCTCTCATTGATCGAAAAAGAGTTCTACTGCCACCATTACATATAAAGCTTGGCTTGATGAAGCAATTTGTTAAGGCAATGAAAACAAAGATGGTACCTGTTTTAATTACTTATGCAGAAAGTTTCCAGAATTGAGCATAGACAAACTTAAAGCTGAAATTTTTGATGGACCTCAAATTAGAAAGTTAATAAACGATCCAAATTTTATTGATTCCATGAACAAAACAGAGTCCACAGCCTGATCATCATTTGTTTTAGTTGTGCAAAACTTTCTGGGTAACTTTAAAGCAGACAATTATTCTGAATTAGTTGGAAACATGCTGTCGAGTTTTTGTGAACTTGGATGCAACATGAGCATAAAATTGCACTACCTCCATAACCATTTACATTTATTTCCGGAGAATCTTGGCGACTTTAGTGAGGAGCAAGGTGAAAGATTTCACCAAGATATAAAAACAATGGAAGAGAGATACCAGGGACTTTGGGATGCCCACATGATGGCAGATTACTGTTGGACCCTTAAGCGTGACTGTCCGGGCATATCACATTCCAGAAGTCCTCGAAAAGATCCTTTTTGCGTGTTGACTAAACAAGTGCTAGTGATAAAGTTTTATTACATTTTTGGTAATATATGCACAGTAATTACATATAATATGAATGCAGACTAAAGTCAAAATGCCACTGATAGCACCTAACTCTAGGATTGTACATAACAATTGCCCTACTAATATGGTCATTCTTAATTATCTCAAAAACTAGAGCTGATAGAAAAAATCTAATTACATTTTTGGAATCAGCGACCCAAAATTACACAAGAACAGCTATAAAATTTAAGGCACCAAAATGTGTGTATACCAGTATTATCTATCCACTTATTATCTATCCACTTATTATCTATCCACTTATTATCTATCCACTTATTATCTATCCACTTATTATCTATCGACTTATTATCTATCGACTTATTATCTATCGACTTATTATCTATCGACTTATTATCTATCCACTTATTATCTATCCACTTATTATCTATCGACTTATTATCTATCGACTTATTATCTATCGACTTATTATCTATCCACTTATTCTATCCACTATTATCCCACTTATTATCTATCCACCTATTATCTATCCACTTATTATCTATCGCCTTATTATCTATCCACTATTATCTATCGACTTATTATCTATCGACTTATTATCTATCTATCGACTTATTATCTTATTATCTATCCACTTATTATCTATCTTATTATCGACTTATTATCTATCCACTTATTACTATCCATTATCTATCCACTTATTATCTATCCACTTATTATCTATCCACTTATTATCTATCGACTTATTATCTATCCACTTATTATCTATCCACTTATTATCTATCCACTTATTATCTATCCACTTATTATCTATCCACTTATTATCTATCCACTTATTATCTATCCACTTATCTATCCACTTATTATCTATCCACTTATTATCTATCCACTTATTATCTATCCACTTATTATCTATCCACTTATTATCTATCCACTTAATATCTATCGACTTAATATCTATCGACTTATTATCTATCCACTTATTATCTATCGACTTATTATCTATCGACTTATTATCTATCCACTTATTATCTATCCACTTATTATCTATCCACTTATTATCTATCTATCCACTTATTATCTATCCACTTATTATCTATCCACTTATTATCTATCCACTTATTATCTATCCACTTATTATCTATCCACTTATTATCTATCTACTTATTATCTACTTATTATCTATCCACTTATTATCAATCCACTTATTATCTATCCACTTACGATCTATCCACTCATGATCTATCCGCTTATTATCTTATCTATCGACTTATTATCTATCCACTTATTATCTATCCACTTATTATCTATCCACTTATTATCTATCCACTTATTATCTATCCACTTATTATCTATCCACTTATTATCTATCCACTTATTATCTATCCACTTATTATCTATCCACTTATTATCTATCCACTTATTATCTATCCACTTATTATCTATCTACTTATTATCTATCCACTTATTATCTATCCACTTATTATCTATCTACTTATTATCTATCTACTTATTATCTATCCACTTATTATCTATCGACTTATTATCTATCGACTTATTATCTATCGACTTATTATCTATCCACTTATTATCTATCCACTTATTATCTATCCACTTATTATCTATCCACTTATTATCTATCCACTTATTATCTATCCACTTATTATCTATCCACTTATTATCTATCCACTTATTATCTATCCACTTATTATCTATCCACTTATTATCTATCCACTTATTATCTATCCACTTATTATCTATCCACTTATTATCTATCGACTTATTATCTATCCACTTATTATCTATCCACTTTTTATCTATCCACTTATTATCTATCCACTTATTATCTATCCACTTATCTATCCACTTATTATCTATCCGCTTATTATCTATCCGCTTATTATCTATCCGCTTATTATCTATCCGCTTATTATCTATCCGCTTATTATCTATCCGCTTATTATCTATCCGCTTATTATCTATCCACTTATTATCTATCCACTTATTATCTATCCACTTATTATCTATCCACTTATTATCTATCGACTTATTATCTATCCACTTATTATCTATCCACTTATTATCTATCCACTTATTATCTATCCACTTATTATCTATCCACTTATTATCTATCCACTTATTATCTATCTACTTATTATCTATCCACTTATTATCTATCCACTTATTATCTATCCACTTATTATCTATCCACTTATTATCTATCCACGTATTATCTATCTATTAATCCATCAAGGCCAGCTCCTTGATGTGGAGATGGGGCTCAAGTACAGCCATCAGCGGCTGAAAAACCAAGACTGGCCAGGCCCTCCTAGACTCGAGCAAGACCACAGTCTGCCCTAGCAAGTCAAGGTGCTGAAGACGGAGGCAACCAGCCAAGAGGCGCACCACAGCAATCAGGATGCCACGCACATGCGCTATGGGAAGTATGCCTATATCTGCAAAACGTTATGGCACTCGCCCTGTGACGGACACCCAGGCAGGCGCAGTGCCGGGCCCTCTGCCTCGGAAGGGCCCAACCCCTACTACTGGGGGTCCTTCTCAATTGCCCCGTGGAGCCAGGAGGCATGAGAATAGAGCTACTGGCCAAGCAAAGAAAAGATCATTTAAAATAATGCACTGGAATGCTGAAGGCGTCAATAGTAAAAAAGACGGCTACAGCAAAAAATTAGAGCTCGAAAATATCTTGAATGAAGAGCAAGTAAATGTATGTTGCTTGCAAGAAACCCACCTCAACAAAGACATAGCCTTCAAAATCAGAGGCTACCAGTGCTACCGATCTGACCAAATAGACAGGCGAAAAGGTGGAATACTGACACTTGTGAGGAATAACATCAGTGCATGTCAGCTTGAAACATATATGGAGGGGGCGGAATACTAGATGCTTCATCTCAGGACAGAAAGTTCAGAATTCCACCTGCTCAACTACTACTGTCCGAGCGACCGCCCACTGGCACTAGATACAATCCCAGCAAAAGAAAGACTGATTGTATGCGGAGACTTCAACAGCCACTCACAGAGCTGGGGCTATGATCACATGGACAGGAGAGGTGAGGAGCTTGAAAACTGGCAGGATGACAATGGGCTTATCCTGATTAACCAGCCAATCGACCCACCAACCTTCTACTCGAGATCATGGCACACCACCTCTACACCAGACCTGACATTCCACTCACCCAGCTTGGAGTGGAACACCACACGCATTGTAGGGAAACAACTTGGAGGCAGCGACCACCGGCCAGTCTTCCTAATTGTGGAAAATGAACTTGTCAAGGAGAGCAGCACTCTCTCTAGGTGGAACTACAAGAAGGCAGACTGGACAATGTACCAGCACCGTACTAGTATACTGGCTAGAGATCTGACTGTAGACAAAGACATCAATAAGCTAGTTGATGAATTCAGCAGATGCATATTACAGGCTGCTCGTGAAACAATACCTAGAGGGGCTCGTAAGCACTACAAACCATATTGGAACAGTGAACTAGAGCAGCTGCACAACGACGTGGAAACATCTCGAAAGCAGGCAGAGACCAGTCCATGCCAAGAACACCACAATAACTACCAGCAAGCTAAGGCCAAATTTCAAAGGGCCAAGTTGCAGGCCAGGCGAAGAAGCTGGAAGGAGAAAACAGAGTCCTTGAACTTTGAAAGAGATACGAGGAAACTGTGGAAGCTGGTAAAGCAACTTAACGATGAAGGTACAGAGAGAAACTCAAGGATTGCTCTGTACAAAGATGGAAACATCCTCATGGGAAAACAGGCAGCTGATCACTTTGCAGACTCATTTGCTAAAGACAACAACATCGAAGTTAGCCCAGAGAAGCAACAGGAGACTCGTGAGAAACAACACGCAGGACGAGATGGAACCATACCTGAAGTTATGGAGGCACCAATCACATTCAGAGAACTGGAGCTTGCAATATCCAAATTGAAAATGAGAAAGTCGCCAGGAGTTGATGGAGTGTCCAATGAAATGATTAAGAACTTGGGAACCGCAGCAAAAACAAAGCTGCTGCAGATCTTCAATATCTGTTGGAACTCAGGCAGAGTTCCACAGACCTGGAGGGAAGCAATCATGATATCACTCCTAAAACCAGGAAAAGACAGTTCCACTGCCTCCAGCTACAGACCAATCAGCCTTACAAGCTGCCTCTGCAAAACAATGGAACGTATCATCAACCTCAGGCTACAGTGGTACCTTGAAAGTGAAAACCTTCTTGTACCACAGCAGGCGGGCTTTAGGCAGTGTTATTCCACCGAAGATCAGGCAACTTACCTTTCCCAAGAGATTGAGGATGCGTTCCAAGATAAGAAACTGGTACTAGCAGCATGGATAGATCTAAGGAAAGCATTTGACAAGGTTTGGAAAGAAGGGCTTCTGAAGAAACTGAGAAATTGTAGAGTGAATGGTAAGATGTACAAATGGGTGAAAGCATACTTGCATAACAGAAGAGCCCGAGTACAACTAGATGGCCTCAAGAGTAAGAAAATTCTACTGCGTCATGGCGTCCCTCAGGGAGTGGTTCTGTCCCCCACACTTTTCCTAATCTACATCAACGACCTGGTTGCTGAACTACCACATGGAATGAAAGTGGCAATGTACGCTGATGACCTGGTAATATGGTGCACAGATGAGCATGCAACAGTGGCCACCAAACTGCTACAAAGAGCTATAGATGCCTTAACCTCATGGGCAAATAGATGGTGTGTCAGCATCAACACAGACAAGTGCAGCACTACGCTCTTCACCCTCTCTCCCAAACAAAAAGCTGGTGTCATCAAGATAAACGAAGAGCTCCTGAGAGAAGATAAACAACCCACCTATCTCGGAGTTACATTCGATGATAGGCTGACATGGAAGCAGCACATCAACAAGGCAGCAACAAAGGCCAGGAGGAAGTTAGCCATCCTGAGAAAACTAAGTGGAACCACATGGGGAGCCAGCGGGAAAATACTTAGTAAAGTTTACCAGCAGGGCATACGACCACACCTGGAATATGGGTCAGCTGCGTGGTGTCCAGCATCAAACATCACATTACAAGAGCTAGATAAGGTGCAAAACCAGGCGCTTAGGGTCATCACGGGGGCAATGAAATCAACGCCTATAGTGGAGATGGAGAAAATGGGGAGGATACAAGCACTGAGAGAACGCAGAGACACGAAAGTGCTAACACAGGCAGAAAAGTTCCTCTGTATGCCGAGCCATCCAATGAAGGACAGATTCCAAAACCTAGCAATGGGGCGACTGAAAAGAAGCAGCTTTATCCACCAGGCCAAACGATTTCGTAGACAAACCTCAGACCTGCCTGAAGTTAACAGCCCTCTAAAGTCTGTGCCAGAACAAACCCCTTGGAGAGAGGAGCATGGACTACCAGTACACATCCACACAAAAGTGAAAGGAATATTCGACAGGGATGAACAGAACAGCGTGCAACGTAGGACAGTCACTCTCAGTTTCCTGGATGATGAATACCCACAGGACCCCTGGGTCCGAGTATACACGGATGGGTCAGCACAGAATGCAGTAAAGAATGGAGGAGCAGGAGTGTACATAGAATACCCAAACAACACTAGGTATACGGTCAGAGTACCAACGGGGAAATTCTGTAACAACTATGATGCAGAAGTCCAGGCAATCAAGGTGGCAACTGAGAAACTACTGAACACCAATCTCGGTCCACAGCCTGTAGTATTCCTGACAGATGCAAGATCAGCATTCCAAGCACTTCAGTCCAGAAAATTGCCAGTTATACACCCTACTTTCTGAACTGTGCAACCAGCGCAGGGTCGCCATGCAGTGGATACCGTCTCATTGTGGAATACCAGGAAACGAGAGAGCAGACGGACTGGCTAAAGAAGGTGCTGCAGACGAGCAACCGGATGTACCAGTTACGTACCATCAGAAGAAAAAGATGATCAAATCTATCAGAAAGCCACCAACATCAACGCAGGATGACTACCAAGCTATGAACAGATCAGAACAAATTGTCATTCTGCGCCTCAGAACAGGACACAACCGCCTCCGCAGCCACATGTATACAAAATTCAAGATTGGCAATTCAGCCATGTGTACATGTGGACAGGCACCCCAGACAGCGGAGCACGTACTGCAAGATTGCCCCGAATATGATATATTGAGGCAAACCCACTGGCCCAGAGAAACAACACTGGAAGCAAAACTATATGGACCTCTGTATGAACTACAAAAGATAGTGAAGTTTATACAAGAAACAACATTGCAGATATAGACAATATATTTCAAGCGAACGAAAGAAGAAGAAGAATCTATCTATTTATTATCTATCGACTTATTATCTATCGACTTATTATCTATCGACTTATTATCTATCTACTTATTATCTGTCTACTTATTACTAACATGTTGGCCCTTTACAGCACGCACTGGCCGAATCCTTCGGATGTTGCTTGACTTCCGTAGTTGAATTATTTGGCAGAAAACATCTGGTAATTGAATGAGTTGACTGCTGACATCTTCTTCTTTGATCTTTAGCCGCCGACTGTCAAAGCAGTCAGTCGCCATCACGCCTGGTGGCTGTAACTCTCCAACATTCCGCACCATAGAGATGCACAGAAAGTACACAGCTCTCTTTCTCGCTATATTCACCCTGTTCTTGATGTCTTTGCTTGTTCCGCCGTCTGGTGTTACTATGCATCCTAGGTGTGCAAATGTGTTTGTTCTAACTTCTGGTTCCATATTGTTATGGGTTCAGAACAGCCTACGTTGAGTGTCATGACCTCTGTCTTCTTTAGACTGATGTTCAGACCAACCTGCTGGCTATGCTTATTCAGTCTATCTGTTTTTTCTTGGATGTGTTGATGTGAATGTGTGAGTAGTTGAATGTCCTCTGCATTTTCCAGATCTTCCAGCGTATAAAACGTTGTTCATATAATTCCTCTTGGACTGCCCTCTGTTTGTCTGGCGAATCACCCAGTCTATGACTGTCAAAAATATTGTTGTTGATAAGGGGCATCCCTGTCGTACTCATGTCTTCACCTCAAAAGTTAAATTGCTCAACACAACACTGCATGTAAAGTTAGCATGGAGGCTTTTTAAGATGGAAACAATGCAGCTGGGAATTCCATAAGCCCTCAGTATTTTCCATAGGCTGTCCCTGTGTATGCTGCCAAAAGCCTTTTCAAAATCAACAAAGCTAATGTATAACTGTTTTTGCCATTCTGAGCACTGCTCTATAATGTTCCTGAGGGTGAATATATGATCAGCACATCTTCAGTTCTTTATGAATCCTGCTTGTTCTTGCCTCAGTTTATGGACTACTGCTTTTGAAATTATCTTGATAATTATCCTGCCTAGTATTTTACTGGGAACTGAGAGAAGAGTAATTGCAGTCTGCAGTAATTTGACAATTATTCCTTAACTCCACTCCGTTGGTGTTGAAGACTTCTGAGTTAGCGGGACAAGGTGAGCTGAGCACACTTCATTGGTCCACTGAAAGTCACCCCCCCACCTCAAAACAAAAACATAGGCTTCACCGACCACAACACGTGAGAACCATTGAACCAAGACAGCCGGTGATCGCCACCATCTGGTGATCTCATCCACAACATCTTCAGAAGAGATGTACCCACCTCAGTAACACTCAGTGTTAAAACTCAGACGAGTTCCACTAACTCGAAACCACCACTTTTTTTAGTATAACAGAAAATTTAGTCACGTGATGACTGGACAAAACTGTACACAAAATTTAGACTTCTAGTAATTTGACTGCTGTATGAATCTTTCTATTTTGTAAATTTAATCTGTCTTTTAATAAATTTAATATTTTTTATTATTTCACAAGCTATATTCTTCACGCTAATGTTACTTTCACAATTGCTTCCAGCTGGCAGCAAAACAGGAGTGAAGTTGAAGGCTGCAACAAAGGTGGAGTGGGTTCAATTCTCTGCACAAGACAACAGGATGCTGACACTTGGTAGTCATGACCCAAGTTGGCCCGCTCCCCTTATAGGGTAAAGGAGACTAAATGACCGAAACATCTGCTCGACGGTGGGACCACTTCTGATGATCAGATTGCACCCTGTTGTATCGCTCTGTTTCCTATCATAGTTGATAGTTATTGTAATTTCTGGTCTGGTATATCTAGTTTCTACACACTGTAATGTCTTGAGTGATCACACTTACGTACGCATCTGGAAAATCGTGGCGACAGGAGTAACTAGTAATTACCTAGACTTTCTATTCAAATTTCTTCACTTCTCTAGGGATTACTTACCTCTATTCGTTCACGTTGATCACTGAATTAATATGGCTACTGCTTATACATGAAATAAGTTCAAGTACAGCGTAAGTAAAATACAGGTCAACAAGTTTACAGGGCAATGGTTAGGAGTCTGCAAAGTCTATCATAAATAGCATTGTACTGCAAGCCAACAAGTTTGCATTCACTTTCAAGTCAGTTCTAAAGCAATTCAAAGATGGAAAGGCACAATTACCAATAATAATGTGTTATTTATCAAACTAAGTAATTAGGACCATTCAACCTACTCTAAAAAAAAATAGGAAGAGAGTGGCAAGTAAATGAAGGTCTAGAAACTAAAGTGTGATCATTTACACTAAGGCTAATAGATGGAAACCGGGCAGTCCGACGTTCTCTAGCGGTCTAACAGAATACGAAACACCCAAACTGTTCTCCTTCCACACAACTTGCCTAAGGACAATTCTCAGAGTTTTCACTTGTCTTTTTTTTTTTAGCCGCATAACATCACCAACCAAAAACTGCTTACTCGGAGCAATCAAGAACAAATTCCCACTATTACAGCGGGTAGACGCTGGGACTGGTATGGCCACGACTTCAGAAGAGACCTCGACACTATTACAGTGGGAACACGCTGAAACTGGTTTGGACTCGACTTCAGAAGAGACTGTCGTGAAATATTCTAATCCACATATATAAATTAAAAGGTAAATGCAAAGCCTAACAAATAAATTTAATAAAAGGAAGAAGAATGGTAAAGAACAGTGCTGTCACAATGACAGTACTCGAAATCCCCTTTGTTTTATGCTTCGTCTGCAAATTGTAACGTTTCCACGTTAAATATAAGCCACTGCATAAATACAAGCGTTTCCACAACACATTAAAACGGGTATTGCATTTCTAAGAAAAACATTGAGAGGCACACTGCGTAATGACCTAAATTAATCCTAACATTAATTATACTACGTTACCAAAACGAACGAACAGATGGACTCAATTAGAAAGAGAGAGGGGCGAATGAAAACAAGGACACATGCAACACTAAACTCGCGTCGCGCGATACACAATTACTACTATCACGCGTGTAAGGCCACATGCACTAACTTTTTTTTTTCAGACGGACAGTGATAAAAACACTAACCTTCCCAGAGTTAGGTTTTAAAAACCTGGAAAACGCTTATTAGAAAAGATGACATTAGATGGGTTTACGTTTGAAAACATTACAGTACCCAGACAGCACATCTTCGAAACAGGAGGTAGAAGAAATTGCATATTTTGAACGCAGCCACTTAGCTCTTTTAAATTTGTATATTTGGGTTCCTTAGGGCTTGCTGACAAAGAATATGTAAAACGTTACGCAAATAGTCTAGGAATTACCAAATTATAACCAAAATAAAATAGTGGGGATGCCTGACAGCATGAAATCATTTCTGCTCATAAAATTTTTTTATAACGTGTTTGAAAAAACCTTACGTTACGGAAATAGCCTACCATGTTAACTCCTAATTGATTGGAGCGCAACAAATATAAGACTAAACACGATTGGTCGGGCTATAAATACTATCTTGTGTTGTTATGGGAAACGAATAGACGGGGTACTTTTTTGAAAGGATGTGTGGACGTGGTTTCATTGGGTAGAGCTGCGAATATACTTGATTCAGAGCGTCTGTTCATTGCCACATCTTGTAATAAACCTACTAAGAAGCAGTGCGTTGATCACCAGTGTATATTTTATATAAAATAAAGCCTGGAACATCGGCAGATCGGAGTTGTGCTATATCCATTGCCAGTCAACGAAACTGTTTATTATTCTATGAATTGTGGTAAGCTTGAAACATTCAATATCTTTTAATGAAAATTGAATGTTAATTGTTAATTTATGCCTGTATATATGTGTAGTTCAGTAGCAAACATGATGTAAAGCCTATAATGCTCCAGCCTGAACAGAAGGTGTCGGAGGAAAGTAAAACGGCATGGAATGGCCAAACAGTACACTGACACCTAGATGATTGACTAGAAAGAAATAATGCTGGAATTGCAGAGGCGTAGTAACCATTAGGGAGGGAAATACTGGTATAAAGTATTTCAGATGAAGCTGACAGTTGGCCTAACGCTCTGAACTCAATGTTTGTGATGTATTGTGCTCAGTGTAGAACTAGAGTATCAATTAGTTATGAAGTAGAAGGTACATCCTTCTTGTTTACAGGGACTGTGGTCTTAACGTTATTGAGCAGCACCTGGTCAGAGCTTTGCTGAATCCAGAGTCGGACAGCATACTCCTTGGTCCATTTAGCTATCAGTGAGGTGTCTCCCCCAACGGGCTGATCACCCGTTTGCCAGTCACTTTGATTACGGAAACAACGGCAAACGGATTGATTTGTCGTTGCCCTAAAGACGCCATTAGGTGTGATGGGAACAACGGCAAAGAAAATCTATTCGCTGTTGCCCTTAAGACGCCACTAGGCGTAATGGCCACTGACTGCTTTGCCGGTCGTTGGCTAAGGACGGAAGAAGAAGAGGAGGTGTCTCCAGAGCCCAGGGGAGAAATCGAGCAGAGGAGTCTTTTCCTGCCGCCATCACGCAAGATAAGCTGATGTGGCCAGCTGAGCTCAACATTATGTACCCCCATCTTAAAATGACAGTGTAAAATACAATTAAGAGGGGAATTTAATTGTTTTAATATCAGGAACTGAGAACATCTCCAATACTAGTTCCAATAAAGACAAACTATTGAAGTCATGATGACAAATACCAACAGAGCTTGAACAAAACAAAACCAGTATTACCTCATATTCCTACTACACAACTGACACACATAGGATACTTTTAATAATATATGTCACTACAATATTCATATTGATAAATTCTGTACATATAACTTGTAATTAAAATTGATTGTGATTCCTGGTTCCCTTTGTATTTGAATCAGGACACATATACCTTCATGACAGCACTGAATACATATTGTTATTTGAAAAGTTATCAGTGACTCCTTTAAGATATCCTCGTAGAGTGTTTTATGTATGTGAGTGTCACAGTGTTGTCAAGTGTAGTGGAATAAATTAAATTGTTTATCTGTCTGTTGTTGTTTTGACTTACACTTCATCATACACATACCCTAGACATATAACGTAGTCATCACACTATTCCAGAATAATTCTGACTGAGGTATACATATGTGGCAGCAAGTAAGGTTATATATAATACACTACTCTTATTAGATATATATACCTTCACAGCTGATCTCAGTCAGTACACTAAGTCCCCTATAAATATTTATAACATCTCACTTCACCACAGAGACCTCGACATTATCACAGCGGGTAAACGCTAGAACTGGGGAAGATATTCTTCATAGTGATGGCAAAAAGACTCACTACATACCTCCTGGCAAATGGGTACATTGACACTACCATTCAGAAAGGAGGTATCCCAGGTACACCAGGATGTCTAGAGCATGCCACAATGATCTGGGAAGCAATCCAAAAGGCAAAGTCTGATAGAACAAACCTCCATGTAATCTGGTTGGATCTAGCAAATGCTTATGGATCCGTTCCACACCAGATGTTGTGGCAGGCCCTAGAAATGTATCATGTTCCACAAGAGATTGCAGCAATGCTGAAGCTGTATTTTGCAGGGTTTTCTGTCAGATTTTCAACCAGAGAGTACACAACGAAGTGGATTGGCCTTGAAGTTGGAATAGCGATGGGATGTACCATCTTTCCGATACTATTCGTGATGGCCATCCCCAAAGCTCGGTGGAATGTGTCACATGCTGCCGCTCAAAGCATTCATGGATGACACAACAATTCTGACATCAGATGAACATCAGGCCCGGAGGATGTTAGCCGCCTGGATGAACTAATCAGCTGGTGCAGAATGAGCTTCAAACTCGAGAAGCCTATCAGTCAGGAAAGGGAAGATAACAGAGGTCATCTTCATGGTTTCCAACCAGAGAATCTCTACTGTCATTGAGGAACCTGTTAAAAGTCTTGGCAGGGTGTACGATGCCTCATTAAAAGACTCGAAGGCAGTGCAACAGACAATAGAAATGGCAGGCAGAGGGCTACAGATCATAGACCAAAGCAGACTCCTGGGAAAATTCAAACTGTGGTGCCTCCAGTTCATGTTGATACCTAAGTTGCTGTGGCCACTGCTTATATATGAAATAAGCACAAGTACAGTGGAAGCTATAGAGCAGAAGGTCAACAAGTTCATGAAGAAATGGCTAGGGGTACCACCAGGTCTGTCAGATGTAGCATTGTACTGCAAAAAGTCAAAACTTCTGCTTCCCTTCAAGTCAGTTGTTGAAGAGTACAAAGTTGGAAAGGCAAGGCTTGCAATGATGCTACGTGAGTCAGCAGATGACGTGGTTAAGTCCATTCAGCCCGCACTGAAAACGGGAAGGAAGTGGAGAGTGGAAGAAGCTGTTGATTCTGCCCAAGAGTCGCTCAAACTGAGGGAGGTAATCGGATACACACAAACGAATAGACGGGGATTTGGTCATGGAGACATCCGCTGGTGGTCCAAGGCATCAAGCAGGGAGCGCAGAGACATGGTAGTTCAGGAGATACGAGGAGCTGAGAATGATAAGAGGTTGCAAAAAGCAGTGCAGCAGGCCCAACAAGGCCAATGGACTACATGGGAAGTAGCCCTGCAGAGGTCCTTGACATGGAATGATATATGGCATATGGCACCTATTAGGCTCAGCTTCGTTGTCAGATCAATGTATGACCTGCTGCCGTCGGCCACAAACCTTGTGAGATGGGGAAAGTCGGATGATGAGCAGTGCCCCCTGTGCCAGGGGAGGCAGACACTTGAACACGTACTCTCAGCGTGTAAGGTGTCATTAGGGCAAGGGCGATACACTTGGCGCCACAACAAAGTGCTAAATGAGCTTGCTGCGACAATAGACCTGGCAAGGATGAAGGCGAATAGCAAAGCCAGGCTGAGCACCACAAATACATACTTTCTGAGGACAGGAAAGTCAGCACACCCCAAACCGAGTAAACCAGGTAGCAGTTTACCATCTCTTCTTGACTGTGCAAACGACTGGGAAATGGCGGTAGACCTAACTAGACGAGGGGCATTTCCAGAGATATCAGAAAATCGCGGAGACGGCCGGATATAGTGCTTCATTCTTCAGCGTCGCTTCAGGTTATACTGATTGAACTGACCGTGCCATTTGAATCCAAATTAGACGAGCAACACTCGTTCAAAGCGGCCAAGTATAATGATCTGGCCGCGGATCTGAGACATGATGGGTTCACTGCAAGGGTCATGGCTGTTGAGGTGGGCGCAAGAGGGCTCGTGGCTGCATCAGTGTATGATTTATTGAAACTGTTGGGGCTGAGGGGACAGTCGAGAACAAGGGCACTGAAAAGGCTTAGTGAAACTGCCGAAAAGGCATCGTGCTGGCTGTGGAACAACCGCAATGGGCTATGGAAAGCGTGACAATAAACTCTGCGGTACAGAAAACACCATGAATTTTTCTAAGTCCACAGTACGTTGAGTTTTTTCATTGTACTGATGAAAGGGTTGTGACTGACGAGCAACAGGTGGTGTATATTATAAGAGGTGTTAGGCACATAATTTCTGTTGCCAGCGCTCAGTGGCTAGGATCGTCGGCTTCGCGCAGAAGTGTCCGTGTCTGTCCCTAGCTGTGTGCGACGGAACGAACGGAGTAATTTGTCTTCTCTTTGTTACTTTCGCAATTACCTCCACGGTTGGCGGAGTTGTGGATTTTAAAGTTGCTACCAAAGTGAAATGGGTTCATTTTCGATACAAGACAACAGGAGGCTGAGACACTTGGGAGTCATGACCCAAGTGGGCCCGCCCCCCTTATAGTGTAAAGGAGTATACTGGGCCGAAACACTTATCCGATGGGGGGACCTCTTCTGATGCTCAGATTGTCTCCTGTTGAATCGCTCTGTAAAGAGTTTCCTATTACAGCGGGTTGTCGCTGGAACAGGTTTAGCCATGATTTCAGAAGAGACCTCGATACTATCACCGCGGCTAGTCGCTGCAATTGGTTTGGCCACGACTTTACTTCGACGTTATAACAGCAAATAGACACTAAAACTGGTTGTGCCACGACTTCACCTCGACATTATCACAGCGGGTAGACGACCTCACCTTGACTCTATCACAGTGGGTAGCCGCCGGACTTCACCTCGATACTATCACCGCGGGCAGACGCTCGGACAGGTTTGGCCACGACTTCAGAAAAGACCTCGACCCTATCACAGCGGGCAGTCGCTGGGGCTGGTTTGGCCACGACTTCAGAAGAAACCTCGACACTATCACATCGAGTACACGCTGAAACTTGTTTTCCCACGACATTATCACAGCGGGTAGAGGCTGGAACTTGTTTGGCCACGACTTCACCTCGACTTTATCACAGTTTGTAGACGCTGGAACTTCAGATGAGACCTTGACGCTGGAACTGGTTTGGCCCCAACTAATTGGCCACGACTTTAGAAGAGACCTCGACACTATCACATCGGGTAGTCGCTGGAACTAATTTAGCCACGACTTCACATCGACACTATCACAGCAGATAAACGCTGGAACTGGTTTGACCACGACTTCAGAAGAGACTTCGACACAATCACAAAAACTGCTAAGGTAAGGACCGCAGATGGAATACGAAGGAGCGTAAAGATACAAGAAGAAGAAGAAGAAGGAGAAACAAAAGCAACGTGTTTGAGTCAAAGTGAAGTAGGTTCAAACCTTCTGCACCGGGCGGGGAAGAAACATCGCCAAGTGAATGACATTTTGGAGTCATGACTCAAACGGAACGTCCCCCCCCCCCCCCCCCCCGAAAAAGTGTGTTGAAGGTTGGCAAGAGAACTGTTTCCTAATTGAAACTACAAATGACGACCAGGTTACCTCTTGTCATAATGCCCCGTACGCCATTGTTGTTTTATATTAAGATGATGGTCGGAGTGGCTAAGAGGTATGGCATCCGCCTCGAGTTCTAGAGGTGCCGGGTTCGATTCCCAGTTGAGGGAATATAATTTATGGACATTTTTTTCAGAACCAGCGGTCCAAATAATTTCAAACTCTCCCCCCCCCCTTCTCGGTTTCCTGGGTAGTAAGATCGGATGCCTAGCTTTCTCAGATAAGCTCGAAAAAAATAGGAGGTCCCGTATGCAAGCTGCTCACGTTGAAAATTCCACTGCAATTGGAAATCGTAAAAAGTAGGCCTAACAGCCCGCTGGCCTGGCCAAATTTAAAAATTAGAAGCCTACCCACCACAAAAAAAAATATTTATAGAATGTGTGATTCCTTTATACACACATTGGGATTCTTGCCGGTGCTAAGAAGTTCGTGCACTGTGCTTAGATCCTCCTTGTGTGATCTAAGAGAGGCAATCGGAGCACTGATGGAGTTGTCCTTGTGCAATGAAGATAGTCTTTAAAAACCAAACCAAAAACCAAGTTCTTTTAAAAATAAGTCTACTACCAACCAACCGATTTATTAAGTTGTTAGAGTGCTGGTCTCGCGCGACAAAGGTGCGGGGTTCGAATCTAGGTATCGACACGCTTCAGTCTACCCAGCCGTAAATGGGTACCTGACTCTGCTCTGTATGTTAGAGAAGAAAAAGTCTGCAAGGAAGGGAACTGGTCACTCCCACCTCTCAAGGCTGGACCTAGTATGGTGAAGTCTCTAACACGTCACTCCACCTCTCGATGCTGAACCTAGTATGGTGAAGTCTCTAACACGTCACTCCACCTCTCGATGTTGGACCTAGTATGGTGAAGTCTCTAACACGTCACTCCACCTCTCGATGTTGGACCTAGTATGGTGAAGTCTCTAACACGTCACTCCACCTCTCGATGTTGGACCTAGTATGGTGAAGTCTCTAACACGTCACTCCACCTCTCGATGCTGGACCTAGTATGGTGAAGTCTCTAACACGTCACTCCACCTCTCGATGTTGGACCTAGTATGGTGAAGTCTCTAACACGTCACTCCACCTCTCGATGCTGGACCTAGTATGGTGAAGTCTCTAACACCTCACTCCACCTCTCGATGCTGGACCTAGTATGGTGAAGTCTCTAACACGTCTCTCCACCTCTCGATGTTGGACCTAGTATGGTGAAGTCTCTAACACGTCACTCCACCTCTCGATGCTGGACCTAGTATGGTGAAGTCTCTAACACGTCTGTCCACCTCTCGATGTTGGACCTAGTATGGTGAAGTCTCTAACACCTCACTCCACCTCTCGATGCTGGACCTAGTATGGTGAAGTCTCTAACACGTCACTCCACCTCTCGATGCTGGACCTAGTATGGTGAAGTCTCTAACACGTCTCTCCACCTCTCGATGTTGGACCTAGTATGGTGAAGTCTCTAACACGTCACTCCACCTCTCGATGCTGGACCTAGAATGGTGAAGTCTTTAACACGTCACTCCACCTATCGATGTTGGACCTAGTATGGTGAAGTCTCTAACACGTCACTCCACCTCTCGATGTTGGACCTAGTATGGTGAAGTCTCTAACACTTCACTCCCACCTCTCGATGTTGGACCTAGTATGGTGAAGTCTCTAACACGTTACTCCACCTCTCGATGTTGGACCTAGTATGGTGAAGTCTCTAACACTTCACTCCCACCTCTCGATGTTGGACCTAGTATGGTGACGTCTCTAACACTTCACTCCACTTCTCGATGTTGGACCTAGTATGGTGAAGTCTCTAACAAGTAACTCCACCTCTCAATGTTAGACCTAGTATGGTGAAGTCTCTAACACTTCACTCCACCTCTTGATGTTGGACCTAGTATGGTGAAGTCTCTAACACCTCACTCCACCTCTCGATGTTGGACCTAGTATGGTGAAGTCTCTAACACATCACTCCCACCTCTCGATGCTGGACCTAGTATGGTGAAGTCTCTAACACTTCACTCCACCTCTCGATGTTGGACCTAGTATGGTGAAGTCTGTAACACGTCACTCCCACCTCTCGATGTTGGACCTAGTATGGTGACGTCTCTAACACTTCACTCCCATCTCTCGATGTTGGACCTAGTATGGTGAAGTCTCTAACACGTCACTCCCACCTCTCGATGCTGGACCTAGTATGATGAAGTCTCTAACACTTCACTCCACCTCTCGATGTTGGACCTAGTATGGTGAAGTCTCTAACACGTCACTCCCACCTCTCGATGCTGGACCTAGTATGGTGAAGTCTCTAACACGTCACTCCACCTCTCGATGTTGGACCTAATATGGTGAAGTCTCTAACATGTCACTCCACCTCATGATGCTGGACCTAGTATGGTGAACTCTCTAACACTTCACTCCCACCTCTCGATGCTGGACCTAGTATGGTGAAGTCTCTAACACGTTACTCCCACCTCTCGATGCTGGACCTAGTATGGGGAAGTCTCTAACACTTCACTCCACCTCTCGATGTTGGACCTAGTATGGTGAAGTCTCTAACACTTCACTCCCATCTCTCGATGTTGGACCTAGTATGGTGAAGTCTCTAACACGTCACTCCCACCTCTCGATGCTGGACCTAGTATGATGAGGTCTCTAACACTTCACTCCACCTCTCGATGTTGGACCTAGTATGGTGAAGTCTCTAACACGTCACTCCCACCTCTCGATGCTGGACCTAGTATGGTGAAGTCTCTAACACGTCACTCCACCTCTCGATGTTGGACCTAGTATGGTGAAGTCTCTAAAACTTCACTCCACCTCTCGATGCTGGACCTAGTATGGTGAAGTCTCTAACACGTCACTCCACCTCTCGATGTTGGACCTAATATGGTGAAGTCTCTAACACGTCACTCCACCTCATGATGATGGACCTAGTATGGTGAAGTCTCTAACACTTCACTCCACCTCTCGATGCTGGACCTAGTATGGTGAAGTCTCTAACACGTAACTCCACCTCTCGATGCTGGACCTAGTATGGTGAAGTCTCTAACACTTCACTCCACCTCTCAATGCTGGACCTAGTATGGTGAAGTCTCTAACACGTCACTCCACCTCTCAATGCTGGACCTAAAATGGTGAAGTCTCTAACACGTCACACCACCTCTCAATGCTGGACCTAGTATGGTGAAGTCTCTAACACATCACTCCACCTCTCAATGCTGGACCTAGTATGGTGAAGTCTCTAACACGTCACTCCACCTCTCAATGCTGGACATAGTATGGTGAAGTCTCTAACACGTTACTCCCACCTCTCGATGTTGGACCTAGTATGGTGAAGTCTCTATCACTTCACTCCCACCTCTCGATGTTGGACCTAGTATGGTGAAGTCTCTAACACGTTACTCCCACCTCTCGATGCTGGACCTAGTATGGTGAAGTCTCTAACACTTCACTCCCACAACTCGATGTTGGACCTAGTATGGTGAAGTCTCTAACACGTCACTCCCACCTCTCGATGCTGGACCTAGTATGGTGAAGTCTCTAACACTTCACTCCCACCTCTCGATGTTTGACCTAGTATGGTGAAGTCTCTAACACGTCACTCCCACCTCTCGATGCTGGACATAGTATGGTGAAGTCTCTAACACTTCACTCCCACCTCTCGATGTTGGACCTAGTATGGTGAAGTCTCTAACACGTCACTCCACCTCTCAATGCTGGGCCTAGTATGGTGAAGTCTCTAACACGTCACTTCACCTCTCGATGCTGGACATAGTATGGTGAAGTCCCTAACACGTCACTCCACCTCTCTATGCTGGACCTAGTATGGTGAAGTCTCTAACACTTCACTCCACCTCTCAATGCTGGACCTAGTATGGTGAAGTCTCTAACACATCACTCTACCTCTCGATGCTGGACCTAGTATGGTGAAGTCTCTAACACGTCACTCCACCTCTCGATGTTGGACCTAGTATGGTGAAGTCTCTAACACGTCACTCCACCTCTCGATGCTAGACCTAGTATGGTGAAGTCTCTAACACGTCACTCCACCTCTCGATGTTGGACCAAATATGGTGAAGTCTCTAACACGTCCCTACCTCATGATGCTGGACCTAGTATGGTGAAGTCTCTAACACGTCACTCCACCTCTCGATGCTGGACCTAGTATGGTGAAGTCTCTAACACGTCACTCCACCTCTCAATGCTGGACCTAGTATGGTGAAGTCTCTAACACTTCACTCCCACCTCTCGATGTTGGACCTAGTATGGTGAAGTCTCTAACACTTCACTCCCACCTCTCGATGTTGGACCTAGTATGGTGAAGTCTCTAACACGTCACTCCCACCTCTCGATGCTGGACCTAGTATGGTGAAGTCTCTAACACTTCACTCCACCTCTCGATGTTGGACCTAGTATGGTGAAGTCTCTAACACGTCACTCCTACCTCTCGATGCTGGACCTAGTATGGTGAAGTCTCTAACACTTCACTCCCACCTCTCGATGTTGGACCTAGTATGGTGAAGTCTCTAACATGTCACTCCCACCTCTCGATGCTGGACCTAGTATGGTGAAGTCTCTAACACTTCACTCCCACCACTCGATGTTGGACCTAGTATGGTGAAGTCTCTAACATGTCACTCCACCTCTCAATGCTGGGCCTAGTATGGTGAAGTCTCTAACACGTCACTCCACCTCTCGATGCTGGGCCTAGTATGGTGAAGTCTCTAACACGTCACTCCACCTCTCGATGCTGGACCTAGTATGGTGAAGTCTCTAACACGTCACTCCACCTCTCAATGCTGGACCTAGTATGGTGAAGTCTCTAACACGTCACTTCACCTCTCGATGCTGGACATAGTATGGTGAAGTCCCTAACACGTCACTCCACCTCTCTATGCTGGACCTAGTATGGTGAAGTCTCTAACACTTCACTCCACCTCTCAATGCTGGACCTAGTATGGTGAAGTCTCTAACACATCACTCTACCTCTCGATGCTGGACCTAGTATGGTGAAGTCTCTAACACGTCACTCCACCTCTCGATGTTGGACCTAGTATGGTGAAGTCTCTAACACGTCACTCCACCTCTCGATGCTAGACCTAGTATGGTGAAGTCTCTAACACGTCACTCCACCTCTCGATGTTGGGCCAAATATGGTGAAGTCTCTAACACGTCCCTACCTCATGATGCTGGACCTAGTATGGTGAAGTCTCTAACACGTCACTCCACCTCTCGATGCTGGACCTAGTATGGTGAAGTCTCTAACACGTCACTCCACCTCTCGATGCTGGACCTAGTATGGTGAAGTCTCTAACACGTCACTCCACCTCTCAATGCTGGACCTAGTATGGTGAAGTCTCTAACACGTCACTCCACCTCTCAATGCTGGACCTAGTATGGTGAAGTCTCTAACACTTCACTCCCACCTCTCGATGTTGGACCTAGTATGGTGAAGTCTCTAACACTTCACTCCCACCTCTCGATGTTGGACCTAGTATGGTGAAGTCTCTAACACGTCACTCCCACCTCTCGATGCTGGACCTAGTATGGTGAAGTCTCTAACACTTCACTCCACCTCTCGATGTTGGACCTAGTATGGTGAAGTCTCTAACACTTCACTCCTACCTCTCGATGCTGGACCTAGTATGGTGAAGTCTCTAACACTTCACTCCTACCTCTCGATGCTGGACCTAGTATGGTGAAGTCTCTAACACTTCACTCCTACCTCTCGATGCTGGACCTAGTATGGTGAAGTCTCTAACACTTCACTCCCACCTCTCGATGCTGGACCTAGTATGGTGAAGTCTCTAACACGTCACTCCACCTCTCGATGCTGGACCTAGTATGGTGAAGTCTCTAACACTTCACTCCACCTCTCGATGCTGGACCTAGTATGGTGAAGTCTCTAACACGTCACTCCACCTCTCGATGTTGGACCTAATATGGTAAAGTCTCTAACACGTCACTCCGCCTCTCAATGTTGGACCTAGTATGGTGAAGTCTCTAATACGTCACTCCCCTACTGCAATATTTGCTGAGAGACTACCTTTACCTATACCAACCAACACTTTTAATTAAATAATAGAAGATGTATATCATCAAAATAAGAAGGAAAGATTTAATAACAATGATTAAAAATAACCATTCACATACTCCATATTTATACAGAATTATATGTATTTTCAAACCTGACTCGATCTTTGACCGATTAAAGAAGATACCAGAAGGCTATTTCATGCTGAGAAAACTAGAAGTCTTCTTGTTCTCGACTCGGTTTTTTTCAGGCACTCGTAAGAAATAAAGAAGTAGAACACTTGGACAACAGAAAAACAACAGACGTGAGTGGCTTACCCAGGGTACTCACGTCTGTTGTTTTTCTGTTGTCCAAGTGTTCTACTTCTTTATTTCTTACGAGTGCCTGAAAACATACCTTTATGTTTGTCTAATATTAATTTACTGTTTACAGGCCTCGGGTTTCCCTTCCTTATGTGGACTCCATTCAACAAGAGGCTTCACCATCAGCTTCATTGTCATGGAATGCGAAATGTTTTCAAGGAAGAGAGCCTTTCTGGTAATTTCCTATCTTTCGTACCTTTTTGCTCCGCAGTGAATATGTATAGTCAAGTGTTGTTTCGTAGCGCTTAGGGTTAGGATTTGGGTTAGAATTAGGATTAGGGTTTGTGTTAGGGTTAGTGTTAACCATAATACTAACCCTAATTCTAACCCTAACCCTAAGCGCTACGAAACAACACCTAACTACATATATTCACTGCGGAGCAAAAAGGTACGAAAGATAGGAAATTACCGAATTTCTTTTATCTGCTACAATTTCTTTTATGTGTTACAATGTTGTTAAACATTTAATTGTTTAATCAACTAAATTAAAGAATACATGTTACAAATAATTGTAATTACAATACATTAAATAGAGAAAGATACAGAAAATTAAATCAAATAACTTAAGTTTGCAAATTCCTCAAACAGTCAAGCGTTAATGGAGAGATTAGAAAATCATGGAACGAGGTACTTAATGTACAGTAGAGTTAGGAACGAGGTACTTAGTGTACTAGAGTCAGGAACGAGGTACTTAATGTACAGTAGAGTCAGGAACGAGGTACTTAATGTACAGTAGAGTCAGGAACGAGGTACTTAGTGTACTAGAGTCAGGAACGAGGTACTTAATGTACAGTAGAGTCAGGAACGAGGTACTTAGTGTACTAGAGTCAGGAACGAGGTACTTAATGTTCAGTAGAGTCAGGAACGAGGTACTTAATGTACAGTAGAGTCAGGAACGAGGAACTTAATGTACAGTAGTCATTGTCAAATGCCAGAATAACAGAAGCGCCAGAATTTGCAATCAGAAATAAACAACAACAGAAATAAAACCATTTGTTATTTTAAATGGTATTCTATGCACGAGAAAGGCCTCATACTTCTTAAGTATGGGTTAAAAACAAAGAACCAAAGTTGAAGCACGAGTAGACGCAGTTAGGCTTAACAATGACCTAAATTATACATTAATGAGCAAGTATATCCGTCAAAATAACGACGAAGGAAACAAATGAAGCCAGTGTCGTAACCTTTCAGCACTGACAGCAAGTTGAGAAGATTGGGCATCTTGCTGGCAACTCGTTTTGCTTCTTCCTAACAGAGATACTTTAAATTAATTTTGTTTACTTCTTTTCGAGAGATGTAATTAAAGTTCGCCTCGTTTTCATTAGCTGATTGAAGTTGCTCCACCTGTGACCACACGATGCCTTTTCCACAGTTTCGTCAAGTCTTTTAAGTGCCTTTATTTTGTATTGTCCCTTTCGCTCTTTGTTTGAGTAGATGATACACTGAGGGGTCACTATACCTCTTGTACCTACTTCTTTGAATTTTACCTTGAATCCCTCATGTTTCAACTCCGTGACCAGATCATTATGTTTGGCCATTTTGAATGTGTGCTGCTCATCTAAACTGGACCCAAATGACACAGTCAACTCAATCATTATAATCTGGACCCAAATGTGCTGCCATATACAGGTAGACAATGGACATAAAAAGCGATAAAAACCTGCAATATTGAGATAAAGAGGAAAATATTAAAAAATCGATAAATTTTATAGCGGAAGCTGGTTAACGGAGAGTGTATTGGTTTTTGGCTGGTGGGGGTGATGACGCATGGTTGTAACTGGTGGGTGTGGGTTTTTGTGTGCTTGTATTGTGTATGATTGGGCATTGTGTTGTGTTGTCTTTATATATATATATATATATATATATATATATATATATATATATATATATATATATATATATATATATATATATATATATATAAAAAGACAACACAACACAATGCCGAGTCATAAAATATGTGTATATATATATATATATATATATATATATATATATATATATATATATATATATATATATATATATATATATATATATATATATATATATATATACATATTTTACAACAGATAGACAATATACATACAATATTTAGACATCATAGATAACAAAGATTCTTTAAGTGTAATAAATATATTTAATGATCTCTCTTTTAAAAGAAGACGAAATATCAAGCTAAAGCGCTAGTCTCAGCCGCTTTGTAGGTCTCTGCTTCTTCGGTGGTAGATTAAAGACATCGTCCGGGTGCTTGTCTATGGTGGGAGCTGACGTACAAGGGGTGGTGTTGGGACACCAACTCGGTTCTGGGGATATTGGTTGATAACAACTGGAGTTGATGTAGTGGTCAAACGTGTTACTGGGGCAGGTAGTAGGACAGGTATCCGTGTTTGGTAACTGTAGTCGGTCAAATTCAGCGAGTATTTCACCTTGTAAAGCCAGCAGATGTTCAAATTCAGGGCGAGTCAACGTAATGCCGATTTTGGTAGGAAACTTTAGATATGATTCACCAAAGTATTTTCGCACGTGTAATAAAGGTTGGTCTCGGTAAAAACTTACAGACGCGGCCTTCACCCCGCTCTCCAACGGTATAAGCATTTCATCACTTCTTTTCATGTACACCCAGTTTGTGGGAACGGTGCCGTGGGTAGTCATCTTCAGTGATTAGTGAACGGGAGTGTCTGGGCGTTGGTCTCCCAAGTGTCTATTTATATGACGGAATACCAGATTAATCTGGTTTTTGAAACGTGTCCAGACTTGTTGCGCGCTAACAGAGAGCTGATTAGTCGAAAAACTAATCGATCGTTGGCGTGTTGTCTAGCCGAAAACGGCAGCAGAACCCGCCACATAGTACCGCCAGGGGAAATATTAGATCAATAACGGTGGGCGTGGGTTAGTAGGTAGGTTGTATTGTGATGTTATTTTAATTGTTGTGTGTTGTTGTAATGTATTGTTTCTTTATAAAACATATTTTACAACGGTTATACAATATATATGTAGACAACATAGATAAATATAACAAATACCAAGGTTTATCAATAGAAGTATATATTGCGAGACAAAGTATGAAGCCAACTATTAATTTCTGTGGCCAGAGAGAGTTTGTCATTGATGATATACACAAGGTATGTGTGATGCACCGCACACAACCCGGCAGGGCAGACCCAGTTTCAACTGGGTACAAGAGGAACTCTGGGACGGTTAAGGCGGCCGCCGCGATGCTGACCACAGCATCGCGCCGGCTGACTTAACACCACGTGCATCACACATACATTGTGTATATCATCAATGACAAACTCTCTCTGGCCACAGAAATTGATAGTCTCATTAACAAAGCTGCAGCTACCTTGAGTAATACAATCATGTGATGTCTTCTCCGTTTACTGTGACAGTCTCCACATTTTGAGAATCCCGGCATCCACTCCGGGCCTTCGTCAAGTGCCGCGGATGCGCTATTTTTAGTATTCAACAGCTTGGGTTTTCCCGAAAACATACTGTCTGATCGGGGATCCCCGTTCGCATCTGCTGCTAGAAAGAGCTCGGTGACTCGCGTCACCAAAACATCCAAGGCCTTTGACCTCACAATAAGTCTAAAGAAAACAAATGTGCTGAGTTAAGAGGTAGGTGCTGCACCAGTTAGAAATATTTGACACCTGGAAAAAAAAACATTTGAAGAAATATTTGGCAACTGGCAAAACGTTTAAAGAAATATTTGATAACTGAAAGAAATTTTTGACAGCTGTAAGCGTTATTTGTAAGAAATATTTGACACATGCAAAAAATGTGACAAGTGGAAGAAATATTTGACAACTGGCAAAACATATGCACAGATATTTGACAACTGGAAAAAAATTTGACACATGCAAAAGAAATTTGCCAAGTGGAAGAAATATTTGAAGAAATATTTGACACATGCAAAGACAAATTTTACAAGTGGAAGAAATATTTGAAGAAATATTTGACATGTGGAAGAAATATTTTGACAACTGTAAGAAATATTTGCCAAGTAGGAAAAAATTTGAAGAAATATTTGCCAACCGCAAGAACCGTGTGAAGAAATATTTGACATCTGGGAAAAACATTTGAAGAAAAATTTGAAAACTGGAAAAACATTTGAAGAAATATTTGACAACTGTAAGAAATATTTGACACCTGTAAGAAATATTTGCCAAGTGGAAGAAATATTTGAAGAAATATTTGACAACTGTAAGAAGTATTTGCCAAGTGGGACAAAATTTGACACATGCAAAGAAAAATTTGACAAGTGGAAGAAATATCTGAAGAAATATTTGACATGTGGAAGAAATATTTTGACAACTGTAAGAAATATTTGCCAAGTGGGAAAAAATTTGAAGAAATATTTGGCAACTGGAAAAAAATATTTGCATAAACATTTGACAACTGTAAGAAATATTTGCCAAGTGGAAGAAATATTTGCATAAATATTTGCCAACTGTAAGAATTATTTGAGCAGGCCTGAGAGAAAATTTTGGGACCATCTTTGCTGATTGGAAGAAAAGTTTTTACTAAAGTTTGAAAAATTGTAGGACAAAAAAGTAGATAACCGTTTGATAACTGGAACAAATACTTAGTTACCTTTATTTAATGTACTAAATTTCCATGGTCGCCGCATGTTTGAAATGAATGGAAGACAATATAAAACCTAGCATCAGATGCCGCACGTGTAAAAAAACTGAAACCTTAAATCCCGGGGGTTCGAACACACGAACAAAGGAATGCTTCTTATAAAAATTTCTACTATTGATCTCTTGTGTTTTGAGGTTGTCTGCAATGACGTGAACAGAAATAAGTAGCAGGGTTAGTCTTACAAAGATAAATCCCGTTGCGGATAGGATTTTTCGTCTACCAATACGCAAAACTCTGCCTGTTAGAATTTTATTACGGTTTTCTAGATAGCTATATTTAGCACTGACGTCACCCTCTATCGATCTGGTTTCATAACTAGTGAGGGTAAGCTCGCTTTTGACTGTCAGAAATGTCACTCATTTTAAAAAATGTCGACGTCACGAGCGTCGATATAGGAGATTTCATGCGTGAGCACGCGCGTGAACAAACTTAAATTTAATTCAAATGTACTAGCTTTGTAGTAGGCCTAGTCAGCTTTTAACTACACTGACTAACAAAAAAAAATTTTTTTTTTCTTTCTCTAACATTTCTATGTTTTTCTGGTCAATTTTAATGCGCTGTTTTTAAATCTGCAAACCGTTTTTCTCTATCAGGTCGGGATCTCTAGAAATACGCAATTGAAGTTTTTTAACAACGCATACAGTATTACAACATCATGTGTACAAGAAGTATAACAGTTATGTAGGCTTGAATTTCTTTGCAGTCGACTTTCGTCGGTGAATGGCATGTGGTACATCATGATGAAGCATCCAACAATAATCGGCAAGCATGGTCACACTCCACCGTCCTTGATAACGTGACTCCATTACGGCGATATCTTGATGGAATCGTTCTCCATGTTCATTGCTGATTTCGCCAAGATGCGAATCGAGCAAATGGATTTTGAGGGACATGTTACAGCTCATAATTTTGTATGCATCTATGCACTGCTTAACAATATGCACATAGTCGACAGATTTGTGATTTCCCAGAAAGTTATCGACGATCGATTTGAATGCCATCCATGCGCGAAATTCACTACCATGTAACAAGTTCTCGAATTGTTTGTCTGCAATAACTTTCCTAATCTGAGGTCCTACAAAGATACCTTCCTTTATCTTTGCATCGCTAATTTGCGGAAACTTTTCTCGATGATAAGTGAAAGCTTTGCTTGTTTTATCTAACGCTTTTACGAAATTCTTCATGAGCCCCAACTTTATATGTAACGGTGGTAAGATGATGCTGTCTTTGTTAACTAATGGCTCGTGTATTACATTTTTATGCCCGAGCTGCATACGATCCCTGATAGGCCACACCTTTCTTGCATAATGTTCCTGTCTGTTGCGGCTGTCCCATTCACATAGGAAGCAACACAATTTAGTATACCCAGTCTGCATGCCCGTGAGAATTGCAATGACCTTTAGGTCTCCACAAATCCGCTATTGGTAGTCATTGTACTTTATTTTTGCCAAAAGTATAGCCATATTGTCATAAGTTTCTTTCATATGAACAGAGTAGGCGACTGGAATTGATGAAAATAAATTTCCATTATGCAATAACACGGCTTTTAGACTAGTCTTGGAAGAGTCGATGAAAAGTCGCCATTCGTTGACTATGTGCTCATGACCGAGGTGCACCATTAGACCTTTTACATCTTTGCAGTAGCAAATGTCATCATCCATCTCAAAGTATTGAACAAGTTCTCTGTGTCTATGACGAAATTTAGATATCAGAGTATTGGGCGCTAAAAGATTCCATTCTTTGAGTCGCGAACCGAGTAATTCCACTTGTCCTTTGGTGAGAGCGAGATCACGTATTAAATCTGAAAGTTCTGAATGGTTAATTAAGTGAACACCATCATTCACCGGTACATAATCCGAGTCAGAATTAGTTTCTAAAGCAGGTAAACTATCACTTTCTGATGGTTCATTCACGTCCAACGGATATTGTTCTGGTGGAACTGGGATCGGACACGTGATTGGATCATGAGGCACTGGTTTCGAAACCGATTCAATATTTGGATAAACCACAGACTTTCTAGTTTTAAAAGTGAAACCATAGATATTTGTCAAGCAGAAGTAACAATCAGTAGCGTGATTTGTCGGTTCATGCCATATTACTGGCACTCAAAAAGGCATCGACTTATGCTTCGGCGATTTTCGTAACCAACCTGCCAATGTATTTGCACAAGTCGAACAAACTGCATTTGGCTTCCAAGATTTATTTGCATCATCAACTTTTGAATCGAAATAAAGTTCATATGCTTTCTTTATCAATGGTGTAAAGTTTTTCTGGTGAACACGATCGGTAAAATATCCGCACACGTAACAAAACAGATCAGCCGAATTTCTACAACTTCTAGAAGCCATATTTCACTCAGAATTATTTCAAAATACAGTAACTATTTGAAATATAACGTAACATATGTCATGCATCTTTTAGCAGTATAAAAAGTAGAATTATTTTGCATTTTATTAATTTTTAAAAAGTTATATAGTAAAAATGAAACGGAGCAAATAACAGTTTCCCAAAAATATATTTATTCACAAATATCTTAACAACCCGACGTGATAGAGATAAACGGATTTCAAATTTGAAATCAGCGCAAGAAACTGACCTAAGAACACTTATTCTTATATAAGAAAGAAAAATTTTGTTTGTCAGTGCTATTGATATCTAAACATAATTTAAAATTTATATATTAAAAAAAAATAGTAATAGCTTGTCTTGTGTTAATTTAGCATTGGGCATAGATAGAGCATACATACTAATTGTAAGTCATCGGTGATAGGTATAAAATAAAGATAGAGGAATTAGACAATATTTAAACAAAGAGTAAAGACAACTCATATACAACAACCTATTTGTAGCACAATAAGAGCAAATAAGGCCAACATAATGCTAACCAGATTGCAGTCAGGGGCGGGAAAAGATTGGAGCGACGTCTTGCGTCGACGATCGATCGCGTTTTATAACTAGCGGTAAAAGCACGTGTTTGAACTTTTATTAAAAATAGATGAAAATGGCCTCGACATTGTTCCGATTGCAGTCTGCAACACTAAGGAGTATCTAGTTGCCGCCATAATCTAGGCTGCATATGGCATATATCTATACGGAGCATCGTTGTGTTCAATAAAACTGTCTATTTGGTGTTGTCCAGCCCGACCTTTTCCAGTATTTTTTTTATGTTGAAGAATACGGCTGTGTGCGGGTCACTTACATACCACTAGATGGACATTGGCCTGAGTAGACTTATTACTCATGCTATAATATAAATAATAAAGAAAACTACCACGTGGACCAGAGCCCGTCTCAATATGTAATTACATTCACACAACAAACGGAAATTCCGTCATATTTTTACATAAAAAGCATAGTTGGCTTCATACTTTGTCTCGCAATATATACTTCTATTTATAAACCTAGGTATTTGTTATATTTATCTATGTTTTCTAAATATATATTGTATAACCGTTGTAAAATATGTTGTATAAACAAACAATACATTACAACAACACAACAATTAAAATAACATCACAATACAACCTACCTACTAACCCACGCCCACCGTTATTGAACTAATATTTCCCCTGGCGGTACTATGTGGCGGGTTCTGCTGCCGTTTTCGGCTAGACAACACGCCAACAATCGATTAGTTTTTCGACTAATCAGCTCTCTGTTAGCGCGCAACATGTCTGGACACGTTTCAAAAACCAGATTAATCTGGTATTCCTTCATATAAATAGACACTTGGGAGACCAACGCCCAGACACTCCAGTTCACAAATCACTGAAGATGACTACCCACGGCACCGTTCCCACAAACTGGGTGTACATGAAAAGAAGTGATGAAATGCTTATACCGTTGGAGAGCGGGGTGAAGGCCGCGTCTGTAAGTTTTTACCGAGACCAACCTTAACTACACGTGCGAAAATACTTTGGTGAATCATATCTAAAGTTTCCTACCAAAATCGGCATTACGTTGACTCGCCCTGAATTTGAACATCTGCTGGCTTTACAAGGTGAAATACTCGCTGAATTTGACCGACTACAGTTACCAAACACGGATACCTGTCCTACTACCTGCCCCAGTAACTCGTTTGACCACTACATCAACTCCAGTTGTTATCAACCAATATCCCCAGAACCGAGTTGGTGTCCCAACACCACCCCTTGTACGTCAGCTCCCACCATAGACAAGCACCCAGACGATGTCTTTAATTTACCACCGAAGAAGCAGAGACCTACAAAGCGGCTGAAACTAGCGCTTTAGCTTGATATTTCGTCTTCTTTTAAAAGAGAGATCATTAAATATATTTATTACACTTAAAGAACCTTTGTTATCTATGATGTCTAAATATTGTATGTATATTGTCTATCTGTTGCAAAATATGTTTATATATGTTGTATAAAAAGACAACACAACACAATGCCGAATCATACACAATACAAGCACACAAAAACCCACACCCACCAGTTACAACCATGCGTCATCACCCCCACCAGCCAAAAACCAATACACTCTCCGTTAAAAACCCCACCGACCATGTTCATTAACCAGCTTCCGCTATAAAATTTATCGATTTTTTATATTTTCCTCTTTATCTCAATATTGCAGCCTTTTATCGCTTTTTATGTCTATTGTCTACCTGTATATATATTGTATAAACAAACACACTAACACACTACCAGCACAATACAACAAACACCCCGCTCATTAGGCACCTTTCTTTATAAAACTCATACATAAGCGAATTTATCGATTTTTTTTATTTTCCTCTTTAACTCAAGTATTCTTTTAAAAGAGCTCATTAAATATATACTTCTATTTATAAACCTATGTTATCTATGTTGTATAAATAAATGTTTGTAAAATATATGTATAAATATAAATATTGTATAAACAAACACAACAACACACACCCGCCAGCTACAGCCCACATTGTACACACACATACGTCGTCACCCCCGCCAGCCATGTTTTTATCGATTTTTATGTCCATTGTCTACCTGTACATATATATATTGTATGAACAAACAACGCAAGACCGCCACAATACAACAACACTCAACAATTAAAATACCTACACAAAAATAGTATAGGCAAGTCTCTAACACTTCCCTCCCACCTCTCGATGCTGGTCCTAGTATAGTCATGACTCTAACACTTCACACCCACCTCTCACTGATAGACCTATTATAGTCAAGTCTCTAACACTTCACTCCCACCTCTTCATGCTAGACCTAGTATAGTCATGTCTCTAACACTTCACTCCCACCTCTCGATGCTGGACCTGGTATAGTCAAGTCTCTAACACCTCACTAACACCTCTCGACGCTGATCCTATTATAGTGACGTCTCTAACACTTCCCTCCCACCTCTAGATGCTAGACCTAGTAGTCATGTCTCTAACACTTCACTCCCACCTCTTCATGCTGGACCTAGTAAAGGCAAGTCTCTAACACGTCACTCCCACCTCTAGATGCTGGACCTAATATAGTGACGTCTCTAACACTTCGCTCCAAACTCTAGATGCTGGACCTGGTATAGTCATGTCTCTAACACTTCACTCCCACCTCTCGACGCTGATCCTAGTATAGGCAAGTCTCTAACACTTCATTCCCACCTTTTCATGCTAGCCATAGTATAGGCATGTCTCTAACACTTCACTCCCACCTCTCGATGCTGGTCCTAGTATAGTCAAGTCTCTAACACTGCACTCCCACCTCTCGAGGCTGGTCCTAGTATAGGCAAGTCTCTAACACTTCACTCCCACCTCTAGATGCTGGACCTAGTATAGTGACGTCTCTAACACTTCACTCCCACCTCTCGATGCTGGCTCTAGTAAAGGCATGTCTCTAACACCTCACTTCCACTCTCGAGGCTGGTCCTAGTATAGGCAAGTCTCTAACACTCCACTCCCACCTCTAGCTGCTGGCCCTAGTAAAGGCAAGTCTCTAACACTTCACTCCCACCTCTCGCTGCTGGACCTGGTATAGACATTCTCTAACATCTCACTCCCACCTCTAGCTGGTAGACCTAGTATAGGCAAGTCTCTAACACAAGAATAAAATATATTTATTAACTAAACCTTTGTTATCTATATATGTATAACTAAAAGTTTGGATATATGTTGTAAATTAAATATTGTAACATAAACAACACATAACAACAATACAACAACCTACATGCCCACCATTATTCAACTAATATATTGCTATATAAAAAGGCACGCGCCAACGCCTGACGCGTCAACGCCTGAATCGATCGGAGTATTTCCTTATATAAAAGTCACGCGCCAACGCCTGAATACTAACCGTTTCCGCCCTACTATACCTATTAAGTCGTGCTTGATTAAGGGGAGTTAACTGTTAAAAGATTTGTAGGTACGGGTCGGTTTTTTTTTTATACACCCCTGTAAGCACACTTTGTGTGATGAGATGAATGCTCGGTGATTTTTTTGAACGCAGCGCTACTGACTAGCTGATAGCTTTTTTTTTTTTTTTAAATATGGTAAGGAATCTGTCTTTTGTTTAGATGACTATTTTTGCTGTATGTCTACGAAATGAACTTACTTATCTGATGCACCATGATTTGCTATGAAGTGTCGTCCTATGTTACCATGATGTTTACGTGACTGCGGCGTAATAAACTATTTAAACGTTACCAGTCATTGCAACGTTTCCTGACTCGTATGTTTACTGTAGTGTGTGGTTACAGCCAGTGTTGGTATGCCAGAACCTATGTACATTCGCGTTTGTGGACAGTCACTTTGTGGCCGGGGGAGTGGACAGGAACGGCACCAAATCAAGTCTGATATGACCGGGCTTGGTCACGGTGACAAATCAAGTCTAGTGTGACAGGGTGAGAATGGGGTGGAATCTTTTATCAATGTTCATCTGTTGTTTTACTGGCGACTGCCAGAGATGGTGATTACAGAATAGGAACATAACCCAGGTAGTTCTTTTGGAGACTCGTAACTGTGTTTATGTTTTAGGCTGCATGATCGACGAAAATATGGTAACATTCTTTTCTCAATTACCTGATGTAAACAAATGACACTTCCTACTGACGTTCAGGAAATAAGTTCAAGCTGGATTAAATATGAATGAACACCTTTATTAAGTGTCTGCACACTCTGACAACTTCATAATAGTTCATAAATACATGTGCTTCTGTGGTATACAAACCAGTCATCCCAAGAAATAACACACAGCCATCGAACTTACAAGATGGTCCAAACCCCAAAATCACTGCCTCGCTCGTCTCGTGCCTAAAAACCACTCACTTAACCCCCTTCTTTCAAACCATCACTTCCGTCCTAGCTACTGAGCAATTCTACCCCAAGTTCGATGACGTCATTCCTGAACACTTTAATTAAATCACTCATAGGATTTGTGACTAGTGTTATTACACTAACTAGACACGCTCAAATACTTAGTGTTAAATCTTGCTAAGTATTCTTACCCTAACTATAATTAAGTGGCAGCACCTTAGTGTTAATCCGACGTAACAGTCCGTACTGTCACATACGCCCGGGGCCACTAAAGTGTATCCCGTAGGAGACACTTTATTGCCTAGAAAAAAATTTACTAACTCTAAAACAAAATTATTGGGATTCATGTATCCCACCATAAATCATGTCAGAAGGACTATAATAAACAATAGATGGGAATAATGGATGAAATAACACCATTAACGTTTCACACAAAAAAAAAATCGATCATGAAGGGGTAGGGACTGATGGACATAACATAAACGAGGGACACATGGGAAAAAAAACAAAAAAAAACTATGGAGGTTATGGTAGCTACAAATAGTACTAATAAGTGGCAAAAAAAAATATATGGGCAAAATAGAACAGTAACTAACATTCATTAACGAACTAACAAAACGCTTTATGGGTTGATAGTCATCAATATCTCTCACACTTGTGCGAATCATAAAACATAAAATAACATGACAAGCGAGTTAACGTCGCAGGGAAAAGACTGGCAAACAAATAAAAAAAATATAGCGGGTGCACATAAAATATGGCGGATGCCCAAAATGGCTGTCACCCTACACTTCACTGAAATGGGTGATGAAAAAAAACATATGAATGGAGGAAACGGAAATAGAACCACAAAACTTGGTGGCAAAGTATGGGAAAAATGGGTAAGTCTCATTAAAAAAATGACTTTGCCGGTGTAACAATAACCGGAAACAATGAATGGAATGGAAACATGGTAATCAATGGACAATGGTATAGAATATATAAATGGGCAAATAGTTAAATCACATGTATGAGTGTCGGTGTAACAATAACTGAAAATTCAAACAATCATAATGCAATATGATGTCATCATCATAATGAATCGTGAATGATGCCAACATTAGTGGCGGGTGAAGATGTACATTAGTTAATCACTTTTATTTGGTACAACAGAACGATGTAAACCTTAAAAAAATCTGGGCAAAATCTTACGTCAGAAACATGGCAAAAAGAAAAACAAAAAAACAAAAACAAAAAAAAAATCATAGGGGCATACAAGATGGTCAAATATTACATTAGTCAAAATAATGTGACATAATGACGCTAACGCGTGTAAAAGGGAATTACATCAACTACAATATATCAAGACTGCAGAGATCTTCTGAGTTGGTGGATCTCCATCAGCAGTGGTCGAAAGGATGTCGTGAGGGAAATGTTCATGTATTGGCAGATTCGGCAATGTCTTTCTTGCGGACGAAAATGTAACAGCTCTCCATAAATAACGGCTGTTGGACTTTCCTATCTGAACTGGAAATGTGCGTAAAGTGTGTAACCCAAATGTTCAAGGATGCGTAACGATTGGTCTTCACGGTAGCATCAGGATCAAGCAATTCAGCAGGAGGGTATTGTGTAGGAGACCTGCATCGGAAGACACGAGAAGCAGGGTCGACTTCATGCTAAAAATAATAGCAGGGCAGGAATTGTCAACCTGACCGGAGACGGCATCTGGAGGTAAGTGCAGTTCAATTTGTAAACATCTTTGCAAAAATGTTCATTGCTTCCAATCTTTCAATGGCTTACAATAACAGGCGAGGATCGTACTGTTTAGGTTGGGATGTAGGAACAATGGCATGGACTACGGGAAACAACGGGAGGGTAGGGGTGGAGGCTGCGGACTGGTATGAGGATAACGGAGGGGAACACGCAATCTACGGGACGGAGGTGTGACAGGGGGAGGGAGAGGCGGAGGAGAGGGACTACGGTAAGGAGAATGAATAGAACCACGGGAGCGACGAAAACGGGTTCGTACATGGGCGGCCCGCTGGTGAAGGGGCTTAGGAAAGGGAACAGAATCGTAAATGAATTTTGGATGACGACGTTTAAAGAGAAAACGAGCTGAGGGAAGAGGAACATCAGGTCCAATATCAAAAGAAGAATAATCGGGGGAAGAGTCAAGATCAGAGGAAGGGGGAGAAAAATAACCGGAGGGAGTTGGAGGAAAATAACCATAAGGAGGAAGAGAAGGTTCAACATCTGAAGAGTCAGTCTCATGTTCTGTATCAAGGTCGGAGGGAGGCGGAGGAAAATAACCATAAGGAGAAAGAGAAGGTTCAACATCTGAAGAGTCAGTCTCATGTTCTGTATCAAGGTCGGAGGGAGGCGGAGGAAAATAACCATAAGGAGAAAGAGAAGGTTCAACATCTGAGGAGTCAGTCTCATGTTCTGTATCAAGGTCGGAGGGAGACGGAGGAAAATAACCATAAGGAGAAAGAGAAGGTTCAACATCTGAAGAGTCAGACTCGTGTTCTGTATCAAGGTCAGAGGGAGGCGGAGGAAAATAACCATAAGGAGGAAAAGCGAGGTCAGAAGAGAGATGAACAGAGGGAGGAAAAGCGGGGTCTGAAGGGAGGTGAACAGAGGGAGGAAAAGCGGGGTCTGAAGAGAAGTGAACAGAGGGGGGAAAAGCGGGGTCTGAAGGGAGGTGAACAGAGGGAGGAAAAGCGGGGTCTGAAGAGAGGTAAACAGGGGGAGGAAAAGTGGAATCAGAAGAGAGATGAACAGGGGGAGGAAGGGAGGTATGGACAGGAGTTGCGGCATTAATAGGAGGTACAATAATATCATGCTGAGGGGAAGCATGAGAGGGGCCTGGAGTAACGGAGGGTAACTCAGCCAAGCGAGCATCACAGGAGAGGATACGTGAGTACAGCTCAGGTGGAGGGATATGAACCTCAGCGGTGGAACAGGAATGATAACGTCTGTTAAAGGTTTTTCTCCACTGTGTTACTGGCTTTATATATGCTCTTAGTCCATTTTCTGTCGTTATCATACATCTTTGTTGGTCACTGGTAACATTATTTATTTCAAATATCTTTCCTTGTTTGATTACATTGATAACGTTTCTCACTGTAATGCGACAGTGTCTTTTATTGAGACTGTTCCAGTGTGCCCTTCCAGCAGCTGTTTGTTGCTAAGAGACAATTGTTGTTGAAGCAGATGGTTTTTCTTTTGCAACAAAAATACTTGATGCTCTAGCTGTTGAATGGGTGAATCCATCATAAAAAAACAGTTACGAGCTGGTCACGGGCACCAAATCAAGTTATGTGGTCGGGGGAGTGGACAGGAACGGCACCAAATCAAGTCTGATATGACCGGGCTTGGTCACGGTGACAAATCAAGTCTAGTGTGACAGGGTGAGAATGGGGTGGAATCTTTTATCAATGTTCATCTGTTGTTTTACTGGCGACTGCCAGAGATGGTGATTACAGAATAGGAACATAACCCAGGTAGTTCTTTTGGAGACTCGTAACTGTGTTTATGTTTTAGGCTGCATGATCGACGAAAATATGGTAACATTCTTTTCTCAATTACCTGATGTAAACAAACGACACTTCCTACTGACGTTCAGGAAATAAGTTCAAGCTGGATTAAATATGAATGAACACCTTTATTAAGTGTCTGCACACTCTGACAACTTCATAATAGTTCATAAATACATGTGCTTCTGTGGTATACAAACCAGTCATCCCAAGAAATAACACACAGCCATCGAACTTACAAGATGGTCCAAACCCCAAAATCACTGCCTCGCTCGTCTCGTGCCTAAAAACAACCCACTTAACCCCCTTCTCTCAAACCATCACTTCCGTCCTAGCTACTGAGGAATTCTACCCCAAGTTCGATGACGTCATTCCTGAACACTTTAATTAAATCACTCATAGGATTTGTGACTAGTGTTATTACACTAACTAGACACGCTCAAATACTTAGTGTTAAATCTTGCTAAGTATTCTTACCCTAACTATAATTAAGTGGCAGCACCTTAGTGTTAATCCGACGTAACAGTCCGTACTGTCACATACGCCCGGGGCCACTAAAGTGTATCCCGTAGGAGACACTTTATTCCCTAGAAAAAAATTTACTAACTCTAAAACAAGATTATTGGGATTCATGTATCCCACCATAAATCATGTCAGAAGGACTATAATAAACAATAGATGGGAATAATGGATGAAATAACACCATTAACGTTTCACACAAAAAAATCGATCATGAAGGGGTAGGGACTGATGGACATAACATAAACGAGGGACACATGGGAAAAAAAACAAAAAAAAAACTATGGAGGTTATGGTAGCTACAAATAGTACTAATAAGTGGCAAAAAAAATATATGGGCAAAATAGAACAGTAACTAACATTCATTAACGAACTAACAAAACGCTTTATGGGTTGATAGTCATCAATATCTCTCACACTTGTGCGAATCATAAAACATAAAATAACATGACAAGCGAGTTAACGTCGCAGGGAAAAGACTGGCAAACAAATAAAAAAAATATAGCGGGTGCACATAAAATATGGCGGATGCCCAAAATGGCTGTCACCCTACACTTCACTGAAATGGGTGATGAAAAAAAACATATGAATGGAGGAAACGGAAATAGAACCACAAAACTTGGTGGCAAAGTATGGGAAAAATGGGTAAGTCTCATTAAAAAAATGACTTTGCCGGTGTAACAATAACCGGAAACAATGAATGGAATGGAAACATGGTAATCAATGGACAATGGTATAGAATATATAAATGGGCAAATAGTTAAATCACATGTATGAGTGTCGGTGTAACAATAACTGAAAATTCAAACAATCATAATGCAATATGGTGTCATCATCATAATGAATCGTGAATGATGCCAACATTAGTGGCGGGTGAAGATGTACATTAGTTAATCACTTTTATTTGGTACAACAGAACGATGTAAACCTTAAAAAAATCTGGGCAAAATCTTACGTCAGAAACATGGCAAAAAGAAAAACACACAAAAAAAAAACAAACAAAAATCATAGGGGCATACAAGATGGTCAAATATTACATTAGTCAAAATAATGTGACATAATGACGCTAACGCGTGTAAAAGGGAATTACATCAACTACAATATATCAAGACTGCAGAGATCTTCTGAGTTGGTGGATCTCCATCAGCAGTGGTCGAAAGGATGTCGTGAGGGAAATGTTCATGTATTGGCAGATTCGGCAATGTCTTTCTTGCGGACGAAAATGTAACAGCTCTCCATAAATAACGGCTGTTGGACTTTCCTATCTGAACTGGAAATGTGCGTAAAGTGTGTAACCCAAATGTTCAAGGATGCGTAACGATTGGTCTTCACGGTAGCATCAGGATCAAGCAATTCAGCAGGAGGGTATTGTGTAGGAGACCTGCATCGGAAGACACGAGAAGCAGGGTCGACTTCATGCTAAAAATAATAGCAGGGCAGGAAATGTCAACCTGACCGGAAACGGCATCTGGAGGTAAGTGCAGTTCAATTTGTAAACATCTTTGCAAAAATGTTCATTGCTTCCAATCTTTCAATGGCTTACAATAACAGGCGAGGATCGTACTGTGTAGGTTGGGATGTAGGAACAATGGCATGGACTACGGGAAACAACGGGAGGGTAGGGGTGGAGGCTGCGGACTGGTATGAGGATAACGGAGGGGAACACGCAATCTACGGGACGGAGGTGTGACAGGGGGAGGGAGAGGCGGAGGAGAGGGACTACGGTAAGGAGAATGAATAGAACCACGGGAGCGACGAAAACGGGTTCGTACATGGGCGGCCCGCTGGTGAAGGGGCTTAGGAAAGGGAACAGAATCGTAAATGAATTTTAGATGACGACGTTTAAAGAGAAAACGAGCTGAGGGAAGAGGAACATCAGGTCCAATATCAAAAGAAGAATAATCGGGGGAAGAGTCAAGATCAGAGGAAGGGGGAGAAAAATAACCGGAGGGAGGTGGAGGAAAATAACCATAAGGAGGAAGAGAAGGTTCAACATCTGAAGAGTCAGTCTCATGTTCTGTATCAAGGTCGGAGGGAGGCGGAGGAAAATAACCATAAGGAGAAAGAGAAGGTTCAACATCTGAAGAGTCAGTCTCATGTTCTGTATCAAGGTCGGAGGGAGGCGGAGGAAAATAACCATAAGGAGAAAGAGAAGGTTCAACATCTGAAGAGTCAGTCTCATGTTCTGTATCAAGGTCGGAGGGAGACGGAGGAAAATAACCATAAGGAGAAAGAGAAGGTTCAACATCTGAAGAGTCAGACTCGTGTTCTGTATCAAGGTCAGAGGGAGGCGGAGGAAAATAACCATAAGGAGGAAAAGCGGGGTCAGAAGAGAGATGAACAGAGGGAGGAAAAGCGGGGTCTGAAGGGAGGTGAACAGAGGGAGGAAAAGCGGGGTCTGAAGAGAGGTGAACAGAGGGGGGAAAAGCGGGGTCTGAAGGGAGGTGAACAGAGGGAGGAAAAGCGGGGTCTGAAGAGAGGTAAACAGGGGGAGGAAAAGTGGAATCAGAAGAGAGATGAACAGGGGGAGGAAGGGAGGTATGGACAGGAGTTGCGGCAGTAATAGGAGGTACAATAATATCATGCTGAGGGGAAGCATGAGAGGGGCCTGGAGTAACGGAGGGTAACTCAGCCAAGCGAGCATCACAGGAGAGGATACGTGAGTACAGCTCAGGTGGAGGGATATGAACCTCAGCGGTGGAACAGGAATGATAACGTCTGTTAAAGGTTTTTCTCCACTGTGTTACTGGCTTTATATATGCTCTTAGTCCATTTTCTGTCGTTATCATACATCTTTGTTGGTCACTGGTAACATTATTTATTTCAAATATCTTTCCTTGTTTGATTACATTGATAACGTTTCTCACTGTAATGCGACAGTGTCTTTTATTGAGACTGTTCCAGTGTGCCCTTCCAGCAGCTGTTTGTTGCTAAGAGACAATTGTTGTTGAAGCAGATGGTTTTTCTTTTGCAACAAAAATACTTGATGCTCTAGCTGTTGAATGGGTGAATCCATCATAAAAAAACAGTTACGAGCTGGTCACGGGCACCAAATCAAGTTATGTGGTCGGGGGAGTGGACAGGAACGGCACCAAATCAAGTCTGATATGACCGGGCTTGGTCACGGTGACAAATCAAGTCTAGTGTGACAGGGTGAGAATGGGGTGGAATCTTTTATCAATGTTCATCTGTTGTTTTACTGGCGACTGCCAGAGATGGTGATTACAGAATAGGAACATAACCCAGGTAGTTCTTTTGGAGACTCGTAACTGTGTTTATGTTTTAGGCTGCATGATCGACGAAAATATGGTAACATTCTTTTCTCAATTACCTGATGTAAACAAACGACACTTCCTACTGACGTTCAGGAAATAAGTTCAAGCTGGATTAAATATGAATGAACACCTTTATTAAGTGTCTGCACACTCTGACAACTTCATAATAGTTCATAAATACATGTGCTTCTGTGGTATACAAACCAGTCATCCCAAGAAATAACACACAGCCATCGAACTTACAAGATGGTCCAAACCCCAAAATCACTGCCTCGCTCGTCTCGTGCCTAAAAACAACTCACTTAACCCCCTTCTCTCAAACCATCACTTCCGTCCTAGCTACTGAGCAATTCTACCCCAAGTTCGATGACGTCATTCCTGAACACTTTAATTAAATCACTCATAGGATTTGTGACTAGTGTTATTACACTAACTAGACACGCTCAAATACTTAGTGTTAAATCTTGCTAAGTATTCTTACCCTAACTATAATTAAGTGGCAGCACCTTAGTGTTAATCCGACGTAACAGTCCGTACTGTCACAACTTACTCACACATCAGTCGGCCATCCGTAAGCCCGACCTCACTGACTCTGTACTTGTCAGTCCTTGTTATACCACACCATCCACCAGAAACATTCCACCACCATCAACAGTAATTGAACATAATACAAGTATGTGCCACTCATGTTAACCCTCAACATAGTGGTAACATAACTGGTGAGCCAGTTCTTTGGAGTGCTGTACCAACTACAGATGAAGAATTCTATAGTGGAATATTGCCTAACAAGTTCAACAGCTGATTTTTGATGAGCAGTTCAAGTGTTACCAGTTCATGTTTCCTGTGCAAGTTTCAAATAGACGTCATCCAGTGTCAAGGACCTGCGAAGCCAGGAGATCCTGTGGGCCATCAACGTTCTACTTTATCGATACTTGTTGTACATCATTGTTGCTGTTACGGAAGCCGGGATTTTTTCCTTTTGCAAGATAAGCGGTTGTTTGTAGTGTAAACTGTGCCACTGTATGTTTAATTGAGCCTTCCTCACAGCTTACACTGTTATATTCCTTTTTTCTATGTTATATGTTTCATATTTATGTGGGCGGTTGGTGAGGTGACTTATGGTAGGATATATCCCACTTTACCGAGGGCCTACGTAAGCGTTCTGTAGGGACTTTCTTGCGAATTTCCCGCAATGGAAATTTCCAGCGAACTTTTTGCTGACGTATTTCAGTCCACTGTGTTTGGTAATTTGTGACATTATTGTTTAGGTGTGACGAAACGTTTCAGTGTTGTTGTCATTATATTTTTCTCTGTACCTTAGTTTTTTTTTTATTAATTTGTTTGTGAGTGTCTTCCTCCTCTTACTATCTTTGATTTATATACAAATTTTTCGTTTATACACTGTGCTGTCGTTTGTCTTGTCATTCTATTCGCAGCTGTCATTGCAAGCTTTACAATTTTTTTTTCTTTATTTCTGCTTTCTTACTTTAGTTGATTCTTGCGAACGTGGTCATTTGTGCTTTATATCGTGTCTTTGTCACTTCTGGGTGTATTATCTATTTTGTCATGCCCTGTCAATATTATATTGCATAATAAATATATAGGTAATTAATTATATTATTATAATAATAATAATAATAAATTCTTTAAACGCCAAACACGGCGCATAAGGCAGAAACCAGTGCTCTCCAGGTTGTTCGTTGTGACGCCACTCCTCTTAGCTCTTGCACATTATTTAGGCCCAACGTTCTTCCTTCTCTTATTATTGTTCTTCTGAGTGTTTCTTTTGGTCTTCCTTTTTTCCGCTTACCCTCAGGAACCCAAGTGAGCGCCTGTAGTGGTATTCTGTTGTTTTGCATTCGTAGGACATGACCGATATATGACCATCGTCTTTTCCTTATATAGTCGGAGACATATTTCTGCCTAGAGTCTTCTCTTATTTGTCGATTAGTCTTGAATTCTTTCCAACTGATGTTCATGAGTTTTCTAAGACATTTGTTCTCGAATGTATTCAGCTTGTTCTCCAATGATTTTGTTATTTTCCAACTCTCACAGCCGTATGTTAACACTGAGATAACATTTGAATTAAACAGACGAAGCTTGGTATGTATATTCAATGATCGTAATTTCCAAATGTTAGATAATCTATTGAAGGCGCTAGCTGCCAAAGCAATTCTAGTATGGATTTCTCTTGTTGTGTCACCATCCTGAGTCATTTTACTGCCTAAATAATTGAAACTTTCAACTTTCTGTAGTTTTTCCCCGTTCAAGATGATATCAAAGGTCTCGTTAGAAAAGTTCATAGCTTTAGTTTTAGAGGCATTTATTTGGAGACCAATTTTAACCGAGAGATGACACAAATTATTTATTGCTTCTTGGGATTGTCTTGGTGTTGAACTTAAGAATGCTACATCATCTGCGAAATCCAGGTCCCCCAGGAATTTTCCATTTGTCCATTTTATACCCAATATTATTATACTTAAAGGTAATTGTACAGGTTCTTAGGCAAGGACTTGTCACCCATTGAGTTGGGATAAAGTGAGTTTTTCTAGAAAAATATTTACATAGGTTATCTATCTCATATAATTGGGTATAATGTCGAGCTTGGATTACTTCATTGAGCAAGGGAAATCCCTTAGTATGACTACTGAGGAAGTAAAAGAATTTGCACTTGCCGAATATGCCAAGGCGCAGAAGTCAGAAGAAAAGAAACAGAAATTAGAAGTTGAAAAACAGAAAATAGAAAAACAGAAATTAGAGACTGAAGATAGAAAAATTCAACAGCAAATGGAAATTGAAAAACAGAAATTAGAGGCTGAAGATAGAAAGATTCAAGAACAAATGGAAATGGAAAAACAGAAATTAGAGGCTGAAAAACAGAAATTAGAGGCTGAAGATAGAAAAATTCAACAGCAAATGGAGGAGAAAAAAATGCAAATGCAAATGGAAGAAAAAAAGCTTCAGATGCAAGCTGAAGAAAACCAAAGACTACACGAGGAAAGGATCTTATCTATGGAATTGGAGAAAATAAAGGTAGTGAATATTGGTAATACACAAAATGAGCCAAACAATCAAACAACTTCTAATAAGGCAAATACTAATTCTGATAAAATCAGATTGCCTCCTTTCAACTCTGCCTATGACGATATTTCATTCTATCTGAATAGATTTGAACTTTCATGCGAAACTCATAAGATAGACAAGTCGGAATATTGTGTACGACTTATGGAAATACTCAAGGGTGAAGCTATGAACACTATAAGTATGTTGGAGGGCCCTGACAAGAATAACTATGATGTTGTCAGAGCGGTTTTGTTAAACAAAATACCAACTGGATGAAGACGGTTATCGCCTACGCTTTAAGTCTTTATTGCCAGAGACAGGGAACGATTTTTCAGACTTTATAGCAAATATTCGCCTTACTTTTTCACGTTGGGTGGAACTTTCAAAAACTGAACATACATACGAAGCCCTCATGGACTTACTGCTTCGTGACAAAGTCATTTACCCGTGGCTTCAGCAATACCATATGGTCCTAATTTGCGCAGTAGATCTCAAAGTGCTGAGCGCAATTTTGGTAGAAGAGATAATCGTGATTTTGGACGGTACCAAAAGGGTCCACCACGTAGTAATTCTCCTTCTCCAAGAAACTGGAGACAATTTAACAGTCCTCAACATTTTGGTTCCAACAATTATGGAAATTTTGGAAGGGGTAACTATAATAGAGATTATAAACCTTACAATAATTTTTCTCGAGGACAACAGATATTTTGACCAAAGGGGAAATAGTAATCGCGACAATGCTAACTGGGGTTCATATCAGAACAATAGTTTCAATAGAGCGAATAACAATGCTCCCAATAGAGATAATAATCGCGATAGATCGCGATATGACATTAGATCTCCAAATAATTATAGATCTTAGCGCCATGCTAACTCTGCTCAACAACAGCCACAGGTTATTAATAATCAAGGTAACAATAATGATAGCGCCTCTAACACTATTGCTTGCTCTGTTTTCGATTTCGAGAGAGCATCTCAGTGCCCGGAGTGCAAAACGTTGTTCCAACCTACAGCCATAACTACCTTGAGTTGCGGTCATCCTCTTCCGACTACTCTTCCTGCCTTGTCTGCGCACGACGGAAGAGGGTCTCTTACCCTACATGAAGGATTTGTGAATAATAATCCTGTCTCACTACTTTCTGATACTGGATGCACGACTGTTGGGATTAGACAGTCTCTAGTCCATCCATCTTGCGCTACAGGTAAAATGGTGAAATGTGTGACATTTGGTGGGACAGTTGAGACTTTTCCGACTGCCATAGTCCACATTGCCACACCATTTTTTGTACTGGTTATATACACGCATGTATGCTCAGAGCGCCTATCGCCGACCTTACTGTCGGACAGATACATGATATAAAGATATGTACGCCAGTACAAATTGCTGCTTGAAACAGCAACATAATCTTACTGCCGCCCCTATGCCAAAATCTTATCACCAAGTACATTCTGCTAACGCAATACATTCTGCTAATTTGGTGCAATCTTGCAGTGTTGATGATACGATTGTTCATCATGCTAATTTTGGTGCTTCTTTTAGCCCAGTTCGACATACCTCAGTTCGTCGTCACTCTAACTTTGACTCTTCTTTAACTAGTATTATAGAAGAAGATCTTTCTGTTTTGTCTGATACACACACTAATTTTATAGCTACGACTGAATCTACATCCAGTCATGTTGATTGCAACTTCTCTGCTGCAATGACTAGCGTTTTCTTTGCCACATGTACGGACTTAGTGGTTAGTACATATATGTACCTTATGAGTTTCTTTAGCTTTCTTGCTGGACCGGTTAGCTCGGTATCTTCGTCTTTTACGACTTTTTGTCGCACTCATTGCGCTCCTTTTAAACTTCGACGTAGGTCCAAGTTTACTACTGTATGCTTTTACATCTTTATGATATCTTTCTTACTTTTTTCTTTGCCCAGTACACAGGCTATGACTGCAGGTCAGCCTTTAAGATGTACGCCTTTGTCTGCTGCATTTCCTGTCTTGCGCAAAATCTCAGATTGTCAGCCAACATGACACTCTTAATCATCATTAGCATCTTCTAGATTTGCCTTTTGACATGGGTATCATGTGTATACTCACGACTTTTCCATACATCTTTGCACAATGCTATTTTTCTCGAACACTTATATCGCCCTATACAATTCATGATTCTAAGTTTGATTGTGCTACTTTCTCTGTTACCCTCGTTTGTGTAACGGAGGAAGGTTTGATTAACATCGTACAAGGGTCGGAAGTTTACACGGCCACATTTGATAACTTAAAATTTAAATTGACTGTCACCTGTCATAAAATCTTACCGTTACCAAACAGAGATTTTCTTTTGTATTTTTTCATAGCAACGGCTTTGCCATGACAGTCAGAGTTGCTATATTGCTTGATTAAGCGGTTACTTTTCAACACCTTGTTTAAGTTGCCTTGCGAAAGATTTCCTGTTCCAAGTGAAGCCTACCGGCAGTTTGACGCCACTAGATTTCTTAGTATCTTCGCACTCACAGGAAGTGCCAAGACCATTGGAGTCTTCCGTACTATGTAATTGATTTAGGACAGTAGATAATATTATATATTAGTACAGTATAGTATATTAGATAGTATTGTATTAGGATATGATATAATTTCTTTAAGATAGTATGTTGGTTCATTTTTATGCACCATGTCATTACCATGTTATTTTTATATGACTCTGTTCTGATAATGTATCACGTCATTACCATATTGTTCTTATGCTACTGTGTTTTGATAAATGTTAATCGTATGATATTGTAATGATGATTCCATTTATCGCTTAATTTGTCATTGTGATACATTTCGGTATTGTATTTTTTTAAAAGAATATGAAGATAAGAAAAAAAAGATATTTTTTCTGTGCCCAGCGCTTGATTGTGCGCTAGGGGTAACTATGTATGGCGATGTTAGTGTATTGTGTGACGTACGTCTAGTTTGTCAAGTGAATTTTCCCTGATTTGATGGATGATTAAAGGGACTTTAGCTTTTCATAACATTAGAATCCTTGAACATCAGTATTGTTGTAACTTTTCATCAACGAAGAGCAGCGGCTAGGATCAAAGCAGTCAAGAAGATCCCCAGAACAGAGAAGCAGAAGTTTGGCATCTCCGTACGAACACTGAACCGTTCGCAAGACGGACACGAGCGGTCAGAAGAAAGCTTGCCCGAAAGAAGGAACGCTCAGCGTAGCGGATACGATCTGAGGAATCAGGAAACTCACCGCGAACGAGGCTAGTCTCGCCGGAATTTCACGTGCTCGTGCGAGCAGCCTGAAACGAACGTAGATCGGAAGCCAGTCGGGCCATCGTGGTTAGCATGGCGGCTAAATAACTTCGACTTCCCTGGGAACTGAAGAGGCGCGAAATTTTCACATGTACCATTTATCTTGCCTTTCTAATAGATAAATACAGAATCTGAAAAGGGCAACGTATCATTCGTTCTGACAGAATTCTAAGATTCACTAGCAAATAGTTAAAAATTCCTGCTAGATTTCATCTAAATTGTTGGCTATTGGAGTGAAATTCTTTTTCTGTGCAGACGGTAATTTATACATTAGCTTCGAGTGATCAGTGGTCTAGTTATTTCATATTTAGTTCACTGGATTGTGGTGTAAATTTAACCTTATTAAATAAGCCCATCTTCAAAGTTCTAGTGCCAACTAAATGTTACATCTATAAGTTTATTTCCTAATACAATAGCCGCTTAAGGGAATTATAACTTTAATACAGTTTAGTTCTGTATAAATAGATGTGCTTTCAACTATTAACCTCACGGGGAGTTTTTTTTTTCTCTCTTGCTTTATTAATTGAAGATGCGAGTGTAGAAAATAGGTAAACTGTAAATGTATCGTGCGTTAGATTTTAATATGATTTTATTGTATTTCATGTTTTTTTTTCTATTGCATCCAGAATGATCTTTTGAACCTCGCATCCCAGCAATTAAGCAGCAATGAAACATCATTTAAGCAGCAATTAAGCAGCAATGAAACATCATTTAAGCAGCAATTAAGCAGCAATGAAACATCATTTAAGCAGCAATTAAGCAGCAATGAAACATCATTTAAGCAGCCATTTCGCAGCAATAATATATATCTAGAGTCTTGCCGACTCAGTTCGATTACTCCAGTGACTTATGAACATATTTGAAATTTAATCTTTGTGGCGATCCTGTTGGGATTCAGCTATCTGAAGTATACAGAAACAAAGCAAACCCAAAGACTATTTTAAAATCCCAATTCATAAAGTCGTTTTTTTATAGTTATCAAACTGGAAGAAGAACAGTCAACAGTAGCAATATTTTACTCACTGCTCTATTCGTGAAGAAGAACATAGATTTCCCTGACACTGTCTGTCAAGCATAATCATTGGATTTTACCAACCCCCTGAAGAACTTACCTCAGTGTTTTTTGTAGTTTGTGACATTACTGTAAAAGAAAGTTATCTCCACCAGCTGTGCCAATCTTAGACACCACACCATTCCTCACATCTAGCCAAGTGCCTGTGCCATTCTTTAGGAACTTTATCTAATAAACAAACAGTACCGTTAAACTTCAACGTCCAGCGATTTCGGGACACTTTGTTAACTTCAACAACCCGCTAATCTGGGGCTGTACACGGAAGAAAATACTTTTACCTAAGCCAAGGTTTGGTGCTGTTCTTTTTTTTTTTGTATTTCCTATGAAGTGCCAGAATTCACCATTTGGTAAGTCTGTGTGTGTGTGACTGTGTGCTGGCCAGCCAAGCGTTTTTTTTTTTTAATGAAAAAAAGGAGATTTAATCTTTTTTACCCTTATAATTAGTTCAACCTAGTATTAAGGTGTACTGTATTAATTGTACGGGATTTCTCCTAGCGGGATTATTTAACTGTGAGCATTCCCCCCTCCCGGGAAAATTGGTTGATCAAAGGAAAACATTTGATGACCCCTAGCTTTACCTTTACCCCCTATTACTGTAACCCCCTTGACTCAGAGTAATAAATTTACCATTGGGTTAAATTGCCTATCTCTGATCATCATCATCCCCCCCCCCCCCCCCCCTTCTCGTCTTTGGGACCCGGTCTTTTCTGTTAGTAAATACAAGCGGGAAAAGGTGCATTGGATATTTCTCCTCAGAAACCCTCCCCCCTGTTATTTTGTGTTTTGTAACCCATGATTTCTGACTGTACATTGATACTTACTTGTAACTTGATTTTATGATAATAAAAGTATTAAAAACTTTATTAGCATTGGTGTCGGCTGGCCCAAAACCCAAACATTTCCCATATTTTGTTATCGTAGTGTGTATTCATGTACGTTGTGCGTCAGAATCACCAAATCGGTGTGTGCGCATGAGCGACTGGAACTGACAAACAACTGTTTGTTCAGAAGAGTGGTAGGAATAGTTTTTGAGAGACAAATATTGTCGTAATAAGAGACTGTCCTTACTCTTCCCCAGCCCTTGTGAATCTACTACCTCACTTTCCTAAATCCTTATTCTCACAGAGCCATCACTATCATTCTACACTCTAAAGGACCAATATCCATCAGAACTCTCTCAGATAAAAATTACGACAAATAAATGGTTAGCTCGTCCCGGATTCTGAGCCTAGTTTAAATAGAGTGTGGTTGATTGTCTTTGTGAAGTAGGGTATAAGAAAAAGAAAAAAAAGTAATTACTTCCCCAAGACAAAGCCTTTTAGTATTTTGGGCCGACCACACAATAAGTATTACAGGTTTGTTCTTTCCACAGGAGCAAGAAGTTAGTGATTAAAATATTTGTCACCTTTGTATTCTCTGGCAGAGAAAATTGAAATTTTATTATATAATTGCTGGGATGGCGTGATTGGTTTTACAGTCACTAAAGGTTTTTGAAGTTAAAAAGAGTTGAGCTTAGCTAAAGACGCCTTGTTCTGACTTTTTAAGTCTAGTTAACATCGTCTCTTCTCATATAATTGACTTCAGGGGGAGTTTTTGTAGTGGAGAATTAAAATTTCAGGAAAAAAATTTTTTTATTTAATTGTTTTAATAAAAAATTTTCTCCACTTTTAGTAAAAGTAAAATTTTTTCCAGTGTAACTTACCATTTTAGTGGCATTAGTCGCTTGCGTTTAGAGCCTTAATTGCCAGAAAACAGCAGCGATAAGTTAACACATTTAAGGTAGGAGGTGACACAAGTAAATTTATACTTTGTGTTTTTTTTTCTCGTAGCGAGTTTGAGTTTTTTCCCCTTCTTGTTCTTTCTTGCTATTCTCTAATAGTAGTAGCATCCAGTTCTTTAATCATGTCAGAGAGGATTCAGATGAGATCCATCCTAAGGCTGGAGGCGAAAGAATCAGGTTTAGAAGGAGAAGCCGCTAACTTGTTTGTCAACCAGGAACTTGAAAGGTATGACGCGGAAAGGAAGGAAGCACAAGAGAGAGCAGAGAGGAAAGATGCTCAAGATAGAGCAGAAAAGAAAGAAGCGGAGGAGCGTTTATTGGAGCAGAAGAAAATTGAGGCAGAAAACAAGAAAATTGAGGCAGAAATGGAAGCCCGCAGAGAGAGAGAGAAAGGGAGCGGGAAAGACAACATGAACTGGCGCTTAAGGCTTTAGAGAGTCGGGGCGCCTCTACTTCGAATAACGGAGAGCCGTCTTCGCCCCAGTCCCAGTCAATGGATCTCTCCAGCACTCAGTCTGCCCAATTAACGGCGATGTCTTTTGCTTTAGAATCTTTTCCTAGCCCCAATGAAAAAATTGACAGCTACCTAGAAAAATTCGAAAGGCTCGCAAATCTGTATGGGTTAGAGAGTTCCCGCTGGGCACTTAAGCTCTCAACGTCACTAAAAGCTAATGCTTATGACGTATACACAAAGCTGGGACCGAACCAACATGATTACGACATGCTAAAGAAGGCCTTGCTAGAACGGTTTGAGATGACCGCCCGAAAATTTCTGCAAATGTTCAGAAACAGCCGGAAAGAGAGCACGGAAACATTCCCGCAGTTCTCTTCACGTCTCACGGGCTATTTGACAAAGTGCATTGAATTATCTGACCTACCTCTTACATATGAGGGACTACTTGAACTTGTTCTTGTGGAACAGATAAAGTCAACTTTGTCAAACGAAACCCGTAGATTTTTGGCTGAACAGGGCGCAGTCAGGCTTGAGGACATACTCAATAAGGCAGAACGCTATACCAATGCAATGGCCGAACTTCCCAGCACTAAACGTAAACCCACAGATGAGCCATCTCGTAAACAAAATCTAGAGCAGTCATCCTATTCCTCTAATTCCTCTCAGAACTATAACCAACGAGAAAATAATACCCAGAGACCTCCCCAGGAAAAATCGAAATTCTACAAAACCCGATACCCCCCCCCCAAAAAAAAACAATTCTGATCAACCCACCAAGCCTACGTGGCAGCGCGGCCACCAAGGTCAAGGAAAAGGGAAGACCCCTACACCAGGAACGTCTGATCAGGGCAAACAAACCGGTTCAAACCGCGTCGGATGTTTGCATACAGCCTCGAAAGGTAGAGTCAATGTCAGTGATTCTAAACCTGAGGGGGACCGACCCTCAACTCGAGGAACTGTAATTTTGAATGGTACCTCAACTACTTGTCTCTTTGACACTGGACTAAGCTTTAGTTGTATTGTCGCCAGACACCTAGTCAAACCAGGTCAGGAGACAGAGGAAACCGTCAAACTTAGTGGAGTTTTCAGGAGTGATGCACCCAGGACGCTTCCTATCGCACTGGTAGAAATACACTCTGACTTTGTCAGAGGAGTTATTAAAGCGGCCATTATGGATGATCCTATCTACCCAGTTATCCTGGGATGTAGATATGTGTTTATTGGGAGACCAAAGGAGCCGATTGTGGCAGCGGTAACCACAAGAGGGCAAGCCAAGAAGGAGAGGGAGCCTGCGCCAAATTTGTTGCCGAACGAACTGAAGGAGGCGCAACAAAAGGACCCTACTCTGGAGCCCTGCTTTAGAAAACTGCCCATGGCTAAGGACCCCAGACACAACGGAGACATCTTTTCTAAGGACGGCGTATTGTATCGTAGAACGGGCAACCCGGACACGGGGAATAACCAGCTCCTAGTACCGACGCAGTACAGAAGTCAGATCTTAGAAATGGGGCACTCTCTTCCCTTTAGCGGACATATGGGACAAAACGCCACTATTCAGCGAATAAAAAACCACTATTGGTGGCCAGGAATGAACTCTGACATTATCAGGTACGTGAAATCCTGCGCCCAGTGCCAACGGGTAGCACCCAAGCACTTGACACCCCCAGTACCTATGGGGCAAATGCCAATAGTGGGTACTCCATTTGAACGGGTTGCTGTCGACATCATTGGACCCCTGGAAAGGACCAAAAGAAAGCACAGGTTCATCCTGACTTTAGTCGACACTTGCACAATGTGGGCCGAAGCTATACCGCTAACATGCACAGATTCCAAGCATGTCGCAGAAGCCCTCGTGCAAATTTTTACACGGTTGGGATTCCCTCAACAAGTTTTGACGGACAATGGATCCCAATTCCGTAGCCTGTTAATGGAGGAGATCTTTAAGATCTTGAGGGCCAAACATATCCACACAAGTCCCTACCATCCGGCCGGAAATGGGCTCGTGGAACGTTTTAACGGCACCCTCACCACCATGTTACGTAAGCTGGGTCAGGAGAAACCGGAAGACTGGGACCTATATATATCGGCTGCCTTATTCGCCTACCGAGAGGTTCCCCAAGCGTCTACGGGATTCGCGCCAGCTACACTTTTATTTGGCAGACCTATTAAGGGGCCACTAGAAGCCTTACTTCGGTCCCTGACAGACCAAAAGGCTGACGAGACAGTCGTCTCTGCAAGCAAGTATGTATCTGAGCTCAAGGAAAGGCTAAAGCTAGGATGGGATCTAGCTACTACCAACCTTACGAAAGCCCGCGCTAAACATGCTAAAAGATACAATAAAGCTGCAAAAGAGAGAGAACTACAACCAGGGGAGAAAGTTTTGTTGCTACTTCCAACCGGAAGCAATAAACTTCGCATCGGATGGCAAGGGCCGTTTACCGTCCTTAAAAAGATCTCACGTACCAATTACAAGATCTCCATCAAAGGAAAGGAGAAGGTCTTCCACATAAATCTGCTAAAGAAATATTTGGAAAGACCGGTGCCATCCTCCGAGCATCTCCTGGCTGTCGCCATAGCAACGGAAGACGAGGAAGATGATGATGGTTGCATGGAGTATCCACTGCAACCCACAGAATCCTTTAAAGATGTCAAGTTCGGCGACAATCTCTCACCAGAACAACAAACAGAAACCAGGGCGCTACTAAAACAGTACAGTGCAGTCTTAACGGATGTACCTGGTCGAACAAATCTCATCGAATTTGATATGAAACTAACAAATGAGACCCCTGTTCGAACCAGAGTTTACCCCATCCCGTACGCTAAAGCTGATGCACTTCGCGGAGAAATAGACAAGCTGCGTCAGGCAGGAATTATCAGTGAGTCTACATCTCCTTACAGTTCTAGTGTAGTGCTGTTGCAGAAGCCCAATAAGGAAGTTCGGCTGTGTATAGATTACCGGCTGCTAAACGCTGTTACGGAATTCCAGCCCGAACCTCTCCAAACTGTTTCTGAGTTGTTCACCAAGCTCAGCAAGGCAACGATTTTCTCCAAGATTGACCTCAGTAAAGGTTATTATCAAATACCAGTCAAGGAGGAAGTTAAACCTTTGCTAGCTTTCAGCACTAGTGAAGGACATTACACATTTAATGTGATGCCGTTCGGATTGCATAACGCACCAGGAGTGTTCACCAGAATGATGAGGAAGCTGTTAGAACCTTTGCAAAGTCCCCACATCCATAATTTCATGGATGACATATTAATTGCATCGGAAACCTACGACGAACATATTGCTACGGTTGCTATGCTCCTCAGGAGACTACAGGAAACTGGTCTCACAGCCAGACCTAGCAAATGTCTCATCGGGTTCGAAAAGCTAGACTTCTTGGGGCATACTATTTCCCACGGCTGTAGTTGGCCTGTTCAGAAGAACGTGGAGAAAATAGCTGCAGCCAAAAGGCCCAGAACGAAGAAAGACGTGCGTTCCTTCCTATCACTATGTGCATATTATCAGAAATACATCGAGAACTTCAACGGACTTACGGCACCTCTGACTGACCTCACCAAGAAAGGTTGTCCTGATAAGGTCATGTGGGATCAAAAGTGCGAACATGCATACAGCACTTTGAAAGGACAGTTGTCGGCATACCCCATCCTAAGGTTACCTGACCTTAAGAAGCCTTTCGTACTGAGAGTTGACGCGTCAGGTCAGGGCATCGGGTCAACATTGTTGCAAGCCGAGGACAGTGACCCGAATATGCTATTCCCAATAGCTTACGGCAGTCGGAAACTGAACAAGGCTGAACGCAACTACAGTGTCGTTGAAAGAGAATGTCTCGCTCTGATTCATGGCATCAGACGCCATCATGAGTTTCTGTATGGTACTTCTTTCACAGTACAAACCGACCACGCTCCATTAGCTTTCCTTGGTGCCAATAAGGAATTCAACGCAAGGATTATGCGCTGGGCATTATTATTGAGCGTCTATTCCTTCAAAGTGGAATATATTCCAGGAAAACAGAATGTCGGAGCTGACTTCTTGAGTAGAAACTGGTCTACAGAGGAAGTAGAGCAAACTGAAGATACCACTCATCCTAAAGTCACCAATCAGGTCACCTCCATTGTCAAGAAGGAAACATGAAAAATGGTTTCATGTCTAAAAGTGGGGACGATTGTGACGTACGTCTAGTTTGTCAAGTGAATTTTCCCTGATTTGATGGATGATTAAAGGGACTTTAGCTTTTCATAACATTAGAATCCCTGAACATCAGTATTGTTGTAACTTTTCATCAACGAAGAGTAGCGGCTAGGATCAAAGCAGTCAAGAAGATCCCCAGAACAGAGAAGCAGAAGTTTAGCATCTCCGTACGAACACTGAACCGTTCGCAAGACGGACACGAGCGGTCAGAAGAAAGCTTCTTGCAGACTTCGCACTTCTGTGGCCACCGGCAGACTTGCCCGAAAGACGGAACGCTCAGCGTAGCGGATACGATCTGAGGAATCAGGAAACTCACCGCGAACGAGGCTAGTCTCGCCGGAATTTCACATGCTCGTGCGAGCAGCCTGAAACGAACGTAGATCGGAAGCCAGTCGGGCCATCGTGGTTAGCATGGCGGCTAAATAACTTCGACTTCCCCTGGGAACTGAAGAGGCGCGAAATTTTCACATGTACCATTTATCTTGCCTTTCTAATAGATAAATACAGAATCTGAAAAGGGCAACGTATCATTCGTTCTGACAGAATTCTAAGATTCACTAGCAAATAGTTAAAAATTCCTGCTAGATTTCATCTAAATTGTTGGCTATTGGAGTGAAATTCTTTTTCTGTGCAGACGGTAATTTATACATTAGCTTCGAGTGATCAGTGGTCTAGTTATTTCATATTTAGTTCACTGGATTGTGGTGTAAATTTAACCTTATTAAATAAGCCCATCTTCAAAGTTCTAGTGCCAACTAAATGTTACATCTATAAGTTTATTTCCTAATACAATAGCCGCTTAAGGGAATTATAACTTTAATACAGTTTAGTTCTGTATAAATAGATGTGCTTTCAACTATTAACCTCACGGGGAGTTTTTTTTTTTTTCTCTCTTGCTTTATTAATTGAAGATGCGAGTGCAGAAAATAGGTAAACTGTAAATGTATCGCGCGTTAGATTTTAATATGATTTTATTGTATTTCATGTTTTTTCTATTGCATCCAGAATGATCTTTTGAACCTCGCATCCCAGCAATTAAGCAGCAATTAAGCAGCAATGAAACATCATTTAAGCAGCAATTAAGCAGCAATGAAACATCATTTAAGCAGCAATTAAGCAGCAATGAAACATCATTTAAGCAGCCATTTCGCAGCAATAATATATATATATATATATAGAGTCTTGCCGACTCAGTTCGATTACTCCAGTGACTTATGAACATATTTGAAATTTAATCTTTGTGGCGATCCTGTTGGGATTCAGCTATCTGAAGTATACAGAAACAAAGCAAACCCAAAGACTATTTTAAAATCCCAATTCATAAAGTCGTTTTTTTTATAGTTATCAAACTGGAAGAAGAACAGTCAACAGTAGCAATATTTTACTCACTGCTCTATTCGTGAAGAAGAACATAGATTTCCCTGACACTGTCTGTCAAGCATAATCATTGGATTTTACCAACCCCCTGAAGAACTTACCTCAGTGTTTTTTTTGTAGTTTGTGACATTACTGTAAAAGAAAGTTATCTCCACCAGCTGTGCCAATCTTAGACACCACACCATTCCTCACATCTAGCCAAGTGCCTGTGCCATTCTTTAGGAACTTTATCTAATAAACAAACAGTACCGTTAAACTTCAACGTCCAGCGATTTCGGGACACTTTGTTAACTTCAACAACCCGCTAATCTGGGGCTGTACACGGAAGAAAATACTTTTACCTAAGCCAAGGTTTAGTGCTGGTTTTTTTTTTTTTGTATTTCCTATGAAGTGCCAGAATTCACCATTTGGTAAGTCTGTGTGTGTGTGACTGTGTGCTGGCCAGCCAAGCGTGTTTTTTTTTTTTAATGAAAAAGGAGATTTAATCTTTTTACCCTTATAATTAGTTCAACCTAGTATTAAGGTGTACTGTATTAATTGTACGGGATTTCTCCTAGCGGGATTATTTAACTGTGAGCATTCCCCCCTCCCGGGAAAATTGGTTGATCAAAGGAAAACATTTGATGACCCCTAGCTTTTCCTTTACCCCCTATTACTGTAACCCCCTTGACTCAGGGTAATAAATTTACCATTGGGTTAAATTGCCTATCTCTGATCATCATCATCACCCCCCTCCCTCTCGTCTTTGGGACCCGGTCTTTTCTGTTAGTAAATACAAGCGGGAAATGGTGCATTGGATATTTCTCCTCAGAAACCCTCCCCCCTGTTATTTTGTGTTTTGTAACCCATGATTTCTGACTGTACATTGATACTTACTTGTAACTTGATTTTATGATAATAAAAGTATTAAAAACTTTATTAGCATTGGTGTCGGCTGGCCCAAAACCCAAACATTTCCCATATTTTGTTATCGTAGTGTGTATTCATGTACGTTGTGCGTCAGAATCACCAAATCGGTGTGTGCGCATGAGCGACTGGAACTGACAAACAACTGTTTGTTCAGAAGAGTGGTAGGAATAGTTTTTTGAGAGACAAATATTGTCGTAATAAGAGACTGTCCTTACTCTTCCCCAGCCCTTGTGAATCTACTACCTCACTTTCCTAAATCCTTATTCTCACAGAGCCATCACTATCATTCTACACTCTAAAGGACCAATATCCATCAGAACTCTCTCAGATAAAAATTACGACATATTGAAGGGGACTTTTTTCTGATGTTGTGATGTATTTTTCCTTTGACCAGCGCTTAATTGTACGCTAGGGGTAACTGTGTATAGCAATATTAGTGCTTTGAAGGTTTTTTTTCTGAGGTTGTGAAGTTTATTAACTTGGTTATCATGCATATTATGCTATTTTAAAATGGTAACTGGTTATTTGTTCTTTGCTTTAGATATGCATTATTTAACTTATTGTTTACCATGATATATCATTGTTTGCTTTCGTTCATTGCTGCTCATTCCTCTTGTACTTTATTTTGTATTTCTCACTTTTCACTTAGTATTTCATACCTAGTCTATACTTTACATACTTCATATTTCTTTGAATTTGTTTATCTTCGTAGGCTTATCTCATTATCTTTCTATACTTCATGTCTTACTTTACACTTACTTCTATCCCTCTTTTGTTCATATTTGTTGACATGACTTAACATAGTTGTAATCCTTGTGGGTAGATAGTGGGATTCCACCGACCTCGATACTTTTTGGTTCCATGCACTTTAAAAAAAAAAAAATTATCATCCCCCGAGGGGGGGGGGGGGGGGGGGGGCGGGGGGGGGGTGTAGTCTGTTAAGTAGTGTTTTATTAAGGGGAGCTAACTGTTAAACGATTTGTAGGTACGGGTCGGTTTTTTGTATACACCTCTGTAAGCACACTTTTTGTGATGAGATGAATGCTCAGTGATTTTTTTGAACGCAGCGCTACTGACTAGCTGTTAGCTTGTTTTTTTAAAAATATGGTAAGGAATCTGGTCGAAGGTTCTATGAAATAGTTTGAGGGGGGAAAAGCGGATGAGTCCAGCTCACATCTCAAGCTGCGTGTTAGCGCTTGAACGAATTCTTATAGACTGAACTGTTTTAAGCAACTGAGATTGCAGGCAGTGTTTTTCGGGCAGAGCTTGGAGAAGGTCGTTCCTTCTCGCTAGTGTGTCCCGGCGTATTTGTGTTTTTCTATGAAGGGAATTTGATTATTAAAGAGGATAATTCTTTTGAAGTAAAGATAAAGAGATTATTGTTGGGAAAGTTCTTTCTCCCAGGAGTTTATGGATTGTTTTCCAAGAGATATTACCCAGATGCCAGGGAGTACGCCGGCATTATATATTTTGTAAGAAGTCTGATGGATTTTATTATAGAGGCCATGGATTGCACCGGCATTGATTTTGATTCATGTTTATTCTGATGGAATTTTTCCCTTGTTACTAGAAGCCATTGTATGCCACTGTGTAAGCGACCAGTGATCTTCGTCACTTAGAAAGATATTGATGTAAACCTTTATGAAACGTGAGCTGATGTGTTTTTGCAGCCTTTGTACTTTGAGTTGTGTACCTGTAGCTGAATCTTTGGATATTGCTTGTGAAGGGATTTATACTATGAGTCACTGCATTCTACAGCATATTGAGACTGCGATGCACGCTGTCTTTTGTTTGGGTGACTATTTTTGCTGTATGTCTACGAAATGAACTTTCTTATCTGATGCACCATGATTTGCTATGAAGTGTTGTCTATGTTACCATGATGTTTACGTGACTGTGGCGTAATAAACTATTTAAACGTTACCAGTCGTTGCAACGTTTCCTGACTCGTACGTTTACTGTAGTGTGTGGTTACAGCCTGTGTTGGTATGCCAGAATCTATGTACATTCGCGTTTGTTGACAGTCACTTACTCACACATCAGTCGGCCATCCGTAAGCCCGACTCACTGACTCTGTACTTGTCAAACCTTGTTATACCACATCACCCAACAGAAACATTCCACCACCATCAACAGTAATTGAACATAATATGTACCACTCATGTTAACCCTCAACATAGTAGTAACACCTACTAACCCATGCCCACCATTATTGATCTAATATTTCCACTGGCGGTACTATGTGGCGGGTTCTGCTGCCGTTTTCGGCTAGACAACACGCCAACGATCGATTAGTTTTTCGGCTAATCAGCTCTCTGTTAGCGCGCAACATGTCTGGACACGTTTCAAAAACCAGATTAATCTGGTATTCCTTCATATAAATAGACACTTGGGAGACCAACGCCCAGACACTCCCGTTCACAAATCACTGAAGATGACCACCCACGGCACCGTTCCCACAAACTGGGTGTACATGAAAAGAAGTGATGAAATGCTAATACCGTTGGAGAGCGGGGTGAAGGCCGCGTCTGTAAGTTTTTACCGAGACCAACCTTTACTACACGTGCGAAAATACTTTGGTGAATCATATCTAAAGTTTCCTACCAAAATCGGCATTACGTTGACTCGCCTTGAATTTGAACATCTGCTGGCTTTACAAGGTGAAATACTCGCTGAATTTGACCGACTACAGTTACCAAACACGGATACTTGTCCTACTACCTGCCCCAGTAACACGTTTGACCACTACATCAACTCCAGTTGTTATCAACTAATATCCACAAAACCGAGTTGGTGTCCCAACACCACCCCTTGTACGTCAGCTCCCACCATAGACGATCACCCGGACGATGTCTTTAATCTACCACCGAAGAAGCAGAGACCTACAAAGCGGCTGAAACTAGCGCTTTAGCTTGATGTTTCGTCTTCTTTTAAAAGAGAGATCATTAAATATATTTATTACACTTAAAGAATCTTTGTTATCTATGATGTCTAAATAGTGTATGTATATTGTCTATCTGTTGTAAAATATGTATATATATATGTTCTATAAAAAGACAACACAACACAATGCCGAATCATACACAATACAAGCACACAAAAACCCACACCCACCAGTTACGACCATGCGTCATCACCCCCACCAGCCAAAAACCAATACACTCTCCGTTAAAAACCCACCGACCATGTTCATTAACCAGCTTCCGCTATAAAATTTATCGATTTTTATATTTTCCTCTTTATCTCAATATTGCAGGTTTTTGTCGCTTTTTATGTCCATTGTCTACCTGTATAAATATTGTATAAACAAACACACCAACACACTACCAGCACAATACAACAAACACCCCGCTCATTAGGCATCTTTCTTTATAAAACTCATACATAAGCGAATTTATCGATTTTTTATATTTTCCTATTTAACTCAAGTATTCATTTAAAAGAGCTCATTAAATATATACTTCTATTTATAAACCTTTGTTATCTATATTGTATAAATAAATGTTTGTAAAATATATGTATAAATATAAATATTGTATAAACAAACACAACAACACACACCCGCCAGCTACAGCCCACATTGTACACACACATACGTCGTCACCCCCGCCAGCCATGTTTTTATCGATTTTTATGTCCATTGTCTACCTGTACATATATATTGTATGAACAAACAACGCAAGACCGCCACAATACAACAACACTCAACAATTAAAATACCTACACAAAAATGGTATAGGCAAGTCTCTAACACTTCGCTCCCACCTCTCGAGGCTGGACCTGGTATAGTCAAGTCTCTAACACTTCCCTCACTTCTTTTCGTGCTTGACCTAGTATAGGCAAGTCTCTAACACTGTACTCCCGCCTCTAGCTGCTGGCCCTAGTAAAGACAAGTCTCTAACACTTCCCTCCCACCTCTCGATGCTGGTCCTAGTATAGTCATGTCTCTAACACTTTACTCCCACCTCTATGTGCTAGACCTAGTATAGTCATGTCTCTAACACTTCACTCCCACCTCTTCATGCTGGACCTAATATAGTCATGTCTCTAACACTTCACTTCCACACCTTCATGCTAGCCCTAGTATAGTCATGTCTCTAACACGTCACTCCCACTTCTTCATGCTGGACCTAGTATAGTCATGTCTCTAACACTTCACTCCCACCTCTTCATGCTGGACCTAGTGAGGGCTAGTCTCTAACACTTCACTCCCTCCTCTCGATGCTGGACCTGGTATAGTCAAGTCTCTAACCCTTCACTCCCACCTCTCGACGCTGATCCTAGTATAGGCAAGTCTCTAACACTTCACTCCCACCTTTTCATGCTAGCCCTAGTATAGCCATGTCTCTAACACTTCACTTCCATCTCTTCATGCTGGCCCTAGTATAGGCATGTCTCTAACACTTCACTCCTACCTCTCGATGCTGGTCCTAGTAAAGGCAAGTCTCTAACACTTCACTCCCACCTCTAGATGCTGGACCTAGTATAGTGACGTCTCTAACACTTCACTCCCACCTCTCGATGCTGGCCCTAGTAAAGGCATGTCTCTAACACCTCACTCCCACCTCTCAAGGCTGGTCCTAGTATAGGCAAGTCTCTAACACTTCACTCCCACCTCTAGCTGCTGGCCCTAGTAAAGGCAAGTCTTTAACACTTCACTCCCACCTCTCGCTGCTGGACCTGGTATAGACATGTCTCTAACATCTCACTCCCACCTCTAGCTGGTAGACCTAGTATAGGCAAGTCTCTAACACAAGAATAAAATATATTTATTAACTAAACCTTTGTTATGTATAACTAAATGTTTGTATATATGTTGTAAATTAAATATTGTATCATAAACAACACATAACAACCTACACGCCCACCATTATTGAACTAATATATTGCTATATAAAAAGGCACGCGCCAACGCCTGAACCGATCGGAGTATTTCCTTATATAAAAGTCACGCGCCAACGCCTGAATACTAACCGTTTCTGCCCTACTATCTGATGTCTTCTTTCTTCTCGTGATATCACCATGGATTTTGTTTTAGAGCTGCTTATGACCATCCCTCTCTTCTCCAGCTCTTCCTTCCAGACTTGCAGGTTGGATTGGAGATGTGCCTCTGATTTAGCAATCAGGGCAACATCATCAGCAAATGCCAGCTCTAAAATATAGACCTGTCTCATCTTCCAGTACCCCACTGAATACTTTCTTGTTCTCTCCTTACATGCCTTGGTGACATCGTCCATGAGGAGTATGAAAAGATAAGGTGACAGGATATCACATTGTCTTACACCAGTGGTGGTCCTGAACTCTTCTGACTTATGGTTTGCTGTCCTCACATAATTTCTGCAAGACTTGTAGAAGCTCTGTATAGCTTGAATCAGAGGTGCTGGAATGTTCTTTCTTGCTAAACAGTCCCAAAGTTTGCTCCACGGGACCCTGTCAAACGCCTTTTCCAGATCTATGACACAAAGATGGATCTCACTCTTATACTCAAGGGCCTTTTCACTCAGCTGTCTGAGTGTGAAGATTAGGTCTTGAGTACTTCGATTTGCTCGGAATCAGCACTGGACCTCATCCAATTGTGGCTCAGCTAGGCGTCGGAGTCTTTGCTCTAGGATTCTAGAGTAGATTTTACCAGGGACACCGAGAAGGGATATGCCTCTATGGTTTCCACATTGTCGATTGTCACTCTCTTTGAAAATTGGTTTTATGATGGCAATCTCCCAATCTTTTGGTATGGTCTTGTTGCACCACGCTGCCTGTAGGACTCTTAGGAGTAATAGGTCGCCTGATGCTCCCATGTACTTTAACCATTTCTGGTGTTAAACCATCATGCCCTACTGCTTTGCCCATCTTGATTTTCTCCAGTGCTGCCTTCAGTTCTTCCATCTTTATGTCATCTTCACCATCATTGGTTTTCTCTTCTGTGCTAGTGGTTATCATTTCTGATGCTTGACCTTGCTCACCATCCAGGAGTTCTGAGAAATATTCTTTCCATTACTTCCTTCGGGGCAGTAAGCAATTTGCCTTGCTTGTCCTTTATAAATTTGAGAGGGCATTGTTTTTCTTTCCTCGTGGTCTTTAGGGTCTTATAGAACAATTTATGGTTTTCTTGCGCATCTTTTTCTAGCTTTTCTCCAAATTCTTCCCAGGACTTCTGTTTTGCTGCTAGCACCTTGTTCTTTGCTTCTGTTCTGAGTGTCACATATTCTCTATATTTCTCCATTTGTCCTGCTGTGTTTTTAGCTCCTAAGTATTGTTTCCATGCCATTTTCTTCTCTCTTATTTTCTCTTTGACTTCCTCTGTCCACCAAGGTGTCCTCTTTCTCTTGTTCCCAAGTCGGACTTCACCACATGCTTCTGCAGCAGTTGTCTTTATGATGTCCTTGAATTTAAGCCAGAGGGTTTCCAAGTCATCAGGTCGTTCTTCTGTGTTGCTCACCGCTGCAGCAATAAGCCCCTGATATCTGGTCTGAATTTCTGGCTGTCTCAGCTTGTAGGTCTTAATGCTCATTTTTCTCGCTCATTTACTTAGTTTCTTGCGTGATGTTGTGTCACAGGAGCAGTGACATACGGTTCGGCATGACGTAAAACAGAGAATAATGGGTTGGCTATGAGAAGGAAAGTAATACTCTCAAAGCTGGTTACGGGGGAAAAAACTAAAACATAGAGTACAACGTCAGAGAACAACGATGACAACACAAGACACAGACAGAGAACATCGAGACGCAACGAAGAAGGAAGAATTTAACCTACAGAGCTGAAAATTAAAATTCTAGTCCAGAGAATGACAAACGGTCGAAGAGAAGATGGTATCTTCCAACAATAATAAAGGGGATCCTGAAAATTGAGTACCTAAGGGATACGCCCGAGTATTCAGCAAGTCGACATAGTAGAAATCAAAAGCTATCTAAGTGATTGCGGTCATTAGGGTCGAAGCCCTACTGGTCGAGGTTCAACAAAGAGAGAAAATTCTGAGAATGACATGCTAATCCTCTAAGGGTGGTAGAGTTGATAGACTTCTATAATCATCTCTTCATAGGAAAGAAAGGGAGCTGTTAAGAGATTCAGTTAAGAGAATGAATCGCGAGGTTAAAAGAGAAATTGATGCAGGATATTTCGTAAATCGGGTGGAATTGAAGGTTGAGGTCACAAGGCATCCTATAAACTATAAATTATTCTCTAGCCGATTGGTGTAGGCTGTTCACTGAAGTTGTCGTGCATACTTGTGTTAGGTACAAGCTTGTTTCCTTCGTTTATTTTCTAGTGTAACACTAACATCTGAAGTTGTAAACTGAGGGGAACCAAAAAAGGAAGATAAGAGAAAAAAAGAAGTAACCGAAATGATATGGGGAGAAAGACTATGTCCAAGTTACTAAGGAAATCAATTAAATTATTTCAGACTACATTGGTGTAAGACTTATAATTATGATAGTTGAGAAGGAGTTCAGGGTTCATTGATTTACATTGGTTCCAGTTATTGAATTGAGTGATCCCGTTACTATTTAATGGATTCCTTATGGATTGTTGCTTAATTCCAAGAAAGAATTATATAGGAGAAGATTGTCCGGTTAGCAATGAAGTTAACCTTAACGAAAAGAGATTTAAAAAGACATAATCGGAGAACATTTAAGATTAAAACTGAGACATTGTCACGTTGTGGGGTTCTGCTATCGTCCATTAAGATATAAACCCATGTCATCGACACAGGGGAATGCTCACCACTATACGATCAATAAAATAAAATAAAATACACATGAGGGGAATTGAAAAAAAGAAAAATTTACATTCTCCTTGAATGGCCTACAAAACATAACGCGAAGTACACAAAAAGAGATACCATCACGAGCAAAGAAAAGAGTAAAACCCGCTGTGACAGTTGGGCAATTCCTAGGCTGAACAACTCTTTCAGCTGTTCTTTTGATTGTAAGCAGGTAGTGATCACTTCCAATCTCTGGCCCCCTCCAGACTCTAGCATCCCGGACATATTTGAATGAGCTCCTCCTAACACTGGCATAGTCGATCACTGACTACTCATTCTTTGTAGGTTCACATCAAGTGTATGCATGTATGCGCTTATGGGGAAACTTTGTGTTTGTAATGATCAGATTCTGCTCACTGCAGAATCTAAGGAGTCGCTTTCCACTGTCACAGAGTATCTTCTCCATATCTTCCGATAACTCCACCCCATCAAGCATGGTCATTCCCAACTCTGGCATTGAAATCTCCGAGCATGATAATTTCATCTAGGCAGTCATCCACTGTCCTTTGAAGCAGCTCGAAGAATTCCTCCTTGACCTCTGCTCTCTCATCCTCATTTGGCCCATACACTATGACCAGGCTGACTATGGTTTCTCCTTCTTTTAGTTTTACAACCATAATGCGCTCCGAGACAATGTTCCATCCCTTGATACTATCTTTTTGGTTTTTGGCCACAATGCAACCCACGCCCCCTTTAGCTCTTTCAGATGTGGGTACACCACTGTAGAGCAGCGTGTTGCCATCAAGATCCATGACTCCTTGACCATTTTTCTTTGTTTCCGTTATAGCCATGATTTCTAGTTTTGCTTTCCTCATCTCTTCCACCAGCTCCTCTTCTTTCCCATTTATACTTCTTGTGTTCCAAGTTCCATAAGTCGTAGTCCGTTCCAGTTCGTCGCCTTTAGAATCAGTCCGGTTTTCTCTCTTGAAAATTCTCGTAATCATGATTTAAAGCAAACAGGTGATTGGCCTGTTGTGCCATTGCATGGTGGAGGGGTGCCTCCTTACGGCCTCCATGCAGGGCGCCCTCCTCTTTTTTCAGCCGGGCTTGGGACCGGCCTAGGCGATTGCTACAGGAACAGTTCACATTTATAAATTCGTCATTTGCTGAGGGAGACTACACCTGTGGGTTCGCCCAGAGAGCAGTGATGTCGATTCTAATCAACAATAACAATAACCTCTGAGATGAGAATCTTTCATCCAATGTTATAAGATGCCCCCCAGGGTATTTGAATCTATTCATTTGTTTCAAAACAGTTTCATTTACTTTGGCAGTGCATTCATTCTGAACAAGTCTTATTTACTTGTCCTTCTGCTGTTTAGGCTAGATCCGTTATTTTTATTTGCTGTCACTATTGCATCCATATTTTGCTTTTAAGACAGTATCAGCGTATCTCAAGATATTTATATGTCCCCCAACTGATATTTATGACATTTGCTCCATTGATCTCATATACACATAAACTATACACATGTACATAAGTTTAGAAGGCTCGTACAGACACAAGTGGGCCTCAAACATCACACAATTTGATCTCGTTATGCAATAAAACAGACAGACTTGTGTTTTGCTGAATGTTTGTTTATTTTGAATAATACAATTTTTATTCGTGAGATAAATTAATATTTTAGCACAGATGTGATTAATAAATGTTTAGTGAATGAAGGATTCATAATAGATAGATGGAACAAGAGGGGGTAGATATAAACTGGACGAAGGAAACAAAAAATAAAGAAGACGTATTTTAGAACAGGACGCACCAGTGAAAGATAACTTGTAGTGGGTGTAGTAAAAATAAGATGCCCCGTACAAAACAGGATGTGACAGCTGTAATAATATCTGATGCCCGGTAAAGATGTTTGTTGTAAGTGTTGTTTTTTGTGTAATACCGCAAGTGCCCGTTAGCAATTTGTATGTGCCATACGAACATTATGGCAAAACCATTCTTGAATGTTAATTCATCAAAATTATAAAAAACTGTGTATGCATGCATGACTGCTCGTGTTATGGTAGACAACTCCGCTGTACCAGCAGACGTCATCTGAAAACAGACAACAAGGACATGGCAGATTACCAAAATATTTGGCAACAGTCAGAAAGTTCTATATGGAAATATTCGTATATCTTTACAATTCTACTTAGGAAATATTCGTATATCTTTACAATTCTACTTAGGAAATATTCGTATATATTTACAATTCTACTTAGGAAATATTTGTAAAAAATCAGAAACGTTCTCGTAAAAAAAAAAAAAAAAATGTTTATGATGTATTTCTACAAAATTTCACAGCTGAAGGCAGCGGTTTAACATTTAGTGAAACTGCAGCCTAAGTAGAATGACACAGTATCATGAGAAGAGTTGACCAACAGATCTAACAGAGAACAATCACAATTTGAAATCTATAGAAAACATAATTGTCTACACGCACGTCACATGATAAAAGATAGCGGCAGTCACATACCAGATACTGTCGTAGTGGAGTAGAGTTAGAGAGACCTGTGTACTAGGTCAAGCTTATGAGGTGGAGTGACCTGTTCCGTTCCTCACCGACTTTGCCTTTCCTAACTCAACGAGCGGAGTCATGCCATCTTGTCTCTGTCGTCCTAAGATTTTCTTTCCCTTTTTTTTCCAATTGCCAGGATGTTTCCGAGTGCCGCCCTTCGCATCATTACATGTCAAGTACAAGTTGTCTTCTTCTGACGTTTGTAGTTATATATGTCTTTCTTTGTCCATTAGCCCTTCTCAAACAATCTTTGTTCATTACCTCTTCTGAAACAATCTTTGTTTATTAGCCCTTCTCAAACAGTCTTTGTTCATTAGCTATTCTCAAACAATCTTTGCTCATTAGCTCTTATCAATCTTTGTTCATTAGCTCTTCTCAAACAATCTTTGTCAATTAGCCCTTCTCAAACAATCTTTGTTCATTAGGCCTTCTCAAAAAATCTTTGTTCATTAGCCTTTCTCAAACTATCTTTGTTCATTAGCTCTTCTCAAATAATTTTTGTCCATTAGCCCTTGTCAATCAATCTTTGTCCATTAACCATTCTGCAACAATCTGTCCATTAGCCCTTCTTAAACAATCTCTGTCCATTAGCCCTTCTAAAACAATCTTTGTTAATTAGCCCTTCTCAAACAATCTTTGTTCATTAGCTCTTCTCAAACAATCTTTGTCCATTAGTTCCTCTCAAACAATCTTTATCCTTTAGCTCTTCTCACAGTCTTTGTTCATTAGCTCTTCTCAAACAATCTTTGTTCATTATCTCTTCTCAAACAATCTTTGTCCATTAGAGCTTCTCAAACAATCTTTGTCCATAAGCTCTTCTCAAACAATCTTTGTTCGTTAGCTCTTCTCACAGTCTTTGTTCATTAGCTCTTCTCAAACAATCTTTGTCCATTAGCTCTTCTCAAACAATCTTTGTCCATTAGCTCTTCTCACAGTCTTTGTTCATTAGCTCTTCTCAAACAATCTTTGCTCACTAGCCCTTCTCAAACAATCTGCGTCAGTTAGCTCTTCTCATACAATCTTTGTCCATTAGCTCTTCTCGAACAATCTTTGTCCATTAGCTCTTCTCGAACAATCTTTGTCCATTAGCTCTTCTCAAACAATCTTTGTCCATTAGCACTTCTCAAACAATCTTTGTCCGTTAGCTCTTCTCAAACAATCTTTGTCCATTAGCTCTTCTCGAACAATCTTTGTCCATTAGCTCTTCTCAAACAATCTTTGTCCATTAGCTCTTCTCAAACAATCTTTGTCCATTAGCTCTTCTCAAACAATCTGTGTCCATTAGCTCTTCTCAAACAATCTTTGTCCATTAGCTCTTCTCAAACAATCTTTGTCCATTAGCTCTTTTCAAACAATGTTTGTCCATTAGCTCTTCTCAAACAATCTTTGTCCATTAGCCCTTCTCAAACAATCTTTGTCCATTAGCTCTTCTCAAACAATCTTTGTCTATTAGCACTTCTCAAACAATCTTTGTCTGTTAGCTCTTCTCAAACAATCTTTGTCCATTAGCTCTTCTCACACAATCTTTGTCCATTAGCTCTTCTCAAACAATCTTCGTCCATTAGCTCTTCTCAAACAATCTTTGTCCGTTAGCTCTTCTCAAACAATCTTTGTCCGTTAGCTCTTCTCAAACAATCTTTGTCCATTAGCTCTTCTCAAACAATCTTTGTCCATTAGCTCTTCTCACAGTCTTTGTCCATTAGCTCTTCTCACAGTCTTTGTTCATTAGCCCTTCTCAAACAATCTGCGCTCACTAGCCCTTCTCAAACAATCTTTGTCCATTAACTCTTCTCACACAATCTTTGTCCATTAGCACTTCTCAAACAATCTTTGTCCATTAGCCCTTCTCAAACAATCTTTGTCCATTAGCTCTTCTCAAACAATCTTTGTCTATTAGCACTTCTCAAACAATCTTTGTCTGTTAGCTCTTCTCAAACAATCTTTGTCCATTAGCTCTTCTCACACAATCTTTGTCCATTAGCTCTTCTCAAACAATCTTCGTCCATTAGCTCTTCTCAAACAATCTTTGTCCGTTAGCTCTTCTCAAACAATCTTTGTCCGTTAGCTCTTCTCAAACAATCTTTGTCCATTAGCTCTTCTCAAACAATCTTTGTCCATTAGCTCTTCTCACAGTCTTTGTCCATTAGCTCTTCTCACAGTCTTTGTTCATTAGCCCTTCTCAAACAATCTGCGCTCACTAGCCCTTCTCAAACAATCTTTGTCCATTAACTCTTCTCACACAATCTTTGTCCATTAGCACTTCTCAAACAATCTTTGTCCATTAGCTCTTCTCAAACAATCTTTGTTCATTAGCTCTTCTCAAACAATCTTTGTCCATTAGCTCTTCTCAAACAATCTTTGTCCATTAGCTCTTCTCAAACAATCTTTGTCCATTAGCTCTTCTCAAACAATCTCTGTCCATTAGCTCTTCTCAAACAATCTTTGTCCATTAGCTCTTCTCAAACAATCTTTGTTCATTAGCCCTTTTGAAACAATCTTTGTCCGTTAGCCCTTCTCAAACAATCTGTCCATTCAACAAGATGAGACAAATACAAATAGGCAGCTAAATTATGTTGGCCACATGAAAGACATAACACCTTGCAGAAGACCATAACAGAAGAGAGAGTTGAAGGCAAACATGCAAGAAGAAGACAGTAAAGAAGGGAGAGTTGAAGGCAAACATGCAAGAAGAAGACAGTATAGAAGGGAGAGTTGAAGGCAAACATGCAAGAAGAAGACAGTATAGAAGGGAGATTTGAGGGCAAACATGCAAGAAGAAGACAGTAAAGAAGGGAGAGTTGAAGGCAAACATGCAAGAAGAAGACAGTATAGAAGGGAAAGTTGAAGGCAAACATGCAAGAAGAAGACAGTAAAGAAGGGAGAGTTGAAGGCAAACATGCAAGAAGAAGACAGTATAGAAGGGAGAGTTGAAGGCAAACATGCAAGAAGAAGACAGTATAGAAGGGAGAGTTGAAGGCAAACATGCAAGAAGAAGACAGTATAGAAGGGAGAGTTGAAGGCAAACATGCAAGAAGAAGACAGTATAGAAGGGAGAGTTGAAGGCAAACATGCAAGAAGAAGACAGTATAGAAGGGAGAGTTGAAGGCAAACATGCAAGAAGAAGACAGTAAAGAAGGGAGAGTTGAAGGCAAACATGCAAGAAGAAGACAGTATAGAAAGGAGAGTTGAAGGCAAACATGCAAGAAGAAGACAGTAAAGAAGGGAGAGTTGAAGGCAAACATGCAAGAAGAAGACAGTATAGAAGGGAGAGTTGAAGGCAAACCTGCAAGAAGAAGACAGTATAGAAGGGAGAGTTGAAGGCAAACATGCAAGAAGAAGACAGTAACGAAGGGAGAGTTGAAGGAAAACATGCAAGAAGAAGACAGTATAGAAGGGAGAGTTGAAGGCAAACATGCAAGAAGAAGACAGTAAAGAAGGGAGAGTTGAAGGCAAACATGCAAGAAGAAGACAGTAAAGAAGGGAGAGTTGAAGGCAAACATGCAAGAAGAAGACAGTATAGAAGGGAGAGTTGAAGGCAAACATGCAAGAAGAAGACAATAAAAAAGGGAGAGTTGAAGGCAAACATGCAAAAAGAAGACAGTATAGAAGGGAGAGTTGAAGGCAAACATGCAAGACAGTAAAGAAGGGAGAGTTGAAGGCAAACATGCAAGACAGTAAAGAAGGGAGAGTTGAAGGCAAACGTGCAAGAGGAAGACAGTGCTATAAGTGGGAAGATAACACCAAGAGATGGACAGGAAAGAGTCTTATCAGAGTGCTCATCAAGTCTAGAGATAGAAGGCGTTGGAGATCCATCACAGCCAACCTTCATTGTGGATATGGCAGCCGATGATGATTTTGATGTGGCATCTATGTTCTTAATCTCAGTGTGACATTTTAAATCTGATATACTCAATCTCACTCTTGTTTCAACTCGGGTCAGAAAAAAGAGGGAAGAATAGCGATACTTCAGCCTACCATGCTTGTTGTAAAAGGCAACTAAGGAGGGTTGGGCATGCTACCGATTTAACTTTAAGATACAAAAACGTCAACAAACAATAAGGACAAAAAATAAGAGTTTTAAACTCCATTGTCAAGTCTGGCTCTGAAACATGGAGGAAAAAAAAACATTAAAAAAACACACACACACACACACAAACCAAGAAACTACAGACTTTCATAAATGGTTGTTTATGTAGAACAGAAGTTGAGATGACAACAACAGATTAAGTGCCATGTTAATACCAGACGCGAAGATGATGCTGGTGATGGATCGGACACATATGGAGAAAACCTGTTGATAGCATTACTGGGTAGTACATATTCTGGAATCTCCAAGATAAGACAAGTGTATGTAGAACAACATGGAGAAAACCTGTTGATCCAGGATATGACAAGTGTAAGATAAGACAAGTGTAAGATAAGACAAGTGTAAGATAAGACAAGTGTAAGATAAGACAAGTGTAAGAAAGATAAGACAAGTGTAAGATAAGACAAGTGTAAGATAAGACAAGTGTAAGATAAGACAAGTGTAAGATAAGACAAGTGTAAGATAAGACAAGTGTAAGATAAGACAAGTGTAAGATAAGACAAGTGTAAGATAAGACAAGTGTAAGATAAGACAAGTGTAAGATAAGACAAGTGTAAGATAAGACAAGTGTAAGATAAGACAAGTGTAAGATAAGACAAGTGTAAGATAAGACAAGTGTAAGATAAGACAAGTGTAAGATAAGACAAGTGTAAGAAAGATAAGACAAGTGTAAGATAAGACAAGTGTAAGATAAGACAAGTGTAAGATAAGACAAGTGTAAGATAAGACAAGTGTAAGATAAGACAAGTGTAAGAAAGATAAGACAAGTGTAAGATAAGACAAGTGTAAGATAAGACAAGTGTAAGATAAGACAAGTGTAAGATAAGACAAGTGTAAGATAAGACAAGTGTGTGTAGAACAACATGGAGAAGAGAACTGGAGACAGAAAGGAAAATGACGAAGAGAAGAAAAGACTGAAAGTTGACCCACGTGACAGGACGACATGTTTGTTGAAGGCGTAGGCTCCCTGTGGAGATGAAGGGTTATGAATGTGTCACAAGAATAATTATTGTGGGGAAATGTTATGTTTTTGAATTTTGCTCCGTTTATCTTTACGCTGCTTTCATGTGGGTCCTCTGTCTGGAGATGACGATTACTGCTTTTGTCAACCTGTTTGCCTTTCACATTTTCGATGTGACAGTCCAGGGATCGTGTTGACCTGAATGTGTGCGCTGTGGTGATGAGATTCGTCAGAGAGAAATGACCAGACATACACTATGAGGTATTCTTGTCCTAGTTGCGATGTGACAGTCCAGGGATCATGTTGACCTGAATGTGTGCGCTGTGGTGATGAGATTCGTCAGAGAGAAATGACCAGACATACACTATGAGGTATTCTTGTCCTAGTTGCGATGTGACAGTCCAGGGATCATGTTGACCTGAATGTAAGCGGTGGTGGTGAGGTTCGTCAGAGAGAAATGACCAGACATACACTATGAGGTTCGTCAGAGAGAAATGACCAGACATACACTATGAGGTTCGTCAGAGAGAAGAGAAATGACCAGACATACACTATGAGGTTCGTCAGAGAGAAATGACCAGACATACACTATAAGGTTCGTCAGAGAGAAATGACCAGACATACACTATGAGGTTCGTCAGAGAGAAATAACCAGACATACACTATGAGGTTCGTCAGAGAGAAGAGAAATGACCAGACATACACTATGAGGTTCGTCAGAGAGAAATGACCAGACATACACTATGAGGTTCGTCAGAGAGAAGAGAAATGACCAGACATACACTATGAGGTTCGTCAGAGAGAAATGACCAGACATACACTATGAGGTTCGGCAGAAAGAGATGACCAGACATACACTATGAGGTTCGTCAGAGAGAAATGACCAGACATACACTATGAGGTTCGTCAGAGAGAAGAGAAATGACCAGACATACACTATGAGGTTCATCACAGAGAAGAGAAATGACCAGACATACACTATGAGGTTCGTCACAGAGAAATGACCAGACATACACTATGAGGTTCGTCAGACTGAAGAGAAATGACCAGACATACACTATGAGGTTCGTCACAGAGAAGAGAAATGACCAGACATACACTATGAGGTTCGTCAGACAGAAGAGAAATGACCAGACATACACTATGAGGTTCGTCACAGAGACGAGAAATGACCAGATATACACTATGAGGTTCGTCAGAGAGAGATGACCAGACATACACTATGAGGTTCGTCAGAGAGAAATGAACAGACATACACTATGAGGTTAGTCAAAGAGAAATGACCAGACGAACAATATGAGGTTCGTTGTCACAGAGAAATGACCAGACATACACTATGAGGTTTGTCAGAGAGAAGAGAAACGACCAGACATACACTATGAAGTTCGTCACAGAGAAATGACCAGACATACACTATGAGGTTCGTCAGAGACAAGAGAAACGACCAGACATACACTATGAGGTACGTCAGAGACAAGAGAAACGACCAGACATACACTAAAAGGTTTGTCAGAGACAAGAGAAACGACCAGACATACACTACGAGGTTCGTCAGAGACAAGAGAAACGTCCAGACATACACTATGAGGTTTGTCAGAGACAAGAGAAACGACCAGACATACACTATGAGGTTCGTCAGAGACAAGAGAAACGACCAGACATACACTATGAGGTTCGTCAGAGACAAGAGAAACGACCAGACATACATTATGAGGTTCGTCAGAGACAAGAAAAACGACCAGACATACACTATGAGGTTCGTCAGAGACAAGAGAAACGACCAGACATACACTATGAGGTTATTCACAGACAAGAGAAATGACCAGACATACACTATGAGGTTCGTCAGAGACAAGAGAAACGACCAGACATACACTATGAGGTTCGTCAAAGACAAGAGAAATGACCAGACATACACTATGAGGTTCGTCAGAGACAAAAGAAACGACCAGACATACACTATAAGGTTCGTCAGAGACAAGAGAGATGACCAGACATACACTATGAGGTTCGTCAGAGACAAGAGAAACGATCAGACATACACTATGAGGTTCGTCAGAGACAAGAGAAACGACCAGACATACACTATGAGGTTCGTCAGAGAGAAATGACCAGACATACACTATGAGGTTCGTCAGAGAGAAGAGAAATGACCAGACATACACTATGAGGTTCGTCACAGAGAAATAACCAGACATACACTATGAGGTTCGTCAGAGAGAAATGACAAGACATACACTATGAGGTTCGTCAGAGAGAAGAGAAATGACCAGACATACACTATTAGGGTCGTCAGAGAGAAGAGAAATGACCAGACATACACTATGAGGTTCGTCAGAGAGAAATGACCAGACATACACTATGAGGTTCGTCTGAGAAAAATGACCAGACATACACTATGAGGTTCGTCAGAGAGAAATGACCAGACATACACTATGAGGTTCATCAGATAGAAATGACCAGACATACACTATGAGGTTCGTCAGAGAGAAATGACCAGACATACACTATGAGGTTCGTCAAAGAGAAATGACCAGACATACAGTATGAGGTTCGTCAGAGACAAGAGAAATGACCAGACATACACTATGAGGTTCGCCAGAGAGAAATGACCAGACATACACTATGAGGTTCGTCACAGACAAGAGAGATGACCAGACATACACTATGAGGTTCGTCACAGACAAGAGAAATGACCAGACATACACTATGAGGTTGGTCACAGACAAGAGAATTGATCAGACATGCACTATGAGGTTCGTCACAGACAAGAGAAATGACCAGACATACACTATGTGGTTCGTCAGAGAGAAATGACCAGACATACACTATGAGGTTCGTCACAGACAAGAGAAATGACCAGACATACACTTTAAGGTTCGTCACAGACAAGAAAAATGACCAGACATACACTATGAGGTTCGTCAGAGAGAAATGACCTGACATACACTATAAGGTTCGTCAGAGAGAAATGACCAGACATACACTATGAGGTTCGTCAGAGAGAAATAACCAGACATACACTATGAGGTTCGTCAGAGAGAAGAGAAATGACCAGACATACACTATGAGGTTCGTCAGAGAGAAATGACCAGACATACACTATGAGGTTCGTCAGAGAGAAGAGAAATGACCAGATATAAACTATGAGGTTCGTCAGAGAGAAGAGAAATGACCAGACATACACTATGAGGTTCGTCAGAGAGAAATGAAGAGACATACACTATGAGGTTCGGCAGAAAGAGATGACCAGACATACACTATGAGGTTCGTCAGAGAGAAATGACCAAACATACACTATGAGGTTCGTCAGAGAGAAGAGAAATGACCAGACATACACTATGAGGTTCATCACAGAGAAGAGAAATGACCAGACATACACTATGAGGTTCGTCACAGAGAAATGACCAGACAAACACTATGAGGTTCGTCAGACAGAAGAGAAATGACCAGACATACACTATGAGGTTCGTCACAGAGAAGAGAAATGACCAGACATACACTATGAGGTTCGTCAGACAGAAGAGAAATGACCAGACATACACTATGAGGTTCGTCAGAGAGAGATGACCAGACATACACTATGAGGTTCGTCAGAGAGAAATGACCAGACATACACTATGAGGTTCGTCAAAGAGAAATGACCAGACGAACAATATGAGGTTCGTTGTCACAGAGAAATGACCAGACATACACTATGAGGTTTGTCAGAGAGAAGAGAAAGGACCAGACATACACTATGAAGTTCGTCACAGAGAAATGACCAGACATACACTATGAGGTTCGTCAGAGACAAGAGAAACGACCAGACATACACTACGAGGTTCGTCAGAGACAAGAGAAACGTCCAGACATACACTATGAGGTTTGTCAGAGACAAGAGAAACGATCAGACATAAACTATGAGGTTCGTCAGAGAGACATGACCAGATATACACTATGAGGTTCGTCAGAGAGAAATGACCAGACATACTCTATGAGGTTCGCCAGAGAGAAATGACCAGACATACACTATGAGGTTCGTCACAGACAAGAGAAATGACAAGACATACACTATGAGGTTCGCCACAGACAAGAGAAATGACCAGACATACACTATGAGGTTCGTCATAGAGAAGAGAAATGACCAGACATAAACTATGAGGTTCGTCAGAGAGACATGACCAGATATACACTATGAGGTTCGTCAGAGAGAAATGACCAGACATACTCTATGATGTTCGCCAGAGAGAAATGACCAGACATACACTATGAGGTTCGTCACAGACAAGAGAGATGACCAGACATACACTATGAGGTTCGTCACAGACAAGAGAAATGACCAGACATACACTATGAGGTTGGTCACAGACAAGAGAATTGATCAGACATGCACTATGAGGTTCGTCACAGACAAGAGAAATGACCAGACATACACTATGTGGTTCGTCAGAGAGAAATGAGCAGACATACACTATGAGGTTCGTCACAGACAAGAGAAATGACCAGACATACACTTTAAGGTTCGTCACAGACAAGAAAAATGACCAGACATACACTATGAGGTTCGTCACAGACAAGAGAAATGACCAGACATACACTATGAGGTTCGTCAGAGAGAAATGACCAGACATTCACTATGAAGTTCGTCACAGACAAGAGAAATGATTAGACATACACTATGAGGTTCGTCCGAGTCACAGAGTAATGACCAGACATACACTATGAGGTTCGTCACAGACAAGAGAAATGACCAGACATACACTATGAGGTTCGTCACAGACAAGAGAAATGACCAGACATACACTGTGAGGTTCGTCACAGACAAGAGAAATGACCAGACATACACTATGAGGTTCGTCACAGACAAGACAAATGACCAGACATACACTATGAGGTTCGTCATAGAGAAGAGAAATGACCAGACATAAACTATGAGGTTCGTCAGAGAGACATGACCAGATATACACTATGAGGTTCGTCAGAGAGAAATGACCAGACATACTCTATGATGTTCGCCAGAGAGAAATGACCAGACATACACTATGAGGTTCGTCACAGACAAGAGAGATGACCAGACATACACTATGAGGTTCGTCACAGACAAGAGAAATGACCAGACATACACTATGAGGTTGGTCACAGACAAGAGAATTGATCAGACATGCACTATGAGGTTCGTCACAGACAAGAGAAATGACCAGACATACACTATGTGGTTCGTCAGAGAGAAATGAGCAGACATACACTATGAGGTTCGTCACAGACAAGAGAAATGACCAGACATACACTTTAAGGTTCGTCACAGACAAGAAAAATGACCAGACATACACTATGAGGTTCGTCACAGACAAGAGAAATGACCAGACATACACTATGAGGTTCGTCAGAGAGAAATGACCAGACATTCACTATGAAGTTCGTCACAGACAAGAGAAATGATTAGACATACACTATGAGGTTCGTCCGAGTCACAGAGTAATGACCAGACATACACTATGAGGTTCGTCACAGACAAGAGAAATGACCAGACATACACTATGAGGTTCGTCACAGACAAGAGAAATGACCAGACATACACTGTGAGGTTCGTCACAGACAAGAGAAATGACCAGACATACACTATGAGGTTCGTCACAGACAAGACAAATGACCAGACATACACTATGAGGTTCGTCACAGACAAGAGAGAGATGACCAGACGACGTACACTATGAGGTTTGTCACAGACAAGAGAGAGACGACCAGACATACACTATGAGGTTCGTCACAGACAAGTGAGAAATGACCAGACGACATACTCTATGAGGTTCGTCACAGACAAGAGAGAGACGACCAGACATACACTATAAGGTTCGTCACAGACAAGAGAGATGACCAGACATACACTATGAGGTTCGTCACAGACAAGAGGGAGATGACCAGACGACATACACTATGAGGTTCGTCACAGACAAGAGAGACGACCAGACATACGCTATGAGGTTCGTCACAGACAAGAGAGAAATGACCAGACGACATACTCTATGAGGTTCGTCACAGACAAGAGAGAGACGACCAGACATACACTATGAGGTTCGTCACAGACAAGAGAAATGACCAGACATACACTATGAGGTTCGTCACAGACAAGAGAAATGACCAGACGACATACTCTATGAGGTTCGTCACAGACAAGAGAAATGACCAGACGACATACTCTATGAGGTTCGTCACAGACAAGAGAAATGACCAGACGACATACTCTATGAGGTTCGTCACAGACAAGAGAAATGACCAGACGACATACTCTATGAGGTTCGTCACAGACAAGAGAAATGACCAGACGACATACTCTATGAGGTTCGTCACAGACAAGACAAAAGACCAGACGACATACTCTATGACGTATTCTTGTCCTACCATAACATGCACTTTCATAGCAGATACTGCTGTAGAGGAATGAAATATCAGAGCGCTAGCTTATAATTGGTCTCAGCTTAATGACGTGCTATGATTAGCCCTCTTCCTTACTGCCTTTGCCTTCCATAATTTAGAGTACAGAAATGTAGACATTTATACAGTTGAGTTGAATGGAACATGGCTCAACCTGGTTTCAAACCAGGTCCTTTCACCTCGAGAGACAAGCTCTTTAACAACTCTGGCATCGTTTTTTTTTCTCTTTCACTTCTCCAATGAAATCGCATGTCTGAAGTTTGCAAGTCTGTATTTTTTAAAATCTCACTTAATGGTCGATTTACTGTTAATGAAATGATTAACATTCAATTATTGTTATTTCTCTCTCTCTCCCTTTGTGTCTGTCTGCCCCTCTGTCTGTCTGGCTATCTCTCTCTCTCTTTAGCCCCTGCAGTCATTTGTACCGTCACCCGTCCCAATATTAGACCCCTCGCCAACTTACCAGCCAAGATGTAACCATCACTGCCAGCATGCAGCAGCACACACATTCACTTGGACGACTGTGGTGTCTAGGCCATCTGAAAATATACAGGGTTATGTCCCTATAACATCCAAGATGGAAGAAGGTCACTTACTTCATAAATGTGTGCATGCACAGAGTAGGAAAGAAATGGTATGACGATATCACCAACATGTGCAGAGTAGGATAGAAATGGTATGGCGATATCACCAACACGCGCAGAGTAGGAAAGAAATGGTATGACGATATCACCAACATGTGCAGAGTAGGATAGAAATGGTATGGCGATATCACCAACACGCGCAGAGTAGGATAGAAATGGTATGACGATATCTCCAATGTGAAACTGATGGAAAAAGCAAGATTAACATCAGTGGATTAAGAGGCGAGAAAAGGCTCTGTGGTTGAATAGGATACACGCTGAGGATACAACAGCATTGCACGGCAGTCCTTCATCCGGAATGCCCAGAGCATGATATACAGGGTTAGGCCGTCACGGGGAAAGATATTGAAGACAAACATGGACAATATGAAGAAGACCGTGCTAGACCATATAACACATAACACAGGGAACTGAAAGGTCATAAACACTGCATAGACCGGTCACAAGCCTGATTGAAAAAGTGAGGAGGGACGGCATGCACGGAGGCCGTAAGGATGCAGCGCCTTTACCTTGAAAAAGCACAACAGGCCAATCACCTGTTTTGTCTTAAAACTGATTACAAGAAATCTCAGAGATAAACCTGACTGATCTTAAAGGCGACGAACTGTCACGAACTACTGACGACAATTTATGGATCATGGAACATTAAGAGTATTAACGGGAAGGAAGAAGAGCTGGTGGAGCAGATGAGAAAAACAAAATTAGAAATCCTGTGTAGAAAAAGGGACAAGTAGCTATGGATCTCAATGGCGATATATTGCTCTATAGTGGAGTCCCCACAACTGAAAGAGTTAACGGGGGCTTAAGTTGTATTGTGGCTAAACACAAAAGAGATATCATAAAAGGATGGAACTTTGTCACGGAGCACATTATGGTGCTAAATCTAAAAGAGGGAGAAACTATAGTCAAACTTGTCATTGTGTATGGGCCAAATGAAGATGAGCGAGCAGAAGTCAAGGAGGAATTCTTCGAGCTGTTTCAAAAGACAATGGACGACTTCATGAATGAAATTACTCTGCTCGGCGATTTCAATGTCAGAATTGGACATTACCATGCTAGATGGGGTGGAGTTATCGGAAGGTATGCAGACGACACACTAAATGACAATGGTAAGCGACTCCTTAGATTTTGCACTGAGCAAAACCTTGTCATTACGAATACAATGTTCCTCCATAAACACAAACGTATATACACCAGATACGAACCAACTAGAAATGATAAATCAGCCATCGACTATGCCATTGTTACGAAGAGCTCATTTAAGTATGAGCGGGATGCTAGAGTCTTGAGAAGGCTAGAGATTGGAAGTGATCACTACCTGCTGACAATTAAAAGAACAACTGAAAGTGTTGCCTAGGCAATGCTTAACATCACGCAAGAAACTAAGTAAACGAACAGGAGAGATACACATTAGGACCTACGAGCTAAAATACCCAGAGGTTAAGGCCAGGTATTAGGGGACTATTGCTACAGCAGGGAGAAACATATAAGAACAACCTGATGACCTGGAAACCCTCTGGCTTAAATTCAAAGACATAATAAAAGCAGCTGCAGCAAAGAGAAAATAAGAGAATTTGGAGAAAAGCTAGAAAAATAAGCTCAAGAAAAAACCATAAATTGTTCTACAAGACCCTATAGAATATGAGGAAGGAAAAACAGTGCCTTTTTAAATTCATTGAAGACAAAAGAAGACAAATTGCTTAATGCCCCAAAGGAAGTAATGGAAAGATGGAAAGAATACTTCTCAGGGCTCCTTGGTAGTGAGCAAGGTCAAGCATCAGAAACGATACCCACTAGCACAGAAGAGGAAACCAATGGTGGCGAAGATGGCATCAAGATGGAAGAACTTGAAGGCAGCACTGGAGAAAGTCAAGATGGACAAAGCAGCAGGGCATCAAGGTCTAACAAAAGAAATGGTTAAGTACATGGGAGTAACAGGCGACCTATTACACTTGAGGATCCTATAGGCAGCCTGGTGCCACAATACCATACCAAAGGATTGGGAGATTGCCATATGTCACGAAATACATTCGTTCTTTTTTTCTGGCCTTCAATTTTCTTCAGCTTTACTTACTCGAACCATCACTGGTGAGCGCAACTTTTCATTGTTTGTTGTTTACGCTCTCATCATTTCATGGTTATCTTATCATATCTAGTCCTACTTGTCACTCCCTTACTATCGCCTGACCTCTTGACCTTTTTGAAGCAGCAAGACTTCTATTTGTACAGGGTGAAGTGTTTACATTTATGTAACAGCTTCCGCCAGACAGAAAAGGCGTCAGAAAGTAGTGAGATGGACTGATTTAACAGAAGTTTGATACGAGGACATGTGTTGCAGATACTTGCCACTCACCGTGTTGTCTCAGTTTCCAATATGGATGACAGACGGTAATTGGGAGATAAGGTGTCAGTTCGCAAACATGACGTGTCCAAAAACAAGGCCAAGTTACCAGCACTGACGGATCCCAATATAAACTTTGTGGTTTAAGTTGCCAGCAGTCAACGCTAGACACCAACATCAGACGGGTCTTGAAGACGCTTGACAACCTTTGCAATTATCTCAGCCTTAATGCATGAGACGTGTTACATCCACCAGACTTGACTATTGTAGAGAAGTACAGTTTGAGGCACCCGAGGGAACCAACAGCGGCTGAAGCAGATGCCTACTGACTCCACACCGGAAGCTAGGTACCGTAACAGCGCAATCAACGTACATTTCACTATTGTCCCTAATTTCTACCACACTTTAAATATAATCGCTTCTTTTTTTATAAACAACTTTATTTATTTTACATAGTTAATCTATACATGATTATTAAACATGTGTATCTGTAACTGTAAAGCTATAGTTGGATTAATTACTATTGAGCGAAGTGTATGTCTGCACCCATATGACTCATTTTGTTCTAAATACATAACCAGATAGAGCTATTAGATTATGATTTTGCTAAATCACCTGCAGCAGGGGGCTCAGAAAATACGAGTCAATATTTCCTCACAGAAGGGGCGGGAGAATAATAAGTTCATGACAGCTCAGATGATCTCAAGTTGCTATGCTTGCTTTTCTCTAAAATCCTATGAGGCTGACTAAAGTAGAAGCATCATTCTTCTATTTATATCTCTGATAAGAGTAATCCTTGAGGGGCGATTTGAAGACCTTCATTATTATACTCTAAGTTTGGCCATTATTAAACCACTACTGCGGAGCAGGGGAGACAATACCGCCACATCATCATAACGCCCATCTTCAAAAAGGGTGACAACCGACAATGTGGAAATCAAAGAGGCATATGTCTTCTCAGTGTCCCTGGTAAAATTTACTCTAGAATCCTGAAGCTGAGACTCAGACGCCTAGCTGAGCCATAAATGGATGAGGTTCAATGTAGCTTCCAAGCAAACTAAAGTACTCAAGACCTTATCTTCACACTGCGAAAGCTGAGTGAAAAGACCATTGAGTATAAAAGTGAGATGCATCTTTGTTTCTTGGATCGGTAGAAGGCATTTGACACGGTCTCCTGAAGCAAACTTTGGGACTGCTTGGCAAAGAAAAACATTCCAGTAGCTCTGTTCCATGCTATACAGAGCTTCTACAATCATTCAATCAATACCCTTTAGCTCCACAAGGAGCACAGGCCTTCAACAAACACATGCCAAGTCTTCCTGTCCTGTGTCATCCGCAAAAGTTCTTTCCATGTTTTCCTCATCATTTTCCCCTCTGTATCCAGCTCTCTTCTCCATGTGTTTTTTGGTCTACCTCTGTCTCTCTGTCCCTGAGGATGCCAGAACAAGGACTGCCTTGTAATGCTATCAATTCTTCTTCTTCTTCTGTCCGTCAAAGCAGTCAGTGGCCATTACGCCTAGTGGCGTCTTAGGGCAACAGCAGATAGGTTTTCTTTGCCATTGTTTCCCATCACGCCTAGTGGCGTCTTTAGGGCAATGGCAAATCAACCCGTTTGCCGTTGTTTCCGTAATCGAAGTGACTGGCAACGGGTGATCAGCCCGTTGTGAAATGCTATAAATAGGTTTCCTCAATGTGTGTCCTATCCATCGCCAGCGTCTTCTTCTCAACTCTTGTTCCACTGACACTTGTCTGGTTCTTGTCATTAATTCCACATTTGTGACTTTGTCATACCATTTCAGTCCTTCTATTCTACGCAAGCACCCGTTTATAAAAGTCTGTAGCTTTTTGGTTGTTGTTTTTGTTGTTCTCCATGTCTCAGAGCCATACAATAGGACTGACTTCACATTTGAGTTGAAGATTCTTATTTTCCTGTTGGACGTGATTTCTCTTGTTCTCCATATGTACAAGACTTACAAGATTTGCATAAGTATGGGAGTACGGCAAACCATAAGTCAGAAGAGTTCAGGACCAGCACTGGTGTAAGACAGGGTGATATTATGTCACCTTATCTTTCCATACTCCTCATGGACGATGTCATCAACGCATGTAAGGAGAGAAAACACAAAATATATTCACTGGGATACTGGAAGATGAGACAGGTTTGTATTTTAGAGCTGGCATTTGCCGATGATATTGGCCTGATTGCTAAATCAGAGGCACAACTTCAATTCTTCCTGTAAGTCTGGAAGGAAGAGCTAGAGAAGAAAGTTATAATCATCAGCAGCTCCCAAACAAAAATCACGGTGGATCACGAGAGGGAAGAAGGCATCAGATTATGCTGGGAGAGCAGGGCGACCACTTTAAATACCTTGAGCTATCATAGACTGGAAGGGAGGCATCAAAGAAGAGTTGGCTACCTGAAGAAAAGCAGCTGAGAGACTTTTTCAGGCCAAAAATCGAGGATTCCTCAGTAAAAGTAAAGTTGGCGAGAAGACCAAGATGGTTGTATACAGCTCAACATATGTTCCAGTCTTGCCCTATGGGTGCGAATCATAGGCAATGAATACAACCCACAAAAGCCATCGTAAAACCTAAGAAATGAGGCATCTGAGTGTCGTAAACTGAATGCGAATAGCTGCCACTTTTAGCTGAATTGTCCGCCGCTGTCTTAGTCTCTATTTTATTAATAGAGATTGTACTTCTCTATTATTAATACAAACAAAAGCATATTACAATAAATGAAACGCGTCCTGATATAACCATCAGCTCCATGTATATGGTAGATGGATGAAAGGGGCATGCTACAAAGAAAAGTAGCAAACACATAAAAACAAATTATCTCTATTTTATCTCCTCACACTTTCTCTTTTTAATAGCTCCTACGGGGAGCCGCGCTGGCGTAATGGTTACAACGTTGCGCTGGCGACCAGGTTTTCAAGGTTCAAGCCCGGACGGGGGAATTTGTAAGAGTGTCATCGACCGGGATTTCGACTGAATAACCTGAACGGCTCCTGAGATAAACCCTCTGTGGATGGGAAGGAGCGAAGCTCCTGACCGGGTTGGAAGGAAAGTCCTCAGGTTCCCCAGCCTCGCAATGACATGTCATTGGGCCGAAAGGCTGAAAGCCCAAGTGCCGCTGGTTAAGAAAAAAAAAAAAATAGCTCCTACAGTTTTATTTCTGGGTTTAGTCATGTCACTCTTACGTTGGGCAGGCTGAATTCCACCTCTTTGCACGTGGAGATCAGCACCTAGCTAAAGGTCTTTTTATTTTCCTTTCTTGTAGATGACAGCATAGGTCCCTGATTCTTTGATTCAGAGAGAAACTGGACACAGGAGAAAGACATTGCCTTCTATGTGGCCGAACGCGTCTAGAATCACGAACTTTGGTAGTTTGAATGACCACCAGAGTGTCGCTACAGATTACATTCTTTATTTTATCACAAGACGTCAGGGAGACAACTCCCCAATCATTACGTCGTGATTACACTGCTCTCAATGCACGTGCGACTCCACGCCTGAACACATGCAGGCTTTATCTTAATTAATGCAGCAGTATAGGCCGCTAGGTGTTTTAACTTAATTATATGGAAAAGAGTTCCCTCGTTACAGAGTTTCATCTTCATATATGTATGTATATATATATATATACATTTTTCCGTAAGATAAATTTGTCCGTGGCCGGGAAACTCTGTTTTATTAATTGCGCCACCATTAACAATCACTATGGGTTAATTTAAGTGTTTTTCGGAAGACCAAAGGTGTGAGCCTGTGTATAATATTATTGTAAAGAATATTACTATTGTGTAAATACTGAGTATAAGCTTAATGCTATTTTTCTAAGTAATCCGGTGTTATTACTTGAGTAATTATGAACTGGGCACCTTTTAATTACCTTGGCATGTGTGTAGTAGATTAATTTTTCGCAAGCATTACTATGTGGTTCGTAAACTGTGTGTGTGTGAAATAGTTTGGCCCCAAACCCAGTGACCTCAGAATAATTTGTCGCTTCGCAGCCAACGCAGCGAGCAGCTGAGATTTTTAATCGATAAAGTGGGCGGGACTTTACTCAGGAGTCTGCTACTTGCGGGTAAACAAAACAATTAGTGGGGGGAGTGAGAAAAGGAGGGTGAGAGTTGGTGTTGCTCATATGTGCGCGAGTCTGATACAAGTTTATTAATAGGATGTTGAATACATGTTTATTTTCAGAGACCTTTGGACTTTACTTGTACCCTACTTCCTGGATTACATAATTACATCATCTAATTGCAGCTTCTTGCAGTTACCCATCATCCCAGCACATACGGGCTGCTTTCATTGCCATCCACGCTTTACAGCAATAGGGTCAAACCCATTGACGTTATGTGGCCGGGGGAGTGGACGGGAACGGTACCGAATCAAGTTTGATGTGACCGGACTTGGTCACGGTGACAAATCAAGTCTAGTGTGACAGGGTGAGAATGGGGTGGAATCTTTTATCAATGTTCATCTGTTGTTTTACTGGCGACTGCCAGAGATGGTGATTACAGAATAGGAATTTAACCCAGGTGATTCTTTTGGAGACTCGTAACTGTGTTTATGTTTTAGGCTGCATGATCGTCAAAAATATGGTAACATTCTTTTCTCAATTACCTGATGTAAACAAACGACACTTCCTACTGACGTTCAGGAAATAAGTTCAAGCTGGATTAAATATGAATGTATACCTGTATTTAGTGTCTGCACACTCTGACAACTTCATAATAGTTCATAAATACATGTGCTTCTGTGGTATACAAACCAGTCATCCCAAGAAATAACACACAGCCATCGAACTTACAAGATGGTCCAAACCCCAAAATCACTGCCTCGCTCGTCTCGTGCCTAAAACCAACTCACTTAACCCCCTTCTCTCAAACCATCACTTCCGTCCTAACATACTGGGCAATTCTACCCCAAGTTCGATGACGTCATTTCTTAACCTTTAATTAAATCACTCATAGGATTTGTGACTAGTGTTATTACGCTAACTAGACACGCTCAAATACTTAGTGTTAAATCTTGCTAAGTATTCTTACCCTAACTATAATTAAGTGGCAGCACCTTAGTGTTAATCCGACGTAACAGTCCGTACTGTCACATACGCCCGGGGCCACTAAAGTGTATCCCGTAGGAGACACTTTATTCCCTAGAAAAAAATTTACTAACTCTAAAACAAAATTATTGGGATTCATGTATCCCACCATAAATCATGTCTGAAGGACTACAATAAACAATTGATGGGAATAATGGATGAAATAACACCATTAACATTTCACAAAAAAAAATCGATCATGAAGGGGTAGGGACTGATGGACATAACATAAACGAGGGACACATGGGAAGAAAAAACTATGGAGGTTATGGTAGCTACAAATAGTACTAATAAGTGGCAAAAAAAAATATATGGGCAAAATAGAACAGTAACTAACATTCATTAACGAACTAACAAAACGCTTTATGGGTTGATAGTCATCAATATCTCTCACACTTGTGCGAATCATAAAACATAAAATAACATGACAAGCGAGTTAACGTCGCAAGGAAAAAAAAACTGGCCAAAAAAAAAAATATGGCGGGTGCACATAAAAAATAGCGGATGCCCAAAATGGCTGTCACCCTACACTTCACTGAAGTGGGTGATGAAAAAAAACATATGAATGGAGGAAATGGAAATAGAACCACAGAACTTGGTGGCAAAGTATGGGCAAAATGGGTAAGTCTCATTTTAAAAAATGACTTTGCCGGTGTAACAATAACCGGAAACAATGAATGGAATGGAAACATGGTAATCAATGGACAATGGTATAGAATATATAAATGGGCAAATAGTTAAATCACATGTATGAGTGTCGGTGTAACAATGACTGAAAATTCAAACAATCATAATGCAATATGGTGTCATCATCATAATAAATCGTGAATGATGCCAAAATTAGTGGCGGGTGAAGATGTACATTAGTTAATCACTTTTATTTGGTACAACAGAACGATGTAAACGTTAAAAAAAAATCTGGGCAAAATCTTACGTCAGAAACATGGCAACAAAAAAATAAACACAAAAAAAAAACAAAAAAACAAAAAATCATAGGGGCATACAAGATGGTCAAATATTACATCAGTCAAAATAATGTGCCATAATGACGCTAACGCGTGTAAAAGGGAACTACATTAACTACAATATATCAGGACTGCAGAGATCGTCTGAGTTCGTGGATCTCCATCAGCAGTGGTCGAAAGGATGTTTTAAGGGAAATGTTCATGTACCGGTAGATTCAGCAATGTCTTTCTTGCGGACGAAAATGTAACAGCTCTCCATAAATAACGGCTGTTGGACTTTCCTATCTGAACTGGAAATGTGCGTAAAGTGTGTAACCCAGATGTTCAAGGATGCGTAACGAATGGTCTTCACGGTAGCATCAGGATCAAGCAATTCAGCAGGAGGGTACTGTGTAGGAGATCTGCATCGGAAGACACGAGAAGCAGGGTCGACTTCATGCTAAAAATAATAGCAGGGCAGGAAATGTCAACCTGACCGGAGACGGCATCTGGAGGTAAGTGCAGTTCAATTTGTAAACATCTTTGCAAAAATGTTCATTGTTTCCAATCTTTCAATGGCTTACAATAACAGGCGAGGATCGTACTGTGTAGGTTAGGATGTAGGAACAATTGCATGGACTACGGGAGTGGACGAAAACGGGAGGGTCGGGGTGGAGGCTGCGGACTGGTATGAGGATAACGGAGGGGAACACGCAATCTACGGGACGGAGGTGTGACAGGGGGAGGGAGAGGCGGAGGAGAGGGACTACGGTAAGGAGAATGAACAGAACCACGGGAGCGACGAAAACGGGTTCGTACATGGGCGGCCCGCTGGTGAAGGGGCTTAGGAAACGGAACAGCATCGTAAATGAATTTTGGATGACGACGTTTAAAGAGAAAACGAGCTGAGGGAAGAGGAACATCAGGTCCAATATCAAAAGAAGAATAATCGGGGGAAGAGTCAAGATCACTAATCTCATTTTTCGGCCAATACATTTTACGGCCTTCGTCGTCCGTTATATGCTCGAGCTCATCCGACCTGTATCCAATTTCGTCGGGGCCCATAACTCTATCCTCCCCACTTGACGAATCGAATTCTGATTCTATGTCAAGCTGGTACTTTTCTTGTACTGTATCAAGGTCGGAGGGAGGCGGAGGAAAATAACCATAACCATAAGGAGAAAGAGAAGGTTCAACATCTGAAGAGTCAGTCTCATGTTCTGTATCAAGGTCGGAGGGAGGCGGAGGAAAATAACCATAAGGAGAAAGAGAAGATTCAACATCTGAAGAGTCAGACTCATGTTCTGTATCAAGGTCGGAGGGAGGCGGAGGAAAATAACCATAAGGAGGAAGAGAAGATGCAAAATCTGAAAAGTCAGACTCAGGTTCTTTATCAAGGTCGGAGGGAGGCGGAGGAAAATAACCATAAGGAGGAAAAGCGGGGTCAGAAGAGAGATGAACAGAGGAAGGAGAAGCGGGGTCTGAAGGGAGGTGAACAGAGGGAGGAAAAGCGGGGTCAGAAGAGAGGTGAACAGGGGGAGAAAAAGCGGGGTCAGAAGAGAGGTGAACAGGGGGAGGAAGGGAGGTATGGACAGGAGCTGTGGCAGTAATAGGAGGTACAATAATATCATGCAGAGGCGAAGCATGAGAAGGGCCTGGAGTAACGGAGGGTAACTCAGCCAATCGAGCGTCACGGGAGTGGATACGTGAGTATAGCTCAGGAAGAGGGATATAAACCTCAGCGGTGGAACAGGAATGATAACGTCTGTTAAAGGTTTTTCTCCACTGTGTTACTGGCTTTATATATGCTCTTAGTCCATTTTCTGTCGTTACCATACATCTTTCTTTGTCACTGGTAACATTATTTATTTCAAATATCTTTCCTTGTTTGATTACATTGATAACGTTTCTCACTGTAATTCGACAGTGTCTTTTATTGAGACTGTTCCAGTGTGCCCTTCCAGCAGCTGTTTGTTGCTGTGACAGTTGTTGTTGAAGCAGGTGGTTTTTCTTTTGCAACAAAAATACTTGATGCTCTAGCTGTTGAATGGGTGAATCCATCATAAAAAAAACAGTTAGGAGCTGGTCACGGGCATCAAATCAAGTAGCTGAATCCATCGTAAAAAGGCAGTTACGAGCTGGTCAACGGCACCAAATCAAGTTATGTGGCCGGGGGAGTGGACGGGAACGGCACCGAATCAAGTTAGATGTGACCGGACTTGGTCACGGTGACAAATCAAGTCTAGTGTGACAGGGTGAGAATGGGGTGGGATCTTTTATCAATGTTCATCTGTTGTTTTACTGGCGACTGCCAGAGATGGTGATTACAGAATAGGAATTTAACCCAGGTGATTCTTTTGGAGACTCGTAACTGTGTTTATGTTTTAGGCTGCATGATCGTCAAAAATATGGTAACATTCTTTTCTCAATTACCTGATGTAAACAAACGACACTTCCTACTGACGTTCAGGAAATAAGTTCAAGCTGGATTAAATATGAATGTATACATGTGTGACAGGGGCGCTAGGTGTACCTCACACCCAAGACCCGTGCACTAAGAAAATTTATAAAGGATCGTTTGACAGGGTTTGCAATTATTGGTTGCTTGCAACCCTCTCAGCAGCAGACTTAACAATTCAAGCAACCCAAAGCCTTAAGCAGATCAACATTTAATTCTACCGAACACCAAACAAACAATCCAACAAACAATCAAACGAACACCCAGTCAGTGTTCATAGACTGTCTGAAAAATAATAAATAAAACAACGTCTAAGTGAACATCAATAGCATGGATAATAACACTTACCACACAGAAAACATGCGCCCACCTGATATCATCAACTATCTCACACACTCATGCGTGTCGTCCAATGCGACTAGTATGGTGTTGTGCATGAGGCTGGCAATCGCACCGGGTAACATAGGTTGCTACCGAAACCACTACTGCAAGAGCATCTGAATGCTTCATGCTGAGACAAACCACACCGGTGGCCCCATGCTCCCTCAGGAGCGGAGGAGAGAAATATACAACTCTAAGTACGCCCACGTGCTCTCACAAACCATGTTCACATAACAATAATAATCAACTGGACATAAAATAATATTCTTCAATACATGTACAACAAATAATCTCAATAATGAGAATTAACCACCACCTCACAACTGGTCTATCTCAATATTCGTTACTGCATTCTGAAGCATGTCGTATGTGACGACTCGTGCGGCTGGGAATCTCATCGCATGAAACACATTATTACAGGAACAACCACTGTAATAGCATAAAAATGCTTCTGTTGGCTTGTGGTGGACACCAGCCGCATTGGTGTTTCCATGCTCCACCAGGAGCAAACAGAGAAACACCTGTCTCAACAAAGGAGTGGCCTCGCGCTCTCCAGAAATCTAAATACATATTCTCACCTCACAGTAACCCATTAAATATACAGTAGAATTATCAATAAACGTGAAATACACTAAATTACTCTTACATAAAGAATACAATATAATTATTCTCGACTTAAGCCAAACTGGGACTTAATACACAACGTGTCGCTCGGCATAACATATTATAGGTTTACCACGCGGAGCGTGTTTAATCAGACTCGCTATCGCCGCCTTTTATCACCACGAGGCTACTATCTTGCGATCGTTAATCTTATCTAAATTTCCAGTGGAATAGCCTTTCTGAAGAATGAAATAATCGCTCTTAAACTCTCACATCTATCTATCTATCTATCTATCTATCTATCTATCTATCTATCTATCTATCTATCTATCTATCTATCTATCTATCTATCTATCTATCTATCTATCTATCTATCTATCTATCTATCTATCTATCTATCTATCTATCTATCTATCTATCTATCTATCTATCTATCTATCTATCTATCTATCTATCTATCTATCTATCTATCTATCTATCTATCTATCTATCTATCTATCTATCTATCTATCTATCTATCTATCTATCTATCTATCTATCTATCTATCTATCTATCTATCTATCTATCTATCTATCTATCTATCTATCTATCTATCTATCTATCTATCTATCTATCTATCTATCTATCTATCTATCTATCTATCTATCTATCTATCTATCTATCTATCTATCTATCTATCTATCTATCTATCTATCTATCTATCCATCCATCCATCCATCCATCCATCCATCCATCCATCCATCCATCCATCCATCCATCCATCCATCCATCCATCCATCCATCCATCCATCCATCCATCCATCCATCCATCCATCCATCCATCCATCCATCCATCCATCCATCCATCCATCCATCCATCCATCCATCCATCTATCTATCTATCTATCTATCTATCTATCTATCTATCTATCTATCCCATTAAACATTAAAATAGCCACATCGATATAATTTCAGAATCCTAGAAAACTAATGCTAATTTAAATTAACTCACGTGCTCAAGGCATTTACAGCTTGGCTCTTGTGTGTCTTCTTAGTCTGTTCTCACTGGGCGGCTCTCTCAAACATAGACCGGTTTCACCGCTTGCTACCCCTTTTTATAAGCCCTGGCCTAACCACTCAATTTACTGCGCGCTCGCGTATTAATCTGCGCCACACAGATAACACGCGATTATTGCTCCAGAATGCATGAAAACACAGATATACACAACTAGAGCAAAAACACTACTAATATGTAGGCTTATTATGGCCTTGTAATAAATCTGCTTGAAGATAACGTGATCAAAAGGCACTAAACCACATAGACAACATGACTGCCCAGATGGGGCCAGCGCCGAGAACGACAGACCTCAAGATGGCGCTGTCACACATGTATTTAGTGTCTGCACACTCTGACAACTTCATAATAGTTCATAAATACATGTGCTTCTGTGGTATACAAACCAGTCATCCCAAGAAATAACACACAGCCATCGAACTTACAAGATGGTCCAAACCCCAAAATCACTGCCTCGCTCGTCTCGTGCCTAAAACCAACTCACTTAACCCCCTTCTCTCAAACCATCACTTCCGTCCTAACATACTGGGCAATTCTACCCCAAGTTCGATGACGTCATTTCTTAACCTTTAATTAAATCACTCATAGGATTTGTGACTAGTGTTATTACGCTAACTAGACACGCTCAAATACTTAGTGTTAAATCTTGCTAAGTATTCTTACCCTAACTATAATTAAGTGGCAGCACCTTAGTGTTAATCCGACGTAACAGTCCGTACTGTCACACCTCAGTCAAGACATAACGCCAGAGAGAATTAGTTGCCGGTACTCATTACCTGTCTTTGGTGCTCACCTGTACAATAGATGCGTCAATTGACCCCTCTCATGGTTACTCGTTTGCTAGGAGGAGGTATTGTCGGATAAATCAGCGGGTGGAATCGTCACATCACTCGTAAATCTCCAACTACGATTATTACCTCAAGCCAAAGGCAGTTGGCAGCAGATTGGTTTAGTGCTTAGTTGCTACATAGATAGCTTATCTCCATCGCCTTAGAACACCAAATTCGTGGACAAAATTTAGTATTTCCTAGCTGAGGAGTAATTTATCTTCCCGGATTATTAACAACACAGGATCGGCCGTTTTCGTCAAGAGAACTGGCGGCCGCCGTGTTAGTTAGATTGTCTTGGTTTGGTATTTTACGTGTAGTAGTGTTTTGCCTGTGTTCTTGATTCTAATTTGGTGTGATATATAACTCACTGGCCTAATAGCGCTAGTGAGATTATTTTATGTTTATTGTCTTTGTGGATATTTATGTAATAAATATAATTATATCTTCTAAGCGGTCAGAAGTCACTTTTTACATGTCACTTGATGTTAACTGTTGTTGTCCTTACTGTAATAGATTTCGCTATTTAGCAGAGAGGACGGAGGAGGTTAAATGACATTCTAAACTTTGTCTAGGGTGTGGCTGGAAGAAGACATTAGATATCTAATTAGATACTCATATCTCGTCTCTCCAGAAGTCATATCTCACTCCCTATCGTACATTAGTGACTCTATTCATATTTATTTTCACGCTACTCATTCATACTCAGTCTAAACTCAGACACCATCTACATGACATCGAAGAAGGTGGCTGGAGTAACAAAAAGAGGTATGGTCCACATCACGACGATACGGCAAGGCCTTAGAACTCAGCCACTGCAGTCCCAAGGAAAACAGTCCCAACTACGATGGTTTGGCCATATCTGCAGAATGGGAGAAGATCGGTTACTACGACAAGTATGGGAAACTAAGAGTCATGGATCCAGACCTCCAGGACGACCCAGAGTGCGTTTGGGAGGACAATATTAGACAATCAGCGAAGGACCGAGGGCTAGATTGGAACCAGGCCAGGAGGGAGACAGTCGATACGATAGTATGGTGTTCTCTCTGGCAAACCTCTGACAAACCTCTGGCAAACCTCTGACAAACCTCTGACAAACCTCTGGCAAACCTCTGACAAACCAGGGTAAAAGAGGAACGACTAAGAAAGTAAGAAAAGTAATAAATGATTGAATGAATTGACCTTTAAACTTGAGAAGAAATAGGTAAAAAACTATGAACGTTGTTAAAAGGGAGGAAAGAAACTTTGAATACAACGAAACAAATACAGAATAGGGAACGAATACCGCGAACCAAAACCGAGAGACTTTGAACAAGACAGTTAAAAAAAAAATAAGAAAGAGCCTTTGAATATAACAAAACACAAGCATGACAGAAAGCCACGAATATGGCGAAAAAAAATCAGAAAGAAAACTTTGAATTTGATGAAACACAAGCAGTGCAGAAACGTAAACATCACCAAACACTGCCCAGATACTGTCAGTATGACCAAACACTGCCCAGATACTGTCAGTATGACCAAACACTGCCCAGATACTGTCAGTATGACCAAAAACTGCCCAGATACTGTCAGTATGACCAAAAACTGCCCAGATACTGTCAGTATGACCAAACACTGCCCAGATACTGTCAGTATGACCAAAAACTGCCCAGATACTGTCAGTATGACAAAAAACTGCCCAGATACTGTCAGTATGACCAAACACTGCCCAGATACTGTCAGTATGACCAAACACTGCCCAGATACTGTCAGTATGACCAAAAACTGCCCAGATACTGTCAGTATGACCAAACACTGCCCAGATACTGTCAGTATGACCAAAAACTGCCCAGATACTGTCAGTATGACAAAAAACTGCCCAGATACTGTCAGTATGACCAAACACTGCCCAGATACTGTCAGTATGACCAAAAAACTGCCCAGATACTGTCAGTATGACCAAAAACTGCCCAGATACTGTCAGTATGACCAAAAACTGCCCAGATACTGTCAGTATGACCAAAAACTGCCCAGATACTGTCAGTATGACCAAAAACTGCCCAGATACTGTCAGTATGACCAAAAACTGCCCAGCTACTGTCAGTATGACCAAACACTGCCCAGATACTGTCAGTATGACCAAACACTGCACAGATACTGTCAGTATGACCAAACACTGCACAGATACTGTCAGTGTGACCAAAAACTGCCCAGATACTGTCAATATGACCAAAAACTGCCCAGATACTGTCAGTATGACCAAACACTGCACAGATGCTGTCAGTATGACCAAATGTGGTAAAGTGGGATGATATAAATAGTTATAGGGGACTTAGTGTAATGACTGAGATCAGCTGTGAAGGTATCTGTATCTAATAAGTGTGGTGTATTACAGATGACCTTACTTGCTACCACATTTATACCTCAGTCAGAATTATTCTGGAATATTGTGATGACTACGTTGAATGTCTAGGGTTATGATAATGATGAAGTGTAAGTCACAACAACAACAGACAGATAAACAATTTAATTTATTCCACAACACTTTACAACACTGTGACACTCACACACATATAACACTCTATAAGACTATCTTAAATGAGTCAAGTGTTAAAGTTTAAAAATATATGTATTAATTCCTTTCAATAATAGATATCCTGATTCAACTACACAGTGAACCAGGAATCACAATCAAATGTAATTACAAGTTGTATGTACACAATTTATCGATATGATCTTTGTATTGACATATTTTATTATTATTATTCTATGTGTGTAAGTTGTGAAGTAGTACTATGAGGTAATACTGGCTTTTTCAAGCTAGGTTGTTGTTTGTCATCATGACTTCAAGTGTTTGCTTATGGTGGAAATCGTATTGGGAAAAGTTCACAGTTCCTGTCATTTGAAACAATTTATTGTCCCTTTTTAGTTACTATACTGTCAATTTTAGAGGGGGGGGGGGGGGGGCACATAGGATTGAGCTGCTCTGGCCACAGAATCTTATCTTCTGTGATGGCGGCAGGAAACAGTCTCCTCTGCTCGCTTGCTTCACTGTGTTCTTGAGACACCTCACTGGTCGCTATCTGGACCAAGGAGTAAGCTACCAGCCTCTGGATTCAGCAAAACTCAGACCAGGTGCTGCTTCAATAAGTTAGGACCACGGTCCCACAATTCATGGAAAAAATAAACAAATACGTTGACTGGCGATGAATTATGGCACAAATTCCGATCTGCCTCTGTCCCAGGCTTTTATTTAGAAAAATATGAGCTGGATCTCAACGCACTGTTTCTTAGTAAGTTTATTCTAAAATGTGGCACTGAACAGACGCTCCTAATTGACTATATCAGCGGGTCTAGCCAATAGGACCATGTTTACACAAGCTTTTGAAAAAATTTACCCTTCCTACGTTTCCCCTAACAACCAAAATTAGTATTTGCAGTCCGACTAATCGTGTTTCGTCTTACATATACTTCCCGCCAATCAAATCGGATTTAACATGTTGGCCTATTTCCCGTAAAATGGTGGTTTCAACACATGCCACTGTGGGATTATGATTTGGTGCTGTCAGACACCCTCACTATTTTCTTTTGGCTATAATTTGTTATTTCCTAGACTATTTGCGTAACACTTAACATATTCTTTGTCAGCAAGTCCTAAGGAACCCAAATATATAAATTTAATGGAGCTAAGTGGCTGCGTTCAAAATATGCATTTTCTTCTACCTCCCGTTCACTTCGATACGATGTGGTGTCTCGGTACTGTCAGGCTTTCAGACATAAAACAGTATAATGTCATGTTTACTAATAAGCATTAAACAGGTTTTTAAACCTAACCCTCAGATTGGTAGTGTTTTTTATTACTGTCTATTTGAAAAAAAGTTAGTGCTTCATGCCTTACGCTTGGGGGTGGCATTAATTTTATATCGCGAGATGCGTGTTAGTGTTGCATACGTTCCTCCGTTCAGCCCTCTCTCTCTCTACCCTAAGTTCATCTGTCTTTTCATTACGCAGTGTATAAAATGAAATTAATGCTAGTATTAATCTAGGTCATTAATCAGCTTGCGTATCTCAAGGTTTTCTAAGAAATACAGTACACGTTTTATTGTTAGAAAGGCGTGTATGCTGCTATAGGCTTTACTATCAAACGTGAAAGCGTTACAATTTTCAGACGAAGTAGAAAAAAAAGGGGGATCTCGAGTACAGTCATTGTGACAGCACTGTTCTTTACCATTCTTCTTTCCCTTTTATTGAATTTATGTGTTAGGCTTTACATTTACCTTTTAATTTATATATGTGGATTTAGAATGTTTCACGACACCAAACACTGCACAGATACTGTCAGTACGACCAAACACTGCACAGATACTGTCAGTATGACCCAACACTGCACAGATACTGTCAGTATGATTAAACACTGCACATATACTGTCAGTATGACCTAACACTGCACAGATACTGTCAGTATGACCAAACACTGCACAGATACTGTCAGTATGACCAAACACTGCACAGATACTGTCAGTATGATTAAACACTGCACAGATACTGTCAGTATGACTAAACACTGCATAGATTCTGTCAGTATGACCCAACACTGCACAGATACTGTCAGTATGACTAAACACTGCACAGATTCTGTCAGTATGACCAAACACTGCACAGATACTGTCAGTATGACTAAACACTGCACAGATACTGTCAGTATGACCAGACACTGCACAGATACTGTCAGTATGACCAAACACTGCACAGATACTGTCAGTATGACTAAACACTGCACAGATACTGTCAGTATGACCAAAAACTGCCCAGATACTGTCAGTATGACCAAAAACTGCCCAGAAACTGTCAGTATGACCAAACACTGCACATATACTGTCAGTATGACCCAACACTGCACAGATACTCTCAGTATGATTAAACACTGCACATATACTGTCAGTATGACCTAACAATGCACAGATACTGTCAGTATGACCAAACACTGCACAGATACTGTCAGTATGACTAAACACTGCACAGATTCTGTGAGTATGACCAACACTGCACAGATACTGTCAGTATGACTAAACACTGCACATATTCTGTCAGTATAACCTAACACTGCACATATACTGTCAGTATGACCCAACACTGCACAGATACTGTCAGTATGACCCATCACTGCACAGATACTGTCAGTATGATTAAACACTGCACAGATTCTGTCAGTATGACCAAACACTGCACATATACTGTCAGTATGATTAAACACTGTACAGATACTGTCAGTATGATTAAACACTGCACAGATACTGTCAGTATGATTAAACACTGCACAGATACTGTCAGTATGATTAAACACTGCACAGATACTGTCAGTATGATTAAACACTTCACAGATACTGTCAGTATGACTAAACACTGTACAGATTCTGTCAGTATGACCTATCACTGAACAGATACTGTCAGTATGACCCAACACTGCACAGATACTGTCAGTATGACCCAACACTGCACAGATACTGTCAGTATGATTAAACACTGCACAGATTCTGTCAGTATGACCAAACACTGCACATATACTTGTCAGTATGATTAAACACTGCATAGATACTGTCAGTATGATTAAACACTGCACAGATACTGTCAGTATGATTAAACACTACACAGATACTGTCAGTATGGCCAAAAACTGCCCAGATACTGTCAGTATGGCCAAAAACTGCCCAGATACTGTCAGTATGACCAAAAACTGCCCAGATACTGTCAGTATGACCAAAAACTGCCCAGATACTGTCAGTATGACCAAAAACTGCCCAGATACTGTCAGTATGACCAAAAACTGCCCAGATACTGTCAGTATGACTAAAAACTGCCCAGATACTGTCAGTATGACCAAAAACTGCCCAGATACTGTCAGTATGACCAAACACCGCACTGATACTGTCAGTATGACCAAATACTGCCCAGATACTGTCAGTATGACCAAACACTGCACAGATACTGTCAGTATGACCAAAAACTGCCCAGATACTGTCAGTATGACCAAAAACTGCCCAGATACTGTCAGTATGACCAAACACCGCACAGATACTGTCAGTATGATGTAACCGCGTATACCGTGAGTTTTCAGATATAGACTATATTAACATAAAATAAATTTTTATAGAAACAGAAGATTAAAAAAGTCTTGGCGCAGATGTTTAATTAAACCAGGTTAGCTTCGAAAAGCCACGCATTATTTTAGGCTAAGCTTCGCTTCGTAACGCCAAGCATTAATTAGGGTAGCTTCGCTTACGCCAAGCATTGGTCACGTGATTTTCCCACCAATGGTTAGGTCAGTCTTTCTTTCCCCGGAATGAACAAGAGACGAAGCCATTTTTTTAGTCAGTAATGAATTTAGAGCGGTCGAGACAAGACGTAATTCTCTTTGCTCAGTGATATTCTATAGAGGAGATTGACTTCGCACAATTAATGCAACTGTGTAACTTCGAAATGTAGAATGTGATGATTTGTGAATTCACGAGAAACGTAAGTAGTGCTAAGAATTGCATGCAATAACTGTTAGAGCCCACAGTCATAACTGAAACGGAGCTACGCTCGAAAACTGGGTAAAGAATTGTAAACCCAGGCATATATCTGAACCTTTTACCAAGAATGAAGGTCCTTAAGCTGAGAGAAAGTCAAACTAAGGAATACTAATGAATAAGAGAAAGTTTGGCTCTTCACTGAAATGAAGAGATAAGAAAAACGTGAAATCTAGACCACATTAACAAATAAACGAAGGAACACTAGAAGGATAGAGGAGCCACGCCATGTTTTAGCAACTTGAAAAGATTACGAGATGCAATAAGGAATATTGCATCATTAAAATAATGCATTGACTTTTTATGCTTGTTTATTAAATGTCAACATGCTATTATGCAAATTTGGTGTGGTTACCATTTGACTTAACCCAGTTCTTGTTGGAAATTGAATAAACATTTGTTTCATTGAACACAAATGCTGTTGACGAATCATATGTTTGCAGTTAGCCATCATACCAATTATTAAAGGATCATGCCAAAGCTAATCGTTGCAGGCGCAACACAAATAATAACCATATGCTCTAAAAATAAAACATCATAGAGGATTGTCCCCGAACCTGGTAAATTCCTGTAAGTCTGTAGAGAGAAATCATCACCTCTAGCAGGCTAGCTAGTAATCAAAATCTAATACTCTCGAGTTAAACAGCAACCCCCACTACCCTGCCCGGCCACACATTGCAACTTGTTGCCTAGTGACCAGTCCTCTACAAAAGAGCAGAAGCGAAGATGGATCAATTAATGGAAAATTTCCAGCAACTTGGGGTAGAACAGCAGCAGCAACAGGAAAACAGATTCGCTCAAGCACAACCACTGCAGCCCCAGGACAGACAAAATATGGAAGGACCAACAATAATAGCGCTACGGCAAATTACTGAAACCCTACAGAAAAATGACAACTACGCGAAATTCACACAGGTTAGATCCATTGTTCAGCCGTTTGATGGAAACAAAAAAAATTTCAGAAGATGGTTGTCCGACATGGATAAATTTGCGGCAATAGCAGAAACAACAAATGATGAAGAGAAAAAGAAAATCGCTCTGTTAGGTTCTGATTCGTACGTGACTGATTTTTTAAGAAGGAGGTCCCAGCAGTACCCCACAGAAACCTACGAGTCCCTAAAAAAAGAGCTCACCCAGAGATATGGGGAAATCATAGACAAAATGCATGCTTGGTCAGTCCTTAGAAGCATGAAACAGGAAAGAGATGAATCGGTACAACTTTTTGGAGATCGATTCCTCAATATGGCAGAAGAGGCATTTTGCGGAGAAATCCCTACCACACCTGATGTAGAAATACAGTTAGTGGGGATATTTGCCGATGGCCTTAGAGCGGAAAATATCAGAAGGCATCTTATTAGAAAAGACACCAAGACTATTGCTGAAACAATCCAAGCAGCAATACAGGAGGAAAATCTTCACCGAAGGTTCCAACAAAGAGCAGGTAGGGAACCCCGACCAGAATATAGGGACTATGATGAGCATGAGCCTATGGAAGTTGACCATACCAGGAGGCAATGGACTCGCCCACGAATACGTGATGATAGACCCCGCAATTATAGACCCCCCACACAGAGGCAAAACGACGTCAATAATGTCAATACAAACGGATGCTTTACATGCGGTAGGCTCGGACATGGTTACAAGTCCTGTAGAGCAAATTACAATCATGCACCACCCAGAAGAGGAGGTTACCAACCACAACAACCCGCACCACCTCCACGTGATTACACCAGAAATCAGTATACCAGAGGCACACCTCAACCCCTCATGCGTCAGGGAAACGGCCGCGCCACTCACTAAACAGGACCGTTAGTGAGGGCAACAATCACAGAAACTGGTCCAAAACAAAAGAAACAACACAGAACAGAAATTGTCAAGTGGGCCCATCCAGTAAAATACAATATGAAGAAATGTTGCATGATGGAACTAAAATACATCCGGACCCCAGTTCCTGCATCATGTCTATACAGGGCCAACAATATAGGGCACTGGTAGATACAGGAGCATCCATCAGCCTTATTAGGTTCCAGCTGTTCAAGAGGATCCAACACTTAGTACGATTTCAACCGTCCAAAACACACCTAGCTTCAGTCACGGGACAAAGACTAAATTCAGTTGGGACAGCATGGCTAAAATTTTCCTTAGGCGAAACAAATTTTGAACACCCATTTGTCATTACTAAAGGAATGTCTAGAAATCTTATCCTAGGGAGAGATTTTTTTAACAAACACAAAGTTCGAATATACTATGACCTCCACAAAATCAAAGTCAACAATACGTACATAGATCTCCAGGACGATATCCACATAGCGTCTTTAGTAAGGATTACAGCTCCCATAACGGTGGCTCCAAACTCCCTGGTCATAGCAAAAGGCAGAGTAAAATTTCTGAGTACATAACACCAGGGCAATCAATTCAAGTACAGCCCCTAGCAGAAGAAAGCATTATTGATGACCCATTGTTGCAAATTACAGAGGGAATCGCTGAAGTCTCGAAGTCCAGAGATTTCCCCATCATGATATTGAATATGTCAGGAAAAACTACCACTATAAAAAGAGGCACAGTTGTAGCGCAAGTGGATACGTCAACAATAAGACAAACCAAAACCAATAGAGACCATCCACAAATTGTCTCAACCACTCCCACTGGACATAATGCACGAAATCGCAGTACAAATAACCATAGTACACGGAAAGTAAACAGTTATAAGGCAGAAAAAGGCAGTAACATCAGTCACAGTCATGTTACACCACAGCATACCCTACCCAGATGGCAGAAACGAACCAGTCCATACATAAGAAGAGAAAGGCCACAGTATGAAAATGACTATAATTACTCATTCTTGCGCCCCAGCACACCAAGAGAAAAGATGAAGTGCTGTATATCACAGAGTAACAGAGAAACAGAAATTGTCTTGCCAGGAGGATATCCAAAGCGACAAGACAGTGATACATGCCCCATGGAGTATCAATATAACTCAAAAACAGGTGGATATGATAAAGTCCCAAAACCAATTGAAATTTCCGAAGAAAAGGAAGAATTCTTATATGACTATACCACAGGAGGATACTATAGCAGCAAAGTTGGAAACAGAAAGAATGAAAAATTTTCGCCCAGGGAAAGAAGACAGCCCTATAGCACAAACAGAAGAAATACAGTAACGTACGCGGATAAGCGCAGTTACGACAGAAATAATCAGAAAAAATGGCACAACAACGACTACCCCAGAAATATAATAAGAAATGAATATACAGTAAATGCAGTGACAAATGGAAATGCACACAGTACATGGCAGAGGAGACAGTACCAAGCACAGCCCAATGAACGGCAAAGAACTACGCAAAAGAAAGCCACATACCAGGAGCAGAGATTTTCACAAGATGCAAGAAAAATGTCCCAAAATTATGGGAATGAAACGGAGGCATCAAGACAGACCAGAGATATCATAGCAGATCATAAATACAGAGAGAGAATAGCTCAGTTACTTGCAACCCTGAATGCCACAGAAGATAATAAGCAACGTTTGAAAACGTTTGTAGAAAAGCACCAAGATGTATTCGCACTCAATGACATGGAATTAGGCAGAACTAACACTGTCACAATGGACATTCAAACAACCACAGAGGAGCCAATACATATGAAACCCTATCATACGCCCTTGAAAAATAGAGAACTCGTGGAAAGGTCTATAAATGAAATGCTACAGGCAGGAATCATCGAAAGATCCCGTTCCCAATGGTCCTCACCCATAGTGATCGTAACAAAGAAAGACGGCTCCAGTCGCTTTTGCTGCGACTACCGTGCCCTTAACAAAATCACAAAAGTCATTTCCTACCCCCTCCCCAGGATAGACGATCTACTTGCGACGTTAGGAAAGTCTACATACTTTACCACACTTGATGCAAGGTCAGGCTTTTGGTGCATCCCCATGACACCTGAGGCAAAACAGAAATCCACATTCTGTTCACATATGGGAAGTTTTTTTTGGAATGTTATGCCATTTGGTCTAAAAGGATCTCCAGCAACATATATGTCACTCATGGATGAAGTGTTAAAGGGTCTACATCCATTTGCCCTGGCATACATAGACGATCATCATCTCAACCCATAACCCGTCATGGGTCGTAGGGGTGCCATGGTGGAAGCATCAGCAGACAGGGTCCTCCACTGCTCTCTATTCTCAGCAATGCGTACAAGTGTGGAGAAACCGTGTCCTGCCCATTCTTTGATGTTATCAGCCCAGGATTTTCTTTGCCTTCCTCTTCTCCGTTTACCTTCGACTGTTCCCTGGAGGATCGTTTTCGAAAGGGAGTCATGACGAGTTACATGCCCAAACCAGGCAAGCTTTCGACGTTTCACTATTGACAAAAGTGGTTCTTGATGGCCTGCATAGGTGTTTATCTTCTCTCTAACATAGACATTTGTTTTGTGCTCTTTATAGCAAATGCGCAAAATTCTTCTGTAACATTTATGCTCGAAAGCCTGAATCCTTCGCTCCGTATCTGCAGTGAGTGTCCAGCCCTCACACCCATACAAGAGAATAGATAATACAAGTGATTTGTATAATTTGATCTTCACAGGAAAACTGATGTTACTTTTCCAGATCACATTCAACCTTGTCATGGCAGCTGAGGCCATCTCAAGTCTTGTCTTGATTTCTTTATTTGATCTTCCATCACTACATATAGTGGACCCGAGATATTTAAAGGTGTTAACTTCTTCTAACGTTTGCCCATTTAACGTAATGTTGGTCGGAACATGTTTCTTATGGCTATTCACCAATATCTTGCTTTTTTCTATATTAATTTCCATCCCATATGTTCTTGTTACTTTCTCCAGTCTAGAGGTAAGGTCTTGAAGTTCTGATTCTGTTCCATCTATCAGATCAATATCATCAGCAAAACGTAGATTACACAGAGGTCGGCCTCCAATCGATATGGTTGATTTATAATCGTAGAGAGCCTCCTGCATAATATGTTCTAGATAAATGTTAAAGAGCACTGGTGACAGGATACATCCCTGGCGAACTCCTACAGTTGTTTTGAAAAATTCTCCAATGTCATTGCTTGCAAAAACAGCAAAGGCTTGCGTCCTTGTATAGTGCTTCAATGATATCTATGATGTTGGTATCAAAATTGAATTTTCTCATTATTTGCCATAAACCTTCATGCCAGACTCGATCGAAGGCTTTTGTGAAATCGATGAAGTTATGGTATAAAATCATGTTGATGCTGGAGATGTTTTTCGATCAGCTGTCTTGCAATCTAATATTGAAGATTTGTTCTGAGGTACTTCTTTTTGGTCTAAAGCCAGCCTGTTCCTCTGACAAGATTTCTTCTGATTTCTGTTTTATTCTGTTCAAAAGTATCCTTAACATCACCTTACTTGGATGACTAATAAGGCTAATGGTTCTGTAGTTCTTGCACATTTTTAGATTTCCTTTCTTTGGAAGCGGTATTACTAATGACTGCGTCCATTCTTTTGGCCATTTTTGTGTACTCCATATCTTCTGGCAAATTGTTGTCATGATTTTTACTATATCTGGTCCTCCATATTTCAAGAGCTCTGCTGGTATATTATCCACACCCGGTGACTTCCCTCCTTTCATCGAACATATAGCCTCTTCCACTTCTTCCCGTAGTATTGCTGCATTTCCGAGTTCTCTGGTTTCGCACTTAATGTTGTTTAATATGCCTAAGTCAGTGTCAAGTTTACAGTTATATAATTCTTTACAATATTCTGTCCACCTTCTCATTACAGCTGTTTTTTCATTGAGCAGAGCCCCATTGCTATCTTCTATGACAGTTACCCTGGGCTGTTGGGGTTTTGATAGTCTTCTTAATGTGTCAAAAACTGCCTTGCTGTTACCTTTTATTAGCCCCGTATTAATGGACTCACATTGATCAGCTACCCATTTTTCTTTGGCCTGTTTCATTTTCTTTCTAATATTTTTATTCACCATACTGTATTGCCATGCTGCTTCAGGAACCTCTTTCTTAACCTTTTTCATTTCCCGTCGTGTATCACATAACTTCAGAATGTCATCTGTAACCCATGGTTTGTTTATTTTCTTTCTTTTACCCAGTATTTCTGTTGCTGATTCAATGAGCACGTCTTTCATGTTCTCTGTGATTGAGTTGATATCATCCTCCAAAAAGTTGAGAGCTGCGAATTTTCCTCCAACAGTTGCCTCAAAGATTCCCGCGATTTCTGGATCTTTCAATTTGTCTAAATTGAATCTTAACTGAGAACATCTGTTTTGATTATAGTTCTTTTTGAGTTTAAGCTTGAGCGTCATCAATACCATGTCGTGATCACTACCAATGTCGGCGCCAGGAAAAGACATAGACGATATCCTGATACATACCGCAGGCACGATGGAAGACCACCTCCGCAAGGTTGAAACAGTGTTTGATAGACTCAGGCATCACCAAATAAAGTTAAAACTGTCGAAGTGTGAGTTTCTAAAGACAGAAACAAAATATTTAGGCTTTGTCATCAATAGACATGGCGTCAGACCTGATGAAGATAAAGTCAAAGCCATAAGAGAAATGCCTAGCCCCAAGACGGTGAGAAAAACACGCTCATTTATTGGTACAATAGGGTACTATAGACGCCACATCATCAATTTCTCCAGAGCAGCAGAGCCTTTGATAGCCCTTACCCGCAAGTATGCACGCTTCAAATGGACAGAAGACTGCCAGAGATCCTTTGAGTATCTAAAAAATGCCCTAACCACCATCCCACTGCTTGGACATCCAGATATTTCTCAGCCCATGATACTATACGCCGATGCCTCAGATAACGCAATTGGTGCTTGTTTGGTCCAACCTGTACTAGAAGATGAAACACCCATCCTACCAAACATTCCAAATGAGAAACCCATTGCATTCCTATCCCACGCATTGTCAAAGTCACAAAAAACGGTGGACCACCACTGAGAAAGAAGCATATGCTATTCACTATGCAGTACAAAAGTTTGACTTTTACGTCAGAGGAACTAAACTCATTATAAGAACTGATCATCAACCTTTGGTTAACTGGCTCACCAAAACACAAGAACAGCCAAAGAAGTTACAGACATGGGCAATGAATTTACAGTCCTACGACACCACTATCGAACATATCCCAGGCGAAATGAACACCTGTGCAGACCTCTTATCCAGGATTAAATATGATGATGAAACTGAAGTGAAAACAAATAGAGTCAAAAATGATGGCACATCCTCAGAGATTGACGATAATGCTAAAGAAATTAATGAAATTACTTCATCAAGTCGAAGAAGTACCTCAGATTCCGCCACTCAAGTAGAAGAAGAAAGCCAAGAGATGTTTGACATGAGAGTAGAACAAGCGAAAGATGCAGAAATTGTCAAGCTGCTCACATACGTGAAAGAAAACCCAACAAAAAGTAAAGATTTTACAGTACACCCAACGGATGGAATTCTATACTATATTGATCAGAAACAAGAAGGGACACTAAGAAAAGTCATTCCAGCACATCTAGTCCCAGAAGTATTGCTACAGTTTCATGATAACAACGGGCACATGGGAAGAGACAAAACAATTGATGTCATAAAGAAAAGGTATTATTGGCAAACTTTCTACAAGGACATTACAGAATATGTAGCCACCTGTAGAACATGTAAATTGAGAAACATGAAGCCACATTTAATTCCCCTTCAAGAAATGCAACCTTCCCATTACCCCATGCAAACAGTGAGCATTGACTTATCAGGTCCTTACCCACTCACCCAATCAGGCAACAAATACCTCCTGCACATAGTTGACCAATACTCTGTTTGGCCAGAAAGTTACCCACTCAGTGATGCCACATCGCAGTCCATCACGCAAATTTTTTTACAAGAATTCATTCCCAGGCATGGCTGTCCAAAACGAATCATTTCAGACAACGGTAAACAGTTTATAGGTAACCCATTTAAAGCCACCTTACACCAGCTGAATATTGAGCATACTACAACCACTTATTATTGCCCAAATGCAAATGGCAGAAATGAACGCATGCACGCCACCCTACATGATATTATTAGCAAATATATCAAGGGGAATCACCAATACTGGGATCTATACATTAACCAAGCTCTTGAAGCCATCCGAGTAAACGTGAATGATACCACAGGAATGTCACCATTTTTCATGCTATACGGAAGAGAACCAAACTTTCCGTTAGACAACCTACTTCGCCCACAAAGAAAATACATGGGAGAAGACCCCATCGAAATAATCCTTCAAGAAAAGTATAAAGCTCACCAGATTGCACAACGAAATACGCAGAAGGCATTTCACAAGAAACAGAAACAACATGATAAATCAGCCAAGCTACCAACATACAAAATAGGAGACAGAGTATACTACAAGAAACATGTACGCAGTTCAAAATTCGATGACCGATGGTTAGATGGCTACAAAATCATGAAACAAACTACGCCTGTAAACTTCATTATTTGGAATGAAGAGAAACAACACCAAACAAAAGCTCACGTAAAACAAATAAAAATTGATAATCACCGGCCCATTCCGCCTCTGACGACAAATACAAGACCAGTCAGAAAAGCCACCCTAAATTATAATCCATCCAGCACAGATTCGTCTGACATATCAGAGTCAGAGACGACAGACTCTGAATTTTACCAAGACGACCACATACCCAGACCACCCACAGAGGAAATACATCGAGCAAGACAACAACGAGACTCGTCCGAAAGCGAAGAAGATATCCCACCACTTGAATTGCGTAATCGACTCCAGGACAGAGACCTGCGCATTAGAAATGAAGAAATAATGCCTCAGACGTCACACGATGACAACAACCAAGCACCTTATATCCACACTCAAACTTACTCCCACAGTGATAAATCGTCAGCTGATACCTATCACACCCCCAGTTCAGGCAGTTCTAGTTTTAACACTAGTGAAAACCAAACACTGCTATACCACAAGAACAAGATTGCTCGTTCAAAACAATCAGATCCTGAAGAAACTATACCCAAGCAGATTGTTGAACCATATACCAGCGATCTTTATGGAGACGAAACAGAACAAGACAGCACAGCTTTGTCAGACCCCAACGAACATAATGACAGAAAAATGGTAGAATTATACCAACAAGAAACAGACATTGATACAGCTAGTTCCATTGAAACCAGTGATGCGGATAGTACATTATTTGTACCAGTCAGCTCCAGCGTCAAACGCGCCTATAAAACAGAATCTGATGACTCAATCCCTAGCAACAAAATTCCGCGTATACAGCACAACTATATCAGACGAAAGATTCTGAAGAAACGCAATCATGTTCCAAAACCAAGCCGAGAAGTGTTAGCCTCATCTCAACTAGTCAAAAACAACAGTGTGCAAATTACTGTGCCCATTGTAACCGGTGCTAACGTTCAGCACAACCAGGTCAGAAGAAAAATCAAGGCGAAACATATACCTGCCTCAAAACCAACAGATGGTCCAGCCATACAAACCCTAACCACAGTAAAGCCATCACCGCATTCGTCAACATCCTCGGTGCCCCAACAATCAGCAAATGCAGTGTCGTCGCCTACCACACCAGTCACCACTGCTACTCAGTATGATCCTCGCCTAAGCAGTCGGGACATTGCAAGGTTAGAGATGGCAGAGAAACTGAAGGAACTACTAAAACTTTGCTGAGACACGCCCCTCAAGTCTTCAATGTACATGCCATCCCATGTACCGTCACCGCGAATGTGCACTTAATTTTTAACAATGTACTAACTCTCCCCATGTACTCTATTTTCAGTCTTGGACAGTTCAAATGACTTGCTTACAGACTAAGATGTCAAAGCCTCACTGAGAAAGTTATTTTTTTCCAGCCTTAGAATAATGATGCCCAGAAAGAAATCAAGACCAGCCCACGGAGGATTCTAGTTAGACATTTTATTTGGATTATTGAAATAAAGATGACACAGATGATACAATGTTCTTTGTTTACAGACACCCTTATTAGTCAGACAGTTTTTGATATTCAGAATGTTACACAACTTTACCTATAACACATGTGTCATACTATTCTGTTGTAACATTGATCTCTACTTTTGAAACGAATCATATTCCATGTTTCATTCACCAGACTTCTTGTCCTTGCAGATCCAGAGTCCTGTATTTTCATGCAGACACTGTACACCAGTAGTTTTGTTTTCTTACCCCATACTAATATTTCTTTGATCTATATTATGCTAAACTCCTTTATATCTATCACCTTGATCAATCATACTGTTCATACTATGACATCTCTCAACAGCACATAATTCATACCCAAAACTAGTATTGTAGGTTATGCTATTTTTCTCCACAGGATTATTTCAAATGTACATTATTATTTTAGACCCAGATGTATATTAGTACTGTCAAAAATTTTACTGCCTATCACAAATACCCCAATGACATTTGCGCATGCTGAATTTCTGCAAATGAAGAATCCCTTGAGAGCATTAGTATATGCTAACCCCAGATTGAACAAATTGCACCTATTTGTTGATGATGCCTTTGCCCATGTTAAAGAAATAGCATTTGCACATGCTGACCTAGCAAATGAAATACCCCATTACCGCATGATAACCACTAATGACACATGAGATGAAGAAGCAACAGGTTATGTATGATGAAGATGACATTTTATATTAAGGTGAAACTTTATGTTGTCACAGCTGAGATTTTGTTGAAATGTTGATGCACAAAATCCCCCACATTAACATTGGAGGAGGAATAATCTTAGTCTTTCGTGGTTACGAGATAAGACAAGGATATAATAGAATATTTGATGAATACCATGGAACAAATCAGAGCAGATGATTGTTGCACATATGAGGACCATATTTGAAGTCATTATTGAAGGATTATCAGTAGACAAGAGACATAAATGAATTATGATAATCCCATGGAACCACAGGTACTAAGGACACAAAATGGAGATTAAATAATGGAGAAAAAAAATAATGACTGAATAATTGCTACACCCAGAGGTAAAGGAAATAGAGATACATCCGCATTTTTGGAGAAGATATCTTTTTTTTTTTTTTTTTGATTTTTGCTCATTGCCTTTGTAATATGAACATTGTTGTATAACAAATGACTATTCCTTATCACGAATTACAGAATGTTGTAAGATAGTTAGAATAAATTGACAATGTACTATACTCATAACATACCCAGAATTACAGGAGAGAAAATAAATAAATGGTTGATGAAATTGGACATACTGAGATTTGCTCACCCCGAGGATATTGGATAAGAAAATAACGTTATCCCAAGGACAGACATGTCACAGATATAGTACATGGACAATTAATAAGGATATATTTCCAGTACAGAATAAGAGGAATAGGAAGGATCCACATTTTAAAATATTGGAGCACCATGAGCGATGAATTGGACTTATAAAGGAAATGGAAATGGTACACTGTATGCAAGGATAACCAGAAATAATATGGTTAAATAGTAGTCAGAGTGCAAGGAACTTTGTCTTATAAGAATATTGTAGATTCCTCACGATCAATTGAATATTTTTTCTTCCTTTCTATGTCACATTTTTTGAGTGATGACCCCAAAATTTTTTTTTCATCTCATATTGTCAAAAGTTCTTACATCTCAGTTAAATGTTTCCATAAATAATTGTTTGATGTGTTTTGCATAAATGTATTGCTAGATAAGGTACATAGGGAGTTACTAAGGATGAATTCTCAAGATAACAGGAGGACTAGAATAGATACAATGATATTGGTACACCATAAATGATACATTGGTGTTATAAAAAAAAAAAAAAAAAAAAAAAAAAAAAGGAGACAAAAATGGAGACAAATATAAATTGTATACAAGGATGCCTCGAGAGTGACAACATGGATACATATTGTCAAAAGTATAAGCAGTTGTCTTAAAAGAGAAAATAAAGTAATACGGAACCCAATGTAGAAAATTCATGATGATTTGGAAACTATATTTTTCTTTTCCCTTATATTTCATAAAATGATAGTAACACATTCGTCTGTTGGTTGCTGAATAATTTGATGTTTGAAAATTGATGTATGGTAAGTCAAAGAAGATCGTTGAAGAATAAATATATATATAAAATAATATTTCTAGGGAAGAGTTCACAAAAAAAAAAAAAAAAAAAAAAAAAATACTGTATTGACAGAAAAGAAGGAATGATTAGAAATAACTGACTAATGGACAGGATCACCACCAGACGTACGGATATTAGAGACAAACATCACATATTTTGAAGAAAAAAAAAAAAATGTAATATAGAACATTTTCTACAGTGACGGACTTAGAACGAGTTTATACACTTACCATTTGGAAAATGTCTATAACAAGGAAACATACAAATAAATAAATAAGGATAAGCCATGAGGTTTTAATGCTTTTATTGTGAAAAATGATTACTTATAAAAATGATGCTGGTTGTATTATCGTATGATAAATATGCATATTATGTTTAGAGATGTTTTCTACATGTAATAATGAGCAAGTGGCTCATTCACTAGAAAAAAAAAAAAAAAAAAAAAAAAAAAAAAAAAAAAATTTTTTAGTACTTGCAGGCTTTTAATATGGAGCAAATAACAGTACAGAAAAGAGATAACACCCCCACCACATCCAAGAGAATGTAATCAACTATATTTTTGAATGAAATGTAATAGATTATGATAATCCAGCCAAGTTCTGCAAATAAGATAGTTTATTGTTCATTCCCCAGTGTTGCCACTCGTCACATTTTTTTAGTGATGACCTTATGAGTGTTTTGCAGATTTTGTTAGGCAGTGTTGCCAATTTGTAAATTTGGTGAAAAATATTATGATGTGATGAATAAGTTACACTTTTTGAAGTTGATGTCCACTACTAGTTTTTTTTTACATAGCAGACGACCTCATATAGACATAGGACCCCAGTATAGGAATTAAATTAAATTTTTTTGGAAATATTTTTGGACTTAGAAAAATTTTTGAACTTTAAATTTTTCTGAAAATTTTTTTGAACTTAGAAATTTTTGGGGATGGATTTTTGTTATTGATAGTACTCAAATGTCTCCCTACGGGATACATTTGCAGGGCCCCGGGATCTGTATGTAACCGCGTATACCGTAAGTTTTCAGATACAGGCTATATTAACATATAAATTTTTATAGAAACAGAAGATTAAAAAAGTCTTGGCGCAGATGTTTAATTAAACCAGGTTAGCTTCGAAAAGCCACGCATTATTTTAGGCTAAGCTTCGCTTCGTAACGCCAAGCATTAATTAGGGTAGCTTCGCTTACGCCAAGCATTGGTCACGTGATTTTCCCACCAATGGTTAGGTCAGTCTTTCTTTCCCCGGAATGAACAAGAGACGAAGCCATTTTTTTTAGTCAGTAATGAATTTAGAGCGGTCGAGACAAGACGTAATTCTCTTTGCTCAGTGATATTCTATAGAGGAGATTGACTTCGCACAATTAATGCAACTGTGTAACTTCGAAATGTAGAATGTGATGATTTGTGAATTCACGAGAAACGTAAGTAGTGCTAAGAATTGCATGCAATAACTGTTAGAGCCCACAGTCATAACTGAAACGGAGCTACGCTCGAAAACTGGGTAAAGAATTGTAAACCCAGGCATATATCTGAACCTTTTACCAAGAATGAAGGTCCTTAAGCTGAGAGAAAGTCAAACTAAGGAATACTAATGAATAAGAGAAAGTTTGGCTCTTCATTGAAATGAAGAGATAAGAAAAACGTGAAATCTAGACCACATTAACAAATAAACGAAGGAACACTAGAAGGATAGAGGAGCCACGCCATGTTTTAGCAACTTGAAAAGATTACGAGATGCAATAAGGAATATTGCATCATTAAAATAATGCATTGACTTTTTATGCTTGTTTATTAAATGTCAACATGCTATTATGCAAATTTGGTGTGGTTACCATTTGACTTAACCCAGTTCTTGTTGGAAATTGAATAAACATTTGTTTCATTGAACACAAATGCTGTTGACGAATCATATGTTTGCAGTTAGCCATCATACCAATTATTAAAGGATCATGCCAAAGCTAATCGTTGCAGGCGCAACACAAATAATAACCATATGCTCTAAAAATAAAACATCATAGAGGATTGTCCCCGAACCTGGTAAATTCCTGTAAGTCTGTAGAGAGAAATCATCACCTCTAGCAGGCTAGCTAGTAATCAAAATCTAATACTCTCGAGTTAAACAGCAACCCCCACTACCCTGCCCGGCCACAATGACCAAACACTGCACAGATACTGTCAGTATGACCAAACACTGCACAGATTCTGTCAGTATGACCCAACACTGCACAGATACTGTCAGTATGACTAAACACTGCACAGATACTTTCAGTATGACCAAAAACTGCCCAGATACTGTCAGTATGACCAAAAACTGCCCAGATACTGTCAGTATGACCAAACACTGCACAGATACTGTCAGTATGACCCAACACTGCACAGATACTGTCAGTATGATTAAACACTGCACATATACTGTCAGTATGACCTAACACTGCACAGATACTGTCAGTATGACCAAACACTGCACAGATACTGTCAGTATGACCCAACACTGCACAGATACTGTCAGTATGACCCAACACTGCACAGATCCTGTCAGTATGACTAAACGTTGCACAGATTCTGTCAGTATGACCCAACACTGCACAGATACTGTCAGTATGACCTAACACTGCACATATACTGTCAGTATGACCCAACACTGCACAGATACTGTCAGTGTGACCAAAAACTGCCCAGATACTGTCAGTATGACCAAAAACTGACCAGATACTGTCAGTATGACCAAACACTGCACATACACTGTCAGTATGATTAAACACTGCACAGATACTGTCAGTATGATTAAACACTGCACAGATACTGTCAGTATGATTAAACACTGCACAGATACTGTCAGTATGATTAAACACTGCACAGATACTGTCAGTATGATTAAACACTGCACAGATACTGTCAGTATGACTAAACACTGTACAGATTCTGTCAGTATGACCTATCACTGCACAGATACTGTCAGTATGACCCAACACTGCACAGATACTGTCAGTATGACCCAACACTGCACAGATACTGTCAGTATGATTAAACACTGCACAGATTCTGTCAGTATGACCAAACACTGCACATATACTGTCAGTATGATTAAACACTGCACAGATAGTGTCAGTATGATTAAACACTGCACAGATACTGTCAGTATGGTTAAACACTACACAGATACTGTCAGTATGATTAAACACTGCACAGATACTGTCAGTATGATTAAACACTGCACAGATAGTGTCAGTATGATTAAACACTGCACAGATACTGTCAGTATGGTTAAACACTACACAGATACTGTCAGTATGGTTAAACACTACACAGATACTGTCAGTATGATTAAACACTGCACAGATACTGTCAGTATGATTAAACACTGCACAGATACTGTCAGTATGGTTAAACACTACACAGATACTGTCAGTATGATTAAACACTGCACAGATACTGTCAGTATGATTAAACACTGCACAGATACTGTCAGTATGATTAAACACTGCACAGATACTGTCAGTATGATTAAACACTGCACAGATACTGTCAGTATGACCAAACACTGCACAGATACTGTCAGTATGACTAAACACTGCACAGATACTGTCAGTATGACTAAACACTGCACAGATACTGTCAGTATGACTAAACACTGCACAGATACTGTCAGTATGCCTAAACACTGCATAGATACTGTCAGTATGATTAAACACTGCACAGATACTGTCAGTATGGTTAAACACTACACAGATACTGTCAGTATGATTAAACACTGCACAGATACTGTCAGTATGATTAAACACTGCACAGATACTGTCAGTATGGTTAAACACTACACAGATACTGTCAGTATGATTAAACACTGCACAGATACTGTCAGTATGATTAAACACTGCACAGATACTGTCAGTATGATTAAACACTGCACAGATACTGTCAGTATGGTTAAACACTACACAGATACTGTCAGTATGATTAAACACTGCACAGATACTGTCAGTATGACTAAACACTGCACAGATACTGTCAGTATGACTAAACACTGCACAGATACTGTCAGTATGACTAAACACTGCACAGATACTGTCAGTATGATTAAACACTGCACAGATACTGTCAGTATGACCAAACACTGCACAGATACTGTCAGTATGACTAAACACTGCACAGATACTGTCAGTATGACTAAACACTGCACAGATACTGTCAGTATGACTAAACACTGCACAGATACTGTCAGTATGACTAAACACTGCACAGATACTGTCAGTATGACTAAACACTGCACAGATACTGTCAGTATGACTAAACACTGCACAGATACTGTCAGTATGACTAAACACTGCACAGATACTGTCAGTATGACTAAACACTGCACAGATACTGTCAGTATGACTAAACACTGCACAGATACTGTCAGTATGACCCAAAACTGCACAGATACTGTCAGAGCGACAACAAACACAAGACTAGCTAGATGCGTAATCACTGGGGCGTAAAGTGATATATTAGGGCTATAAAAAATTAGAGACGCCTACATGTCAATTCCCGTCATCACAAATTTCCCACCAAACTGGTAATCTTTACGTGGGGCATTCCGGCAGGGGAACCTAACTGGTCTTTTCTTCCAAATATTCTGCATGCGGCGGATTTTTTTTTTTTTAAGCGAAATATTCTAACTTCTTTTGTGTTTTCGGTGATAAAATTTCCGGAATTTCCCCCACTAATAATAGCAGTTCGGGTGAATATGAACAAGCGTCTCCATCGTATATTTATCTATTTATCCAGTCAAGACTCATTGCTTGTCTTAGATGAAGCTTCTATGAATTCGTGTGACAGTTTCCGTGTCTTTGTTTTACTTATTAAGCAAAATGTAAATGAATGTGTGTGTGTGTGTGTGTGTGTGTGTATGTATATATATATATATATATATATATATATATATATATATATATATATATATATATATATATATATATATATATATATATATATATATATATATATATATATATATATATATATATATGGATTTTCCCCGTGTTTGTCATGAGCTAGAGAGCGAATGGCTGCTGGAATGGAAAGTGCATGATTCAACCCACGGGTTTGTGTACAGACTACATGAAGACAATGAAAGTTACACGGCCGTTGAGACAAAACACCCAGTACATGTGCTTGAAATGCCACGACTATCTGAAAACGACCACCAACGAGCCATTGGTATGTTGGAGACCGGAATGAGCTCGCGGGCCATTGCCAGAAGGATGAATTGCCACCACAGCACTATTGTACGTCTCAATGAACGTTACGGAACCACTGGCAGTGCCCGGGATAGACTTCGGAGTGGTCAACCACGAGTTACTACCCCTGCGCAAGATCGTCAGATTGTGCTGAGTCACCTAAGGAATCGTTCTCTCCCGGCAAGTCAAACAGCAAGAGCAATAGTGGGTAGACGTGGGCAAGTCTCTCGAATGACAGTCATATGACGACTCAGAGATACAGGCTTTACTGCAAGACGACCTTATGTTGGGCCAAATTTGACTCACAGACATCGTCAGCAGCGCCTGCAATGGGCAGAGCAACATGTCAGATGGACCAGACTGCAGTGGAATGCTGTCCTATTCACAGACGAGAGCAGATTCAACATATCCTTTGCTGATGGACGTATGCGGATTTGGCGACGGTGTGGAGAGCGCTTTGCAGATTGCTGTGTTCGTCAGCACAACCGATTTGGAGGATTCAGTTTTTACCATCACTTGCCTCTTCACGTCTTCCGTGGAAATGTTAATGCTGTGACATATCGAGATGAGGTTCTGGGTGCATTGGTTGCTCCTGCGTTCACAAATTATCCAGACTTGCAGCTTCTCCAGCAGGATAACGCACGTGCGCACACCGCATGCATTACGCAGCAATATCTACAGCAGCAGAACATTGTGACGATTGATTGGCCTGCCCTATCACCAGACATGTCCCCTATGGAACATCTGTGGGACGAGCTTGGACGCAGAGTCTACAGGCAAGGTTCTCCAGCTAATCTGCAACAGCTCGAAGCTGCTCTTACACGTGAATGGGACTTGATTCCCGGGATTTCCTTCAGAGACTTGTGCGTTCTATGCAGAGCCGCTGCCAAGCTTGTTTGCAAGCACACGGTGGACATACCAGATACTGAGGATAGTGTGAATGAATTTTTTTATTGGTTGCATTTTTGGTTTTCTCCCTTGCCTGCACAGAATGCAATGGATTTCATAACAATCAAATGTACAAATTAATGACCAGCATGGCTTCATAGGAAAATGAATAAAGATTCCAAATATGTAAACTTGTAAACACTCTGTTCCTGGATTATATAGGTGGTGCGTTTTTAATGTGCTTTAGTATATATATATATATATAGGGCAGGCCAATCAATCTATATATATATATATATATATATATATATATATATAGAGAGAGAGAGAGAGAGAGAGAGAGAGAGAGAGAGAGAGAGGAGAGAGAGAGAGAGAGAGAGAGAGAGAGAGAGAGAGAGAGAGAGAGAGAGAGAGAGAGAGAGAGAGAGAGAGAGAGAGAGAGAGAGAGAGAGAGAGAGAGAGAGAGAGAGAGGGAAAAAAAAGCAGAAGAATGAGGGAGAAGAAGCAGGAAGTAAAAAGATGAAGAAAAATAAAGGAAGAAGTCAACGACAATGAAATAAAGAAAGAAGAAAATGGAGAAGAACTACAGTTGGGAACTTGTGACCCACACGGTGACACAATGAATGAGTCATTGTTGGGATGTGTCGTCCGTACGACCCCTTCTAGAGACCAGAAATAATGGTGACCTACCTGAGCTGGATGAGGGCAGAGACGTCACTGCATTCATGGTTGCTGGACCGGTTGTTGTCTCACTTGCTTCCACGTTTAGTGGAGTGCTGGATGGCGCGCTTGGTTGGACGACCACACCCCCTGAAGGCGTGGATCTCAGCCAGTATGGACATCTACTCTGTACAGGCCGTGTCGGATTATTTTCATGAGATTCGTCTGTAGATACAGCTGCATGGAATCGCTGAACATTATGGCTGGCTATCTGTCTTTCATGTCGTTGTTGACGCTGCTCTGTTCGGATGGCAGCTTTATCTTGCAAAAGGCAGCCTGTTTTCTTGCTCCTAACTGGTATCTCGGTGATATTTTTAGCGTCGAGACAACCACTTTTGCCGCGCAGTAACGCCCTGTACCTCGCCGAAACTTTCTTCTGTTTTGCGGGTTCCCCTTCTTCCGGTGACGTCTTTTGACTTTCGTTTATCGAAGAGCTAGGCGCCGTGACTAAGACGTCTTTGTTCGTATCGTCCCGACAGGTTTCAGTTGGTTGGTTTGAGAACTCCGCAGGCAAGGAATCAATGCAGGCGCACAACTCTGAATCATTTGCTGCTTTGTAGCTTATATTGGCAATGGTGGCTGCTGTGTTATTTTGTCCATTTAAAGTTGTCATAGCAACCGAACGGGTGGCAATTTTGCTTACTGTTTCTGATTCAGCGTGTTCATTTAGGACGATCACTGGACCAGCCGGCTGTGTATACACCATCTGCATCGTGTCCAGTTGCCATTTCTGTTGCTTACAGTCTTTGGCTCTCATTGTGCGGGTCCGAATTTTTATTTTATTATTTTTGCCATCACAGTTTTCCTTTCTGAGTTTTCTTTTCTCTTGAAACACAAACTGTACAAGGGCAGGGTCTTGTCGGCCACAACGTTGTTTCATTTTGTTTCGAAGACATCTTATGGCTTTGCGCACTTTTGTTCTGTCCTCACTTTCTGCAAAATGCTTATGTGAATTACGTTTTTCTTTGTCGTTGTAGGACTCTGCTAGCAGTTTGCTCGAGCAAGACAGCCATGATTCCAATTTTCGGCTGTATTTTATGTCCGTTGACATCCCTGGAGTTGATGGATTATTTGGAGTATGTTCTGTCTTTGCTGCGGAATCTGGGTGACACGATTCTGCGGCCTTATGTCCAGACGTTACAAATGATGAATAAGCCAATGGCTGTGCTGCTACGGATGCCCACGACCTGTGATTGGCTGCGACGTTCATCGTACTATGTTGCTGGCTTCTCAGACTGCGGTACGCCGTCGTTTGACAGCTTAAGTCACGTGTAGAAACATCAGCCAGTAACTTCCTGGCGTTTCTGGCAACAGATCCGCCATGCTTGCTTTTCACAATTTCTGTTGCTGCTTCCTTAATCAGGCCTTTTGGACGCCCCATTTCCACTAAAGATGGCCAATCAGTGATATTAGTGTAACAAGTCTTATTCAAACTGAAGACTGATGGGCGGACGTTAGGCTGGAACAGTTTTGAAGCATTATCACGGTCACGCTGTTTACGAGTATGCTTCAGTTTTTGGACAAGAAGTTGCTGTTTAGTGTCCTTACTCTCACTTTTGACTTGCTTCTTTGGGTCTGTTACATATAAATTTAGTAAAGCTTCTGCTTTGTGTTGGTTGCACCTTTTCTTTCCTGTCATTTTTTCATTTGCAGTTTGGTTCTTGTTTTCTGTGCAAGCAAGAACTTGAGATTGTGCATGACTTTGGGCATTTTCATTCAAAGATATTTCTGTTGCTTGCGGAGACGGGGTCTTATTTGCGCTGGACGTGTTGCATATTTTATTTCGGCTGGTGCCTGCACGTGGTGTTTCAATAAACTTTAATTGCTGGTGTGTTTCAGTTAGTGTTGACACACTGTCATCTTCTCTTTTACGCCTAGCGCATCTTTTCCGAAGGAAGTCTATTTTCTGAAGCTGTTCGGAACTGCGATCAGAAAATATAGGCTTGCTGTCTTTTTGTTTTCTACTCCGTTTAAGCTGTGGCCCTTTAAGATTAAGAAATGCATAGTTTAGATAAATTTAAGTGCAGGCGTGCATGAATCGTGTGTATTCTACTTCAGATCAATAACACTTTTATACGAGTTACAGTTGAATGGTGTGCAACATGTTACATGAAAAAAACTGGTTCACGAGTTACAGATGAACGGTGTTCAATGTTTTTTATTTTTTAAAACTTGTACACGAGTTAAAGATGAACGGTGTACAATGTTTCTTATTTTTAAAAAAAACTTGTACAGGATTTACAGATGAACAGTGTACACTATTTCATATTAAAAAAACGTGTACACGAGTTACAGATGAACAGTGTACAATGTTTCATATTTAAAAAACGTGTACACGAGTTACACACTTAAACAATGTATGCTATTTTATATAAATAAAACGTATACACGTTACAGACAGGTACATGTACATCAGTTATGTATAGACTATGTTATGTATGTGGTGGTACGCAGACACATAGATTTGTATGCAACATTTAGGTGATGTGAAAGTACTGGAAGCATTAACAGCAACAAGAATAACAACAAATCATATGTTTAAGCCAGGCTTTACAAATACCAGGGAAATAATTTGATTATTGCTGCATTAGGACTATCGCAGTGGAGTGTCGGAGGAGACACAGATAAAAGCAGGGTTACTCCCCCCTCTTCTCGGCATGACGTTAGATGCAACATTGGGCAACCTCATATTGTTAAACAGAGTGTCACAGAAGTCACCATTGCCAACAGCATAAGAAGCACTTTGGGACATACTTCTTAAAGGGAGACCACACACTGTGGTGGCCTGATGCTCCATAAGATTCGCAAAAGCAAGCGCGCGAACGCACGCGCGCGCGCGCACACGCACACACACGCACACACACACACACACACACACACACACACACACACACACACACACACACACACACACACACACACAGAGAGTTGTAATGTAACATACGTCCGACAGGTCGGGCTGGTGGTCGCCTTGCCTTCCCTTTGCATGGCTTCTTTCCAGGTTTGGAGACCTTGCTGGGAGCGTTAGAATTCTTCGCGTTTAAGTTGTAGTCCACTTCAGAGTTACCGGCCTTCAGCGCGGTTGGTGCTTGACGGACATCAGCACTGAGTGTGGGGTGATCTGTCCGAGAACACAAACATAGTGATCAGATGTTGCAAACGTGATTACATAGTTGGTTTTGTATGTAAAGTTGATACTGGAATAATACTTGGATTTGTACACAATAGAAAATGTTATGTACTTTACTTTTACAGTTGTCTAGTGAAAATCGCTTCGTCATCTTTCCAGGCATTACGTCTTTCTGGCAAACACAGCATATTTCTATTCTTTGATTCCGTGGTGGTCTCTAGTTTACCATTCTAGCTTTCTGTCTTCATTTATCTCACATACAAACACACCTTGACTGTTGCTCCACAATCTGGAATGGTTGCTCCATGTCTAACACAAAAAAAGACTCCATTCACTTCAAAAGCGTACAGTGCGTCTAGACTCTGACAACTGCCAAACACAGTGTGTAGATCTATATAAATATGTCAAAATACTGCCCCTAAGAAAGTGCCTTCTGTTCAACAAAGCTAAATTTGTTCACAAAAACCTGTCACAGAATGTTCCAACATATCTATGGCCAATGTTCAAACACAACGAAAGACGCAGTCAACGCCTTAACAAAATACAAGTGCTCAAGCCTACGCTTGACTTATTCAAGAAAAGCTTAAGCTTACTCTGCTGCTCATCTTTGGAATTGTCTTCCACGTGATCTAAAAACAAACCCAGTCCCATTTCGTATCGTAGACTTGTCGAATACTTTATGAGTTCTGATTACCTGCCCCCTAATGTGATTATTTTTCCGAACAATTGATATAATATCGAATGTAGGTTTAATGTTGGTGTTTGTACTTGTCAACATATTTTATTTCATGGTAATATTTTGTACTTTTCAACATATTTTATTTCATGATTATAATTATATACTGTGAATGTGAGTATGATATTACTTTACTTTTACAACGTTGAATTCCTTTACATTGATGGGTAAAATGTATGTCAGAATAAAAGAAATCAGTATAAAAGATGAGAGAAAAGAAGGGCAGAATGTCAGACGGGCCTGCGTGCCCAATTCTCAATCTTTTGAAAATAAAGTTCGTTCGTTCGTTCAGTCTGTTCTTTGATTCAGTGTGGTCTCTAGTTTACAATTCTAGATCTCTACCTTCATTTCTATTATTTGACTCCGTTGTGGTCTCTAGTTTATAATTCTAGCTCTCTACTTTCATTTTTATTATTTGACTCCGTTGTGGTCTCTAGTTTACAATTCTAGATCTCTACCTTCATTTCTATTATTTGACTCCGTTGTGGTCTCTAGTTTACATATGTAGCTATCTGTCTTCATTTCTATTATTCTGTTGACTATTTTCCCGTATTTTGCCATAGATTATTGCCCTTGAGTTTGTTGCATTATCAACCAAAACAAAAGAAAAACAAGAGACGATCCCTTAAACGTTATAACGGTTCCCACCACGCATGCACAGTGACAAGAAGCTCCAAGTCTATATAAAACAAAGACTACCCAAGATGACATAAAACATTGACGGGCTGAGGAAACTATTAACGAGCACGACGCACAAATAAAAGCTCTAGCCATCAAATAATTATAGAACCACCATTACTATATGTGGCCGTATGATCACCACCATAGCATTTATTCGTGCTAGAGTCTATATAATAGAACCGACCATTACTGTTATAAGAAAACCAGCAAGCAAGATTTTTTATAAATAAAGGAAAAATATACGTCACACACTGAGAGCAGGGTGATGTGTGGAAATAAGGTAGCTAGGTCAATTTTTGAGACGACTTGCGCTAAGATTTGGCGGGGGTCACTATGGAAATAGATGACGAAGATAAGAATAGCTCTGCTGGAGAAAGGCTTTGACCAATGGGAAGCGGCAGCTACCGAGCACCAAAAAAAAAACCCCAGCGGTAGAATATATTTGCAGAAAGCACATGATAGAGTAGAGTCCAGCATCAAGACGTGTATATGAACAGTCTTGCTACCAAGTTGAGGTTATCAACTAACAAATGAAATATTTCAGGATTCATCTTGTGTGTCTGAAATTGCAGAAGATAAATACGAATGCATATCAGAAAAATCTGTACATACAGATTTTATTCTTCTAATGTACTCATGTAAGTAGAAACCATCGAAATATTTCGTTTCTATTTCAGCTCAGTTAGGTGAAATGAGACCTAGAGATTAAAGAAAGAAGCTAAGAAAGTTATAGAGAACCAAAATGAAATGGATAGAGGAGGAAATAAACTTTAAGGGAACCTACTGAAAGAATAGCGAACGAAGAGATTATTATAGCCAAGAAATTGGAAGAATATAATGAGGAAGAAAATGTTATGAGCCACCCTGGATGTTTTAGGGATGGATGATACATGGTACCTGATAAGTAAATTTGCCAATACTGTATGTTATGTAAATATGCATATAAGACGAAAATCACTTGATGATATGCAACCAGTTCAAGTTCAATAAACGTTCCATTGTTATCGAACCAAGGCTGTTGGATGATTGTATGCCAGTTGATTACAGTTAGATGTATTGTGCCCATTTCATGCATCTCTAACACTATACTCTCCAACTTGTAACATCATAAGAGGGATGAACAAATCTGGTCACCTTTTAAACATAACCCAAGGAATTCTAAACTCTGTCGGGCTTCAAGCCAGTAAAAATCTAAACTTGGAGAAATAAAACAAAAGAGGAGAAATATAGAGAACTAACATAAATCGGTTCCAAAGGTTGTTACAGCCGGGAGTTGTAGTGAGGATAAGCTCTCACTGCAGATAAATGCTTCTATGGCACGCGCCTCAAGCAGCCTCTGACAACCAAGTCCAGCTCCCGGCCTTCACGTGTGGCTCAATTTGAGCCCGGCGGAACTGTTTTCACTGACGGGAGAAGGATAAAAGGCGAGCGACTGGCGCCTTAAAACCAGCAGCTTCGGGCAGATAGGGCTCGTGATCCTTGGTTGGTAGCTTATCTGAGAGAAGGAACTCTGAATTCAAACCACCGCTGCCTTGCGGGAATATCCATTTATGGAATTGGCTTCGGTAGTAATCCCTGAGGATAAATCCGGAGTCGGAGTCCCTAAGGCAGTCTAATGTTGATTCGACATTATTCTGGCAACTCCTGCGATGTGGCTGGTACCAAACTGTATCGGCTACTGCCGTTTAGGTGAAATGAGACCTTGAGATTAAAGAAAGAAGCTAAGAAAGTTATAGAGAACCACTGCGTGGAGAGGGGGAACATGCTGATGCCAACGAAGAACAGCTTGGAAGAATATAATGAGGATAAAATGTGCCCATGCTCGCACCCTGGATGAGGATGGATGATACATGGGGACCCTATAAGTAAATTTCGGCAAACACGGGAGAAGTTAGTAAAGTTGCCGGTTATAAGACGATTTTGCCCACTTGGCGTAGGGCATGCAACCAGGGGCTACTTCCGACAGTGGGAGAGGTTCCATTTGTTATCTCAACCAAGGGCTACCGGATGATTCAAGCTGGGCAGCCTTCCATCAATAAGGTGTATTGTCCCCACTTTCCCTGCATCTCCCAACATATGCATGGGGATTAGGGTCAAAACCCGAACTGTGGATTCGAAAAATTTGTTTATCAAAATATAATACAGACGAGACATAAGACCCTGATCCAATTACAGAAAAGTACAAGAACACATGCCCGCACATCCAATGAAAACTAGATTTGGAGATTTAGCCAGTGGGAGGTTGAAGAGAAGCAGTCGGGCTTTGTGCAGGTCCAAAAAAACTAATTGTGAGAACATACAAGGAAGGAGAACTACCAGAAATCACCAAAGGTTGTTAGCCGGGAGTTGTAAGGATAAGCTTCTCACTGCAGATAAATGCTTCTATGGCACGCGGCATCAAAAGCCTCAGTATTACCTCCAAGTACCAGCTGCCCGGCCTGGGAGAGCTAAATACTCTCCAAAGGAAAATAATCACATGACGACATATTGAAGAACTATAAAAGGCGAAGCATGGGCGCCAAGTATATACCACTGATGGAGGGCTGTCCAGGCAGTGAAGAACGGGGCGCAGGAGTTTATGTGGTCTATCCAGACAAAGAAAATGAATCCACCTGTTCACCTACTGGAATATTCTGTTCAAACTATGCTGCTGAAGTACAGGCCATAAGCATTGCTGCAGGAATAATAAATAACACAATAAGCCAATGTCAGCAGGTTGTATTCCTTACCGATGCAATGTCAGTTCTGCAAGCCCTCAACAGTGATAAACTGCCAGAATTAAACAAAGTCCTATGCGAAGTAAATATCAAAAGAAGGGTAGTGCTACAGTGGATACCATCACACTGTGGCATACCAGGAAACGAGAGAGCAGATATGTTAGCAAAAGAGGGGCAACACAGGAACAAAAAGAACAAACAATCACATTCCAGGAAAAGAAGACCCTTATCAAGGCCATCAGGAAAATTGATCAACAAAGAGACAACTATCAATATCTTGATCGAGCAAAACAGGTGATCCTGTTCCGTATGAGAACAGGACACAACAGACTGAACAGTCACTTATACAGACTGAGATTGGTCCCATCACCCCTATGTACGTGTGGACAGGCAGCACAGTCAGCCGAACACATCCTGCAAGACTGCCACATGCTTAGTCAATTGCGAACTGAACATTGGCCCACAGAGACGCACATCCACACAAAGCTGTTTGGGAGTCTTGAAGAACTTTCAACCACAGCAACATACATCCAGAAAACCGGACTTCTTGTGTAGACATTTCTAAACAACAGCGAACGAGAAGAAGAAGAAGAAGAAGAAGAATAGAAATAAGCAAACTCTCAGATTGGGATGCTGGAATGTCCGGACTATGTTGACTGGACTATCCGAAAACCTACAGGACGTAAACGATGTAAGGAAGACAGCCATAATTAATGATGAGCTTAAACGACTTCAGGTGGATATAGTTGCACTTCAGGAAACGCGCCTGGCGGACTCAGGAACGGTGAGCGAGAAGGACTACACATTTTATTGGCAAGGGAAAGATCTTAATAAAACTAGAGAACACGGAGTAGGTTTTGCGGTCAAAAAATCGCTAACTAAAATGGTTGAACCAGGCGAGTATGGATCAGAACGCCTGTTAACGCTCCGCCTGCAAACTAGCACAGGTCCCATCACCCTTGTCAGTGTGTATGCTCCTACTCTGTACTCTGCCTCAGAAGCTAAAGATGAGTTCTACGAGAATCTAGCAGCAGTCATCAAAAGCATACCTAGGCAAGAACAGCTTGTTCTCCTTGGTGACTTTAACGCTAGAGTGGGTGCCGATAATGTTTCATGGCCTTCATGTCTGGGCAGGTTTGGTATTGGCAAGATGAATGAAAATGGACAACGGCTCTTAGAGCTGTGTGTCCACCATGACCTCTGCGTGACCAACACCTACTTTCAGACAAAACCCCAGCATAAGGTGTCATGGAGACACTTCTCAGGCCACTTCTCAGGTCTGTGCTCTCCACGCGCTCGTACCATAGTGCAGACTGTGATACAGATCACTCCTTGGTTTGCTGCAAAATCAGAGCACAACCAAGAAAACTCTATCGTGTCAGACATGAAGGGAAACCACGCATTGAAACCAGCAAGATGTCAGACCCTGTCATGATCGCTCAATTTACTGCGACCTTCAAGAAAGTGCTCAGCAGCCCTCAGCATGGTGATACTATTACAGAGAACTGGGAGCATCTACGGAACACCATTCAAAGTACTGCACTTGCCACCTTTGGTAAGAAAACGGCAAAGTCAAATGACTGGTTTGATGCTTCATCAGATGTGATGGCACCTGTCATTGAAGCTAAGCGCAGTGCTATGAATGAATACGTTCACCGAGTGCTAGAACCCTACAGATCCTGAAGGCTACGAGAAGCAAAGTTCAACAAACTGCTCGACGCTGTGCAGACTATTGGCTCCAGCTCAATGAGAGCATCCAGATCGCAGCGCAAACAGGCAACATCAAACAAATGTATGACGGTATAAAGAAAGCACTTGGCCCCCAAAAAAGTAAGACGGCACCGCTAAAAACCATCAGCGGAGAGAAGCTAACCGATAAGGGTAAGCAGATGGAGAGGTGGGTCGAGTACTACTCTGAGCTTTATGCTAGAGAAAATACCGTTACGCCTGCAGCCCTTGATGCTGTCAAATGTCTGCCAACTATGGAGGAGCTGGATGCCGAACCAACATTAGAGGAACTCAGCAAGGCCATTGATAGCTTGGCCTCTGGCAAAGCACCAGGCAGTGATGGGATTCCTCCTGATTTAATTAAATGCTGTAAGAGCACGCTATTACATCCCCTGCATAGGATGCTGTGCCAGTGCTGGGAAGAGACAACTATTCCTCAAGACATGCGAGAGGCCAAGATTGTAACACTGTACAAAAATAAAGGAGACAGAAGTGATTGCAATAACTACAGAGGCATCTCTCTTCTTAGTATTGTTGGTAAGGTTTTTGCCAAAGTCGTCTTAATGCGACTACACAAGTTAGCTGAGCGCATATATCCAGAGTCACAGTGTGGATTCCGAGCTGGTAGATCAACAACAGACATGATCTTCTCTGTCCGCCAGCTTCAGGAAAAATCAAGAGAGCAGAAAAGGCCTTTAAATATCGCCTTTATAGACCTCACAAAAGCATTTGACCTGGTTAGTAGGGATGGACTCTTCAAAATCCTCCTGAAAATAGGCTGCCCTTCTAAAATGCTGGAAATGATAAAGTCATTCCATGACGACATGAAGGGAACAGTCCAATATGCTGGAAGCACGTCACAGCCCTTTGACATACGAAGTGGCGTTAAACAAGGCTGTGTTCTGGCTCCGACCCTCTTCGGGATCTTCTTTGCCTTACTCTTGAAACATGCATTCAGAGATGCAGCTGAAGGAATATGCCTTCACACTAGGTCAGATGGCCGTCTGTTTAATCTTTCAAGGCTGAAGGCAAAAACAAAAATCAGAAGGGTCCCTATAAGAGACTTGTTGTTCGCTGATGATGCTGCAGTCGTCACTCAAAGCCAACAGGAGCTTCAGAACTTGATGAATCGCTTCACTAAAGCATGCAAGGACTTTGGCCTCACAATAAGTCTAAAGAAAACGAATGTGCTGAGTCAGGATGCGGGTGCTGCACCAGTTATCACTATCGATAACTATGAATTGGCAGTGGTGCACCACTTCACATACCTAGGGTCTACCATCAATGACAAACTCTCACTGGATACAGAAATCGACAGCCGCATTGGGAAAGCTGCAGCTGCCTTTGCCCGCATCACATCGCGTGTTTGGGGAAACTCCAAACTCACAATGAAGACCAAAGCTGCGGTATATAATGCCTGTGTCAGCAGCACACTCCTATATGGCAGCGAGACCTGGACGACCTATGCTAAGCAAGAAAGAAGGCTCAATACCTTCCATTTACGGTGTCTACGCCGCATCCTCGGCATCTCGGGGAAAGATAAAGTGACAAATGTCGAGGTGTTGTCACGTGCTGGCCTTCAAAGTATGTATGCACTGCTTAGACAGCGCAGACTTCGCTGGCTTGGCCATGTTCGCCGCATGGAAGATGGTCGGCATCCCAAAAGATATCTTCTACGGACAATTAGCAGATGGCAAGAGAACAGTTGGGCGACCACAGCTGAGGTTCAAAGATGTGTGCAAGAGAGAGATATGAGGGCACTGGACATGGATCCAGCAACATGGGAGGATGAAGCTGCCGATCGCACTAAGTGGCGATGCTATTTACGGCGCCACCTCAGATTGGGCGAAGAGAGGCTCACACAACAAGCAGAGAAGGGGAGAAAACGTCGAAAGGAGCACCAGGAAAATAAGCAGCTGAGGGCTGTCACCTCAGGGGCGCATTCCCATAGTCAGTTATGACTGAAGGGGCTATTATTAACGTAAATCATACTAAGAAAACGGTTACATCTAGCAACTCTCTCAGCAATACATAGATGGATCAGTAGATAATGCAGTTTAAAATAGATACGACGGTATATTTCTGATATTAAACATGAGTATAGAGAACTATGTTATGTAGCAACAGGGATATATATTTTCAATCAAATTCGAAGAGAAGAAGCAGACGCACTGAAAACAGCAGCAGAAGTCCAAATGGTAGATTCCGGCCATGAGGGCAAGTCATGTTTTTCACAGTGTGTAATATATTTTGTCCTCACTTCCCCCGCTCTAGCAATGGTTAATATCCTTTCATTTTCCACTAGGTCATTTTGTGTTTTAGCACCTACTTTTCTCAAATATTTAGACTATAAATGACTAAAGGCCTTGCCCGTTGGTTGCACGGGGAATCTTTAAATAACCTTTTTTTTTCAAACATAAAATTAAATAAACGACAAAGTAACCAAAGCTGAAATTCTTGTTTAAATATTAATCCAGTATTTATTTCAACTGTGTGACATACCTTTATACAACAGAATTTCCTATCTACAGTACTGTTGATCAAATCTGTTGTTGACTACTTTCCATGCCATGATTGCAAACTGTCCACAATCTTCTCTCTTTGTCGTCCACTATCACTTTTTCCTTCTATCTTTCCTATTGTCACGATATAGTCCAGCTTCCTTGTCATAACATGCCCACAAGAAAATGGATTGTTTGTTTCTAACGTGACGAACTCATTTCCTTTTCACCTTGGCTTCTTTCAAGACATCCCCATTTGAGCTGGCCATGTTATATTTAACATTCTACTGTCAAACCACATCTCTGTGGCATATGGTGCTTTTACTACTTGTTTACTAATTGTCCATAACTCACTTCCGTATGTCAAGATTGGTCCTATATAACTCTGAAGAGCTCTCTTTCTTACTTCCACCAAAGAGCTGTTGCATAAAATGCTTTTCATTTTAAATAAAAGACAGATTTTACTTGGTATATAGTACACATCACTTCTGAAATACAACATCCATCCGATTTAATAAATGTGACCAGGTATTTGAATCTATTGACCTGTTTTAAAGTGTTCAATTTACTTTGATAAAGTATTCCGTAAAAGTCGTTTTCTTCCAGATGACTATAGCTTCTGTATTTTTTTGCCATTAAGTCTAAACCGTTATCTTAATTTTCTGCCACTTCTGTAACAACTATTTCCTACCACTCATTTTCACTATTTACCATTAAGAGTGTCTCATAGGCGTACCTCAATTTAAGTATATTTGGTCCACCCACTGATATTTCTGGCATGTCCTCTATGGATTTCGTTTTTTTCTTTCACTGTGCATATTGAAGACATCAGATGACAGCACACACCCCTGTGTGGCACTTTGTTTTTACCTGCTGAAGTGTTCATATTTCGCTGCTAATTCTTACAGCAGGTGTTTGTTGCCAGCACATGTTCTTTATTATTCTCAGTCCCTTGCCATAGATGTTTTATAATTATACAACATTATTAATATTAGCAATATAAATTCTTAAATATTGTTTTTACATTTTTATATTCCAAACGTATTTGCTTACTTTTTAAAAGCTGTGCTGTAAAAGTAAGAAAATCTTAGATTATAAATCACATACAACCTTTAATTTTATAATAAGCTGCTAACTTCTCTTTAAAGTTTAAAATAATCATAAAATTATTTCCATAGGCGCACAACGTTGCTGGCTTAATTACCGCGTAGCAGAATTTAATTTTTGTTATTTTCGGATTTGTTTAGGACATCATATCCCCAAAACCTATCAGCGTGCCGAGTTTCAGATTTCTCGGTAGTCTAGATTTGGTCAAACAATTTCGTGTGGATGGAAAGACGGAAAATACGCCAAATAATAGATGATCAGTATTTCTTAGTTTATTTAGTTTCGGTCTGGGAAGTTACAAAGTATAGCCTACTGGGTCAAAGTTTCTTATTCGAGGGACACGGTAAAATACAAACCGAATTTTTTTAAATTATATAACCTTGGTTAGGTTTAAGATACACTAGTACCTGGATTGAAACAAATTTAGACTGCTATAGCCAAATTGTATGGTATTTACTGGCCTGGAAATTTGCTGATCCAATGTAGCTAGACACAGTAACTTTGCTATAAAATATTGCCTACTTTAGGTAGCAACTAGTGCTAGACAATGTAAGCTACATTTGCTAGAATCTGGTTCAGTGTTACTAAAACCTATGATCTACTGTTGTTTACTAAGACCTACTGGTGCTAGAATCTGTTAAACTCTCTTGCTACAAAAAATGACCAACTGTTGCTAAAACCTTCGATCTACTGTTGTTTACTAAGACCTTCTGGTGCTAGAATTTGTTAAACTCTCTTGCTACAAACAATGACCAACTATTGCTAGAACCTATGATCTACTGTTGTTTACTAAGACCTACTGGCGCTAGAATCTGTTAAACTCTCTTGCTACAAACAATGACCAACTATTGCTAGAACCTATGATCTACTGTTGTTTACTAAGACCTACTGGTTCTAGAATCTGTTAAAATCTCTTGCTACAAACAATGACCAACTGTTGCTAAAACCTTCGATCTACTGTTGTTTACTAAGACCTACTGGTGCTAGAATTTGTTAAACTCTCTTGCTACAAACAATGACCAACTATTGCTAGAACCTTCGATCTACTGAAGCTAAATATCATGACCTACTCGTATAAAACAAGACCGGCTTGTGTTAATTACTTACTGTTGCTAGACGACACACACCCCGTGCTTTCTGAATCACCTCCAGTGCCAGCCTCTGTTTCGCTTGTTAGAAAATATTTGGCCTTAGACATGTATCCATTGTTCCAGCCGACCTGCAGACATGTTTTCATCCGTTTGAGAAGGTTGTCTGCCATGAAGAAAAATGCACTGTTCGCCAATCGTCCGATAATCGTACCAAAATTTGTCAGAGCATTTTTTATTTTCCGACCCTGCTTTGGCAGGATCGTCCGTGATGCCTGCCCGCGTCCAAAACCAGATATTCCAGTTGTCTTGGAGCTGCTTTGATTACCCTTTTTCTGGCGAAATTTGCCCATTTTTGACAAACCAGAGCACCAACCAGTTATTGATGTGGAAGGTCGAACGGTTGATTCTGAAAAGGAAAAAAAAAACTTGAAACCGAGCACAACAAATGACGTAGTTACGTGAAATATGCCCAACTGACGAAGACAGCAAGTCAACGAAACTAAAACACAAACAATGACGTCATCGATATATCATTTATTTTTACGAGGCACTGGGCAAGGGGGGGGGGGGGGGGGGGGTTAAATTGGCTGTTTGTCCTTTCAATTTTTACTTTCACAGAAAGGTGATGGCGCCGTTTGGATGGTCCCCTGGTTCGATTCCTTGAGTCTATCATTTTAATACGTGCAGTCCGGATAAGTAGGAGTCATTGGGACCACATAAAAGACTGCTGCTTATCGATAAATATAGAAGAGATGTTAAGAATAGAAACAACTAGAGAACTGCATAATCTAGTCAAATAATATTTCACGAGAATAAAAGCTAAAATATATAGTAATTGGGAAGGTGAAGGTCTGATGATGTTCTTACAATACATATGACTTAGGGCAAGTGAAAGTCAATTAAATATCTAACTGGAAACACCAGGCCTTTATACCCCATCCCCCTGAATATTATTTTTGTTTGGTTTTGTTTTGTTTTATCTCGTTTGTGTTCGTTTCGGGTTTTTTTTTAACATGCAAGCAAACTCGGTAATTTTGATTTGCCCTATTTACAACGATTTTACAGATGTGATGCCACATCCCATATCGGCAGTTATTCATATTATTTGGAATTGGAATTACTATATATCCTAATTATAACCCAACACAGGTTGAACGGAATATTGTTCATCATTAAATTAAAAAAAAAGAATCCTGCTTATCAGGAATTTGTTCGGAGCTGGACATTCAGAATAAGAGAGAAAGTCAATAATAATTATTTTAACCATTTATTTACAAATGTTTCATGGTTTATTTAGCATTTATGCATCTTTTCCACTTTTCAAAAACAAATTAGAATCTTAAAGTACAGCATCATGTCATCTGTTTGAACAATAGACGCAAATACCAAAACATTTAAAACTACATAATCAAACACAGTTCACATATTTTTTAATCACAATCAGCATCAGCAAGTGTACATCAAAATCTTAGCATCGAATCTTTGAAACCGTAACCACAGAAGACATCAAAATCTTAGCATCGAATCTTTGAAACAGTAACCACAGAAGACATCAAAATCTTAGCATCGAATCTTTGAAACAGTAACCACAGAAGACAAATACTGAAACAAAATAGCAGTTGTCAGCATCAGCATGACGTAGCACACAATGTTTTTTTTTAATGACTAATGTGTATAACATCATGCTGGTCTCATAAAGATTTAAAAAAAAAAAAAATCAGAACTATCAATGAAATCAAAAAGTGAAGCATTATACAATAACATTGACAGGGAATTGGAGACATTGCCTTAAAGGGATAAACAAGATCTGTAACACTGCAAGGCTTGGTCCGCATTTGTTGCTGGAATCTGCGTAGGTAGAGAAAAGGTAATGATGATTGAATTTAGTGGAGAAAAAAATAATAAAAATAAAGTGAGTTAATTTTCACTTCCACGTAAATAAAAAAAAATAAAAAAACTCCTTGTGATCGTGCTTTGAATCTTTATATTGTTTATGTCTGTCCAAATATTGACTAAGACTTTCAACTCATAAAGTAAAGGTTCTCTATGACCATAGCATAAAGTTCCATAACACATATGCTAACACCAAAACATGAAACAAGTACACTAGACGGGTCCCTATCACGTGTTATCTGACCTTAACACAGGGTCTTTCGATGTTCCTTTGATCATAGTGGCTTATGACCAGTCGCTCATAGTGGCTTATGACCAGTCGTTCCAGTGGCTTATGACCAGTCGATCATAGTGGCTTATGACCAGTCGATCATAGTGGGTTATGACCAGTCGATCATAGTGGCTTATGACCAGTCGTTCCAGTGGCTTATGACCAGTCGATCATAGTGGCTTATGACCAGTCGATCATAGTGGCTTATGACCAGTCGTTCATAGTGGCTTATCACCAGTCGTTCCAGTGGCTTATGACCAGTCGATCATAGTGGCTTATGACCAGTCGTTCCAGTGGCTTATGACCAGTCGATCATAGTGGCTTATGACCAGTCGATCATAGTGGCTTATGATCAGTCGATCATAGTGGCTTATGACCAGTCGTTCATAGTGGCTTATGACCAGTCGATCATAGTGGCTTATGACCAGTCGATCATAGTGGCTTATGACCAGTCGTTCATAGTGGCTTATCACCAGTCGTTCCAGTGGCTTATGACCAGTCGATCATAGTGGCTTATGACCAGTCGTTCCAGTGGCTTATGACCAGTCGATCATAGTGGCTTATGACCAGTCGATCATAGTGTCTTATGACCAGTCGATCATAGTGGCTTATGACCAGTCGATCATAGTGGCTTATGACCAGTCGATCATAGTGGCTTATGACCAGTCGATCATAGTGGCTTATGACCAGTCGATCATAGTGGCTTATGACCAGTCGATCATAGTGGCTTATGACCAGTCGATCATAGTGGCTTATGACCAGTCGATCATAGTGGCTTATGACCAGTCGATCATAGTGGCTTATGACCAGTCGATCATAGTGGCTTATGACCAGTCGATCATAGTGGCTTATGACCAGTCGTTCATAGTGGCTTATGACCAGTCGATCATAGTGGATTATGACCAGTTGATCATAGTGGCTTATGACCAGTCGATTATAGTGGCTTATGACCAGTCGATCATAGTGGCTTATGACCAGTCGATCATAGTGGATTATGACCAGTCGATCATAGTGGCTTATGACCAGTCGTTCATAGTGGCTTATGACCAGTCGATCATAGTGGCTTATGACCAGTCGTTCCTGTCCGTCTTTCTTTCACCGCTGAGCCTGGTGCCCTTTACCCGGTCACAACCATTTACGGACTGGTAGATCAGGGATGTAGGATAAAGAGAGAGGGATAATACCTGACGGTGAGAGACAGCCATATCCTTAATGGATAATCAGGATCCTGTTTGGTTCCCCTCTCTTTATCTAGCGCATGTCTGGCTCCACGAATACCGCTTGTGTACGGCGGTGGCCACATCCAGGGCAACAGTCTTGGCTGACTGGCTAAACTACATGAGTGAAGTAGGTGCAATCTTACTCAAGGGAATGTCCATCCCTCGTACACAAAGACTGAGACGGTGAGTGAGGCGGAGGAATCTAAAAAGATCTATGCCTCACAAAGCGAAACAGCAAAGTGCGTGGCGCACTAGAGGCGTGTCGGACATAGAAAAATACAACGGCTGGCCACCGTGGAAGAGACTGGGGCCTTACCATGTACATCCTAAAGAATGTAATGGAATCACAACAAAAAAAATAACCGATATGTGGAGAACTCTTGGTCCCTTGGGGAGAAATCTACTGTACATAACAACAGGTAAGAGGCAACTCCTCTAATGAGTAGGGAAGTACATAATGACGAGTGTTCCTCAAATTCTTTTGAAAGGAAGCATTCTGAGAAAGACCACCTAAAAACTAGTAGGAGGAGCCTAAAAATAGGAACATGGAACGTTAGAACTCTAAACGGAGAAGAAAAGCTATATAATCTAATTTTAGAGGCAACAAATATGAAACTTGATATACTGGGAGTTGCAGAGGCAAGATTACTAGATACAGACTACATAAAAAGAGACCAATACACGCGTATACACTCAGGAAGAGAAAAACACGAAAGAGGAGTAGGAATATTAATAAAGAAGGAATTCGAAAAATATGTATGTGGATACTGGACACACAATGACAGAATGATGTTACTGAAAATGACAGCAAAGTCATTTGACATATCAATCTTACAAACATATGCGGCAACTAATGAACACAGCGAAGAAGAAATAAAGGAATGCTATGAAGAGCTGCATGACACACTTAAACCAGTAAAACCTACAGATGTGTTGATAGTAATGGGTGATATGAATGCAAAAATAGGAAAAGGAAAATACACGAAAATAGTAGGACGGTATGGACTTGGGAAAAGAAATGATTGATGAGACAGACTTATCCAGTTCTGTGAAGAAAACCAACTGGTTATAAGTAATATCGTTTTTTGAACACCACCCAAGGAAACTATACACATGGAAAAGCACAGGAGATGTAACAAGAAATCAAATTGACTTTATCATGATAAAACATAGATTTAAGAACAGTGCCACAAGCGCAAAGACACATCCTGGCGCTGACATAAATTCAGATCACAATCCGGTCGTCATCAAAGTAAATATAAAGCTACAAAGAACAGGAAACAGAAGAAAGGAGGAACCCCAAAAAGAAATATCAGAACTGAAACAAAAACATATAAAACAAAAATATCTTGTCGATGTCAAAAATAAGAATGAACAGTTACTGACAGAAAGCATGGAAAAGTACAGAAGAGAAAACCCATAAGAAAAAGTAACCACAAAATGGGAATGTTTAAAAACAAGAATACAATCATTCCTTAAATTTCCCCGACAAAGTGTTCGAAGCATCTAATAAAAGTTGCTGTGTCCATTCATCTGTGCCCGGAAATTGAGTTCCCAAGTAATTTGGGGTAAGTTGTGAACATATATTTTACAAAAGTGAATGTGACATGTTACTTGCTAATTGGTTATACAAGTCATACGAGGCTGGCAACCTCAACATAAGAAAATAGTACATTCATAAACCACTATAGCAAGCGCTAGTGATTGCTTCTTGCTAGTCGTGCAGGAAACCGACAGCAGAGGTGGCCCCAGACTCCGAATGGAGCAGTGAGTAATTGAGTTAGGATTATATCACATGTGCACAGCGTGTTGTTGCTGTCGTTTTTGACGGTTTCATAAGACGTAAATCTATTTAATATTTTTTGATGATCTAAGGTAGAGAACTGTATGTTAACTCCCTGGGACAGGTTGATTGGGGGTTATGTTCCCTTCGTTTTATTCATTGTGTTGACCTGTCTTAAGTCGGGGGTTAGCTGTTCTCAGATCTGTTCTGTCTACGCATGCGCGGTTTTTTTGAGCGCGAACGGATAGACTTCCGTCAGGGAGTGATGATCTGGGTTCTGACCGGACTAAGATGTCCGTAGTACTTGTAGCAAAGTTAGATTTTGCTGGGGAGGTTATGAAATCCGTGTATGTATTAACCGTGTGAGGTCAAGCACATGTAGGCCCCTGACTCTATAAATGATGATGATGAATTATGTGCAGGGAACTTAACGCTACCTCCCTAGATCTCACACGGTCACTATTTTGGCTCTAGTGTCTGGTGTATGATGTACCTAGTGTCTAGGGGAGAAATGAAATGATGGCACACAACACAAAAACACTTTAAGTTTCTATGAGGAAGTGAATAAAAACCAGTGGTTAAGTGTTTCTTTAAATCGAATATTTTTTGTACAATTTATTTTGCCTGTCCAGTCATATCTTTGGACAGGTCTTTGAAAATGAGGACAAGATAGTTTACAGAAAAGATCAACTAAAATTGTGTGGACAATCTGCCCAAATAACTACAAAGTTAATATATGTCTTTCCTGTTGGAATGTTCACAGCTTACACTTTATTCATCTAATAGGGAGAGTCACTGTGCATGAGGGGCTGTATTATCATCATACCCCATCAACTTCCTGAGTATGATTTGAAATGCCAGTGTTATTTAAAACGAAACTGTCAGATATACCCAGGTCTTTAACATATCACCTGGGGTTTCTTGTTGAATGATAAGATAGTGTGTAGTTGCAGAAATATCGATATCACATCACACGCCCAAGCTCCTGCTGTTATCTCTTGACAGCATACATGAATTGTCGGAGACTTCTTGGCGTTATCGTCACTCCTCAGGTTTCCTGTTACCAGCTGGCAACAGGAAATAAAACCTCTGCAACAAAAGGACACCCTGGCCTTTTATATCTGATCACTTTTGATATTATTTATTTCCCTACTGTGATATGGGGTCAGCCTCGCGTGCATTTCAGGTGCACTCGCCCCTAGTTTTTCATGACTCCCACCTTGCTGTGACCACACCTCAGGTCCCTATGGCAGATACGCCACTGTACATTTACATAGTTTTCCTCAATAATGTAATGTGGGGTAACCACATTTCCTTTTATATATTTTTCTCTTTTTTTCTTCTTTTTAAATATAAATGCTTCAGGCATGTTTAACAGTGTTCATGAAACACAGAGGCTTACTAACATATTTCTAATGCAATACTATTCAAACATAATCATGACAACATACATTTCAATGCGAGGACTCAACAATGTCTGCTCCCGGCACGTCCTTCACTTTTTCCCAATAGCAGTATCTAACTTTGGTAGTGGGATTAAACATATTAAATTCATAAAGCATTCTTACCACAATATTCAAGAAATATAAACAAATGACGCTGACTTGCAAAGAAGTGGCCTCAGTTTCTTCTGCTCCGTCCAGACTGTGAAATACTTATTTAGTTATTTAATTTACTTTTAAATTTATCACAGCTGTTATCAGCGTATCTGAATAAAAGTTTTGTTCAACTGGCAATGAATAATGAAAGCTTTTTGCTAATATTTAGTAGCACTGGCCAATCGAAAGCTTGCGACTACCAGAATTCAAATGCAGTGTTTGAAAAACAAAAACAATTCCAAACATACTCTGCGTCTGGTAGTCGATTGGCCAGTCTGCTTTAGTTATGCCGAATACAAAAAGATGTTTCGTTTTGGATTACATTTTTCCTACCGCTCCCCTTTTCCTATTATACTCTTTTTACCCAAGCGAATTTGAATTTCCTCAATGCCTCTCTTCTAAGCTCGCGTCCCCACTATCGTTATAAAAAACAAGCAGGAACGACAGTCTGTCTGGTCGAGCGTCCGTAGACATTTAGTATCTTCTCAATAACTTGGCTAATTCTTGGACTACCATATTATTTAAAACACATTCTTGCTCAGTGGAATCTAAGCTATACTACCATATGATTTTTATGGTCAGATTCATATTGGTTTAGATTTTCAATTTTTGTCATAGTCGATCGTCAAATAAATATTTTACACAAGACCGCCATCTTTCCCTCTCTTTCATCTCGCTAGCATGTATTTTTCAAATAACTAACTTGTTTTTGTGACGTCAGAAACATTACCGCGAGGAGGCAATAAAATTGTCTGCGTGTTTTGCCTCTGTTGGCTTTGTCGCAGCGTGTATATATGCATGGCAGAATGTGTCAAGCGAAGCGGGGTGTTGGCGTGGCGGGTTAAGAATTGGCGTTAATAATTTGTATTGTATCGTGTAACACTACCAAAAAATGTAAGGATTGCTACTGATTACCAGCGTTAAAGTCAAAATTTTACGTTAATTCAGATAGTTATTTTGCGGCACACTTCCGCAAAATCGTTAATTATAAGGCTAGGCTGCAGAATGTATGCAGCAGATCTGGCAAAATGTTAAATATTGGTAGTACGTTTTCGAAACCGAAACTAAAACTCGTGTTAGATTTTTACCGTGGGATCGTTCTATAGGCTTTAGCACTGCACAAGAGACAGCGTTGCTGGCGTGTGAGAGCATCACCGTCAGACACAATAGGGCGGGTTTATTTATTATCATTTAATGACTAAAATCTTACTGAAATGAGCGATTATTCTCGCAGATTTTACTACACACCTCCCATCTTAAAAACATGCATTCATTTGCAGGTTATAATCTGCGAGATAACTTAGCTCAAAGAAGTCTTACGCGTTTTTCTGATCTTCATCATAAGTATGTCTGCTCAAAAAGTCTGCACCTACGTTCCGAGGGCCGGGAATATATTCTATCAGAAATGAGTATGGCTGCAATAATAAAGACCATCTCAATAATCTGGAATTTTCATGTTTGGCCTGTGACAGGAATACGAGAGGTGAATGATCCGTTTGGACCACAAATGTCCTGCCATATAAATAAATCTGGAATTTTTTTATAGCCTATATCAAAGCTAGACATTCCTTTTCAATTGTTGAAAAAATTTTTTCCGCCTTGTTCAACTTTCGGCTTGCATAAGCGACTGGGTTCAATTCTCCATCTTGTGAGGAGGACCTTTGCAACAATGTAGCGCCCAGGCCGACATTTCTTGCGTCACTACGCACGATAAATTCTTGATTCAAGTCAGGCAGTTGCAACACTGGCCTGCTTGTGAGTTTTTCTTTTAACTCCTGGTAAGCCAATTCACACTGTGTGGACCAATTTATTGTATCAGGTTGACCTTTGCGAGTTAAATCCGTCAGAGGAGCACATATAGAGTTAAAATGTTCAATGTACATTTGGTAGAAACCACACAACAGTAACATTTTGAACTCATAATGACCTTCCGAGGTGCTAAAGGCTAAATAAGGTCGAACCTCAGGCTTTACTGGAATTTGGTAATAGTCTTTGCTAAGATCCACCTTAGAAAAATATTTTGACTTGTTCAGCCTGGCAAATAGTTGAGTAGTATCAGGTAATGGATCCACCTGACCTTCTGTGACAGCATTCAGTTTCCTGTAATCTATGCACAGTCTATGTTCTCCCGATGGTTTCCGCAACAAAACCACACAGGAACTATTAGGAGACTCACTGTGAGAAATAATCCCTTCTTGTAACAAATAATCAATCTCCTCTTTCAAAGCTTTTTCCTTAGCGAAAGGAATAGAATAGGGCCTCATACAGATAGGTGCTGGGTCTAGTAGTTTCATATCATATTCCAACAAATTGGTGTGCCCCGGTTTATCCGTTAACACATCTGTATGTTTCTCAAGGATCTGTTGAACCTTCTCCTTCTGTCCTTTTGTCAGGTGATTACTGATCTTCACCTGTGCAAACGTTTCACTGGTTTTCAGTGGATATTCAAATGAGGAGAGAGGGTCATTTTTCATTTCGGTTGCAATAGACAAGGCCAATAGGTGTGTTCCTTCCTGGATTTGTCTGTCCAGATATTTCTTCAAAAGGTTCACATGATAGACTTTTTCCTTTCCCTTTTTGTCTATCTTATAATTTGTTATGGATACCTTTTCCAAAACTGTATATGGCCCTTGCCATCCGATCTGAAGTTTATTGTTGCTGCCTGGCAATAGAAGAAGCACCTTCTCCCCTACAGCAAGTTCTCTATCCTTCGCTTTCTTATTATAATAAGCAGCATGCTTTTTCCTGGCTTGTCTCAAATTATCATTTGCCAGTTTCCAACTAGTTTTTAGACGAGTGGTCAGTTCGTTCACATATTGATATGATGAGGTAACAGTCTCCTCTGCCTTCTCATCTGTCCAGGTCCTTAACAAATTACATGTGGACTTTTAATTTTTCATACTTATTTTTTATGGCACCCGTCAGGTCCTTTACATTAGAAGCTTTGTAGTGAGGACTTTTTTTTTCCTAGAATCATCACTCACAAATCGTCCACTACCAATTCTTTTCTTGGGGTTTTCTCCCCACTTTAAGTTCATTGTGAGAGATCTTCGCTCTCTTTTCGTTTCCTCCAGTTTATATAATTCTGATCGAGGGATTGTCAGTTTAGTCTGGGGTAAAACTACTCGTCGCATAGTGGCCATTCTAATACCTTCGAGTGAAGACTGTGTGTGAAAAGGGGGCTCCCATTCCACGTTGTCTACTTTATTACAATTATTTTTATTTCCAGGCCTAAGTTTGCCCCGTGGCATGTCTAGGTCCTGATCAATTTTCCCACTTGTGGGTGTTCCCTCATGAAATACGCCACATGCTTCTACAAAATTCTCAACAATGACCATCATATCTGGCCAGTAATATTTTTGAGCTACTTTTTGGCAGATGGTACCTACTTTCTTGTGGTCCCCATCTTTTCCAACATGTAAACTCCGTATTACGTCTGCCCTATACATTTTAGGAAGGACCAGCTGTCCATGACCAGCTGAACCAGTTCCGGCCTTCCTATATAACAATTTATTCTTTATGTAAAATTCTCCTTTTCTGGGAGGTGTATGGCAGGTACGCAATTTTTGAAAGCACTGCTTCAGTGACCTATCTTGAGCCTGTGCCTTCCTCATCTCCTCTGGATGAGTATTTATAGGTTCATCTTCTTCCTTTCTGGATTGTGATCGGGTCTGGACTGCTGCCAAGACCACAGGTCTCTTGGGATTTCCCAAGTAGACATAACGGCACCGCAATATCAGAGGGTAGATGGGTGCGTCTATCACTGCTGCTCTGATTATCCTTCCACATAGCGAGTTTTCACTGTTATCCTTGCAATGGGAAGTTTCATGAGTGGTAGGTCCTTGGTCGCCCCTTGTATCTCCACTGTTTCTGTGGTATACTGATCTGGGTTCACCAAGTGCGAGCTCTCGACGGCATCAAAATCTAAACCTGTATCATAAAGGCACCTTATGGTGACATCATTGCATACAACATCCTCACAAACTGGGGGGTGATAAGGTTCCTGCTGTCCAGCAGGTTTGTCCTTTACTTCCTGGTTCCCCCTTCTCATAGCAGCACATCCAGAAGGTTTACTTTTACAGAATTCGGTGTTATGGTTGTCCTTCCTACAATGTTTACACCACCTCTTTCCTTGGTTAAAAGGTTTTCTTTCATCATTCTTTCTGTCATTGAAATGTGGGGTTTTATTTTTAAAATCATTTCGAGGCCTATCAAAGTTCTGCTTACTTCTGTTATCAAATTTATTATAATTTTGAGGAGCCTTATGCTGATCTACTGGTTTCTTCTTGATGCCAGCTACCTCTGCCTGGGCTGCCTGATACCTCTCAGCGACATTTATGATCTCACCCAGTCTCTCCGCACCCTGTTCCATGAGAAACTTTCTCGTGTCTGGAGCCATGGACTCTCTCATCTGTTCAATGAGTATCATCTCTTTGAGATCTTGGGTTTTCCCCAAAGAAGCCCATTTCTCCATATACGTTTCCAACCGGGCGGAGAACTGGTGATAGGTCTCACCCGACAGTAGCCTGGCATTCCTAAATTTCTTTCTATAAAACTCTCCGTTCTTTTTGTATCTTAACAGAAGAGCCTGCTTCAACATGTCATAGTTGTCTTGGTCATCCCCGCTCATTTTGGAAAACACTTCATAAGCTGTTCCCCGAAGACCCTGAGACAACTTTACCCCCCATTTTTCTCTTTCTAACCCGTAAGTAGTGGCTAATATTTCGTATCTGCTTAAATACGACTCAATGTCATCATCCTTTTCCACAAAGTAATCTAAATGGAACCCCATGGCTGGTGAGGAGGCCCCCTGGCTTGCAGCTGAGTCGGAAGTGGAGGGGCTAGTTCCATTTTCAGGAGCATGGCCTTGCAGCTCTAACTCCCTTAGTCGTATCTCATGTTCTCTTTGTAATCTTTTATCTTCCCTTTCCGCCTCCAATCTCCTTTCTTCTTTCTCTCGTTCCACCTCCAATCTCCTTTCTTCTTTCTTTGTTTCAGCCTCAAGTTTCTTTGCCTCAGCCTCAAGTTTTTTCTCCCCCAACTGCAGCCTCTTAATCTCAGCCTCCCTATCAGCCTCTAATTTCTTAGTCTCCCAAGCATCTTCTAATTGCATTTTCCTTTCCTCAGCTAACCTATGTTCTTCCCTAGTAATAAGAAATTCAAATGCCCTGACAAGCCTACCAATTTATGTAGCAAAGTTAGATTTTGCTGGGGAGGTTATGATGTTATCCTAAAAAGAATGAAATCCGTGTATGTATTAACCGTGTGAGGTCAGGCACATGTAGGCCCCTGACTCTATAAATGATGATGATGAATTATGTGCAGGGAACCTAACGCTACCTCCCTAGATCTCACACGGTCACTATTTTGGCTCTAGTGTCTGGTGTATGATGTACCTAGTGTCTAGGGGAGAAATGAAATGATGGTACACAACACAAAAACACTTTAAGTTTCTATGAGGAAGTGAATAAAAACCAGTGGTTAAGTTTTTCTTTAAATCGAATATTTTTTTGTACAATTTATTTTGCCTGTCCTGTCATATCTTTGGACAGGTCTTTGAAAATGAGGACAAGATAGTTTACAGAAAATTGTGTGGACAATCTGCCCAAATAACTACAAAGTTAATATATGTCTTTCCTGTTGGAATGTTCACAGCTTATTCATCTAATAGGGAGAGTCACTGTATATGAGGGGCTGTATTATCATCATACCTCATTAACTTCCTGAGTATGAGTTGAAATACCAGTGTTATTTAAAACGAAACTGTCAGATATACCCAGGTCCTTAACATATCACCTGGGGTTTCTTGTTGAATGATAAGATAGTGTGTCGTTGACGAAATACCGATATCACATCACACGCCCAAGCTCCTGCTGTTATCTCTTGACAGCATACATGAATTGTCGGAGACTTCTTGGCGTTATCGTCACTCCTCAGGTTTCCTGTTACCAGCTGGCAACAGGAAATAAAACCTCTGCAACAAAAGGACACCCTGGCCTTTTATATCTGATCACTTTTGATATTATTTATTTCCCTACTGTGATATGGGGTCAGCCTCGCGTGCATTTCAGGTGCACTCGCCCCTAGTTTTTCATGACTCCCACCTTGCTGTGACCACACCTCAGGTCCCTATGGCAGAAACGCCACTGTACATTTACATAGTTTTCCTCAATAATATAATGTGGGGTAACCACATTTCCTTTTATATATTTTTCTCTTCTTTTTCTTTTTAAATATAAATGCTTCAGGCATGTTTAACAGTGTTCATGGAACACAGAGGCTTACTAACATATTTCTAATGCAATACTATTCAAACATAATCATGACAACATACATTTCAATGTGAGGACTCAACAATGTCTGCTCCCGGCACGTCCTTCACTTTTTCCCAATAGCAGTATCTAACTTTGGTAATGGGATTAAACATATTAAATTCATAAAGCATTCTTACCACAATATTCAAGAAATATAAACAAATGACGCTGACTTGCAAAGAAGTGGCCTCAGTTTCTTCTGCTCCGTCCAGACTGTGAAATACTTATTTAGTTATTTAATTTACTTTTAAATTTATCACAGCTGTTATCAGCGTATCTGAATAAAAGTTTTGTTCAACTGGCAATGAATAATGAAAGCTTTTTGCTAATATTTAGTAGCACTGGCCAATCGAAAGCTTGCGACTACCAGAATTCAAATGCAGTGTTTGAAAAACAAAAACAATTCCAAACATACTCTGCGTCTGGTAGTCGATTGGCCAGTCTGCTTTAGTTATGCCGAATACAAAAAGATGTTTCGTTTTGGATTACATTTTTCCTACCGCTCCCCTTTTCCTATTATACTCTTTTTACCCAAGCGAATTTGAATTTCCTCAATGCCTCTCTTCTAAGCTCGCGTCCCCACTATCGTTATAAAAAAACAAGCAGGAACGACAGTCTGTCTGGTCGAGCGTCCGTAGACATTTAGTATCTTCTCAATAACTTGGCTAATTCTTGGACTACCATATTATTTAAAACACATTCTTGCTCAGTGGAATCTAAGCTATACTACCATATGATTTTTATGGTCACATTCATATTGGTTTAGATTTTCAATTTTTGTCATAGTCGATCGTCAAATAAATGTTTTACACAAGACCGCCATCTTTCCCTCTCTTTCATCTCTCTAGCATGTATTTTTCAAATAACTAACTTGTTTTTGTGACGTCAGAAACATTACCGCGAGGAGGCAATAAAATTGTCTGCGTGTTTTGCTTCTGTTGGCTTTGTTGCAGCGTGTATATATGCATGGCAGAATGTGTCAAGCGAAGCGGGGTGTTGGCGTGGCGGGTTAAGAATTGGCGTTAATAATTTGTATTGTATCGTGTAACACTACCAAAAAATGTAAGGATTGCTACTGATTACCAGCGTTAAAGTCAAAATTTTACGTTAATTCAGATAGTTATTTTGCGGCACACTTCCGCAAAATCGTTAATTATAAGGCTAGGCTGCAGAATGTATGCAGCAGATCTGGCAAAATGTTAAATATTGGTAGTACGTTTTCGAAACCGAAACTAAAACTCGTGTTAGATTTTTACCGTGGGATCGTTCTATAGGCTTTAGCACTGCACAAGAGGCAGCGTTGTTGGCGTGTGAGAGCATCACCGTCAGACACAATAGGGCGGGATTATTTATTATCATTTAATGACTAAAATCTTACTGAAATGAGCGATTATTCTCGCAGATTTTACTACAGTACTTCTCTGCATTATCTGGGGGAAAGATAGTCTTCAGTGTGACTGTGATGTTAGTGATTCTCCCCAGAGTTATTCTGTTCGTCAAGAATGACGACAGTTGTTATTTGTGTATTTCTCAGATTCTGTCAAAGGTAAAAGAAACTTAATTATTATGCCTAAGTTGCAGAACATTTTGTGTCAACATGTGAGTAGAGCTCACGGTTCTTTGATATACAGAGTCCATTATGTGTGCTCGAGGTAGCCAACTAAGACTATTCGTCTAACTATATTGCAGAATCCCAGTGAAGAGAGATTATTATGAAAACCGTATGTTAGCGGTATATGTTTCGGCATGGATGATTATGCCTGCCTATGAAGAATACACAGTTTATCACATTATTATAGAGGCCCGATATTACGGCCGATATCTTTGAGCAGAAGATGAAGTGTCTGGCGTGTGAAGCCAGATGAAGTCTTGACTTTCATTAAACAAGTTCATAGACTTTGATATTAAGCAACTGGAACCGCCTTTATCGTGCGGGATATTTGTTAAAGGACTACCTGACGCGTTTAGTCAGGGGCCATGAGCTACAGTATGAACGAACGTAAATTGTCAAGCCAGCTCTACTAGCATCTTATACATGAGCTATGCAAGATTTATGATGCTTGATGTTGATAATCATTACCACACATGAAATGTCCATGATCCTTTGTGCTATTGACTGTGTCGTCTGTCAGCGTACTTTTGCCGTAATAAATGTTGAAGAAAAGTCATCTGCATTATCCACGTCTTTGACTTCTACTTGTGGTGGTGTGAGTTTGGTGTGTAGATGAATAAGAGCCTATACGACTTCGTGTTCACGATCTGCTGTTTCCTACACACACACCTTTACTCTCTACCACATCCTACTACGAGTACTACGCTCCTGAACAACATGTATGCTGTTTAGTGTGTGAGTGTATGCACTACACCCTGGCAGCGCCTCACGCTGCTGACCTAAATACACCGCAACACTGAACTGTCCAGGCACGACTCGACCTTACCCACAAAATAGCATTTTACACGTGTATAGTATCATTTTGTGAGAATACGTATCTTGTTAATTGTAATTCCGGCAAGCCATTGCACTCGAGCCGTCCAGACATATTTTCCCAATTTAAGTGACCAGAAAAATAACGGTGATTTCTAAATCATATTCCCCGAGTTATACTGTGTATACTGAGGGAGAATAATTATTTAGAGAGGCTAACATTGGTAGGTTGACAGCGAGACAATGCGCCTATTAATCTTCAGCTCACAAATGTACTTAGCAGAGGCGTTTGTTCTTTTATTTTTTCTAAAGTTCGTGGTTCGACGCTACAATACGGTTCTTAGACCAGACCAGTCTGAAGTAAGAATCTTCGCCACTATCTTGTGATTCAAGAAACTGGGTTCGCCACCAACTACCTACAGTGGACATGTTGTGAAGAAACCCACCTTGACTTTAGGAGGGAAGTTCATCTAGACGCCTCTAGAGAAGAGTCCTCGTCACAAACGACCTGACAATGACCCATTGCAGTACTCCGCCAGTTAAGTCTTTTTTGAAACAGGCGCACGCAACGGACAGTAATAACCATCAGTCCCCAATGAAGTCTCAGTGAAGACAATTTAAAAACCCTCTAAAGTCACTTTCATCCATATTTATTTCAACTTGTTAAAGACTAATTGATAAAATGTGAACAATGACTCGAAAATACCATTACTGCCGGAGAGGAAAAGAGAACGAACCCAATTATGTTACAAAGCCCACATCAAAGATAAGCATAAATGGGAAAATCCTGGAACAAATCAAGAACTTCTCATATCTACATAACATACACATTGAAAAAACTTGTTAATGCTATACAAGGCAGTCCTTGATCTGGAGTCAATAGGTTAAGATACGTAGAGGATGACTGATAAAAGTTAAGATACGTAGAGGATGACTGATAAAAGTTAAGATACGTAGAGGATGACTGATAAAAGTTAAGATACGTAGAGGAGGACTGATAAAAGTTAAGATACGTAGAGAATGACTGATAAAAGTTAAGATACGTAGAGGATGACTGATAAAAGTTAAGATACGTAGAGGATGACTGATAAAAGTTAAGATACGTAGAGGATGACTGATAAAAGTTAAAATACGTACAGGATGACTGATAAAAGTTAAGATATGTAGAGGATGACTGAAAAAAGTTAAGATACGTAGAGGATGACTGATAAAAGTTAAGATATGTAGAGGATGACTAAAAAAAGTTAAGATACGTAGAAGATGACTGATAAAAGTTAAGATACGTAGAGGATGACTGATAAAAGTTAAGATACATAGAGGATGACCGATAAAAATTAAGATACATAGAGGATGGTTAATAAAAGTTAAGATACAAAGAGGATGACTGATAAAAGTTAAGATATGTAGATGATGACTGATAAAAGTTAAGATACGTATAGGATGACTGATAAAAGTTAAGATACGTAGAGGATGACTGATAAAAGTTAAGATACGTAGAGGATGAGTGATAAAAGTTAAGATACGTAGAGGATGATTGTTAAAAGTTAAGATACGTAGAGGATGACTGTAAAAGTGGAAAGGACTGTAAAATGTCACTGCTGTGTTAATTGATACCAGGCATGCTCCAGTCTACCCAGCGGTACTGTAAATGGGTAACTCACTCTAGTCCTTAGTTAGGGAAGGCAAAGGCAGCTGTAAGAAGTAGTTTCCCTCTGAGGCTCCAGGAGGAGCAGGCCCTTAACTTGGTCAATTCAACCGACGCAGGATGGTGTAAATATGGAGTGAGAGTGTAGAGTGTTATAAACGCGAATGATGGACTGTTCGTATTTTGACCAATCTAAAGCACTCATTCACTCATGTCTATAAGGCACCAATGCAGACTGCTGGAATCTTTTCATACAGTTTATTCAGACGCACATACTGGGACAGAACGAATAGATCATAAGTACATGTTGACACATCAATCTTCAGGCATGAATAGTAGATCCCATGTCATGGAACATTCAAATATAATGGGTGGTACAAAACAGCATTCAATGTTGTGGTACATTATGGCCGCATCCCCTATCTGACTAAACGCGTCAGTAAAGGCGGATCGGTAAACAAATGAAGAGTTCGATGGGCGAACCTTCTTTCCCTTGCTAAGTTCTTAGGTTGCTTATATTCAATGTTTATATCATACTGTGAAACCACGATAAGGGGTTTTCATATAAATGAGATCTCCATGCCACTGTCCGAATAGTAAGATACACGACCCGTTCTCTGGACAGTGATCTATAATGATGACAGGAATACAAAAAAATGGCCTCCTTTCCTGAGCTTTCGCTCACTCGCCCAGCAGAAGAATAATCATCAGCCAAAGTTGATTCAAAACTTGAATAAGTATAACTTTCCAGAGTTACCATACAGTCCCTTTGTCAGAAGGTTACTTCATGAAGACATAAGCGCTGATGGAACCTGTCATCTACAACAATTTCTGTTTAAACGACCACCGATGCACGAAAATACGTTGCTTCATCTGGGTCTAACCATAAGGGGACCGTCAAAAGGGGGTGGATTTACCTTGAGTCCGAATAGTACATAATACAGTACATGAGGAGAGTCTCTAACACTATAATCTTGAACAAACACAATCTCCTACTGAAGAAATCACTTCATAAATCATTTTCCACTCTAGACATTGACAGACACTGACAGACACTGACAGACATTGACAGACACTGACAGACACTGACAGACATTGACAGACATTGACAGACACTGACAGACACTGACAGACATTGACAGATATTGACAGACATTGACAGACACTGACAGACATTGACAGACACTGACAGACACTGACAGACATTGACAGACATTGACAGACACTGACAGACATTGACAGACACTGACAGACATTGACCAGATGGCAGGGGCGTACTGAATGGTCGGCCAGTGGGGTAGTACCACAACAGTAGGGATCCCACTCTCGCCTTGCCTCCATCTAGCTTAGTCAATTGTCAATTAAGCAATCCTTTACTGCCCGGGGGCCCAGATCACTCTCCGTCCGTCCCTAACAGATAGCGTAGGACCAAGAAGCCTTGGCATGAGTTGTTAGAAGGCGTATCGTCCACCGGAAAGCTGAAGGGAAAATGAGTGAATGGTTGTTATAGCTGCTGGTTTGTCGGACTGTATCAATGTCAACCATCTAAACCTGTTTTGATTTTAGTTAATGTGTTCAATCACCTCTTTTTAAATGTTTTGTTTTGATTTTAGTTAATGTGTTCAATCACCTCTTTTTAAATGTTTTGTTTTGATGTTAGTTAATGTGTTCAATCGCCTCTTTTAAATGTTTTGTTTTGAAGACTTCACTCCTTTCCACACTAGGGAATCGTATCCCTTGAAGTTGCATTGACTCTGTATTTTATACTGTTCAAAGAAAGAAACGCAACATTATTGCAGTGGTAATGGACACCAAATTTCAAACTTGTACCAAAGTTTTATTTTACGGAATTAATGTTTCAATCTTGGCATGAAGAAACTTTCAGACCTTAACAATGAAATGATGTTCTTTAAATTTGGTTTGGACTTTTATTCTTTGCGACTGAGGCCTCCGTTTCAGTAAGGTGTATGGCCTCCTCTGGCCTCTATCAGAGAACGACATCTCCTTGACATGGTTCCGATTAGCCGTTGGATCTGTTATTGTGGGATGGCTGCCCACTCTTCCCGCAGTGCAAGAGACAACTGTTGGAGATTGGCTGAAGCCACGTCTCGCTGGCGGAGTCGTCTGTCGAGTTCATCCCATAAGTGTTCTATGGGGTTCATGTCTGATGACATGGCTGGCCACGGAATGGTCTGGACGTTGTTGTCAGCGAGGAACTGGGGGGTGAGTTGTGCCACATGAGGTCGAGCGTTATCCTGCTGAAAAATCGACCCTCGTGCAGCCAGAAGTGGAAGGACGTGAGGACGAAGAATTTCAGTGACGTATCGTTGGGCATTCAGGCGTCCTTCAATTTGCACCAGGTCACCTCTTCCCATGAAGTTGATCGCCCCCCCCCCCCCACACATCAGTACACCTCCACCACCATGTGGAGGAGCCTCATCAACGCTGTTCTGGGCGTAGCGCTTATGGACTCTGCGGTAAACTCTTCTCAGTCTATCGTGTCGCTGGAGCACAAAAAATGATTCATCACTGAACTAAACCCGTTTCCAGTCATTCCTAACGGTCCATTGACGATGCTGGTTTGAACACTGCAGTCGGTTCTGGCGATGCCGGTCCGTAAGAACAGGACCTCTGTAGGGTCTTCTAGCCCAAAAACCAGAGTCGTGCAGCCGGTTCCTGCCTGTTTGATCTGAAATTCGACGTGCTGCTGACATTGACTGGACTGTGGAGGACGCAGATGCAAGTCGATTGCTGAGGTGACGCAGCCGTATGAAGCGGTCTTTGGCAGGAGTTGTGACTCTGGGTCTTCCACTGCGCGGCTGGTCTGCCACTGAGCCAGTTTCTTGAAATCGCCTCCAAAGGCGACTAATGGTGCTTCTAACCACATTAAATTGTCTGGCCATTACACTTTGTGACTGTCCAGTCTGTAAACGTCCAATGATGATGAGTCGTTGTTCTGTAGTGAGATGAGCCATACATGCGCATTGAATTTTCAACTGAATTTATTCGAGGATCGTCAATCTTTTATAGGCATTCAATAATATGGTCAGAGAGTTTTGTGTTCAGTAAGTTTCACGGGATTCTCATGAACCTGTCACGAGTTATTGTCAAAAATGTTGTTTTGACCTTGACCTCTTTCATGACCTCACGAATCATGAGGTGAGTACAATTCAGGTAACCACGAGAAGTTAATGACCAGGTGGACACAGTCGATAGGTTGACTGATGTCCAATCAGCGAATATCTTTTATAAAAGTAACACCAAAAAAGTTGCATTTCTTTTTTTTAACAGTATACTTTCACACAAATCGCCAGATGACGCTTGAAAAATACATTCCTGAAAGACGTGGACCCATATAATTGATAGCAGCAATATAGACAGGCAAAAGCTGGTGAAAAAGATCACGATAGTAAAAATAAAACACAATAGGCAAGAAGTCTGTCACTTAAATCAACTGGTTTCTCAGGATTAGCAACATTGTGGGCACTTTGTAATGCATTGATAATCATATCTTTGATTAACCAAATGAGGCTAATGACAATCAATTTACTTCACATAATAAACAAAACACAACAGGAGCTGATAACAACACGATAAACTCATCATCAGCTGCCATCTCCACAACGAAGGTTGGCTGTAAAGGATCTCCAACGTCTTCTGTCTATTGTCTTGGTGGTGCACTCTGATAGACTCTTTCCTGTCCATCTCTTGATGTTATCTTCCCACTTATAGCGCAGGCTGTTATCCAACTCTTTTGCCAAGGCTTCGTCCAGCTGTTCCCAAAGCCCTTTTGCACTGGCAGGTGGAAACTTTATTGCATCTCTCTTCCCGTCCATATATATATATATCTATATATATATATATATATATATATATATATATATATATATATATATATATATATATATATATATATATATATATATATATATATATATATATATATATATATATATATATATCTATATGTCGCCGTGTGCGGAGCACAGCCGTTTAAAACAAATTATTAATACTATGAATAATGAAATGAGGACATAGAAACTTATGTATATCAGTTAGTGGTTATGTTAAATAAAAGTGTAAGCGACGTGACAGTACAAAGTGCAGACTTTTAGAATTCAATGTATGACAATGACGAATGAACAGTCTGTACGCAGTGACCGACAATAGTTCACGTTAGCAGTAATTCTCAAAATATAGTAAAGATAATAGAGCAACTCCTTCAATAAGCTAGTGATCACTAACTAAAATAGACTGAGAACCCCTCCAATGAACTCAAATCATAAACTAGTATAATCAGCAGAATTTAATAAAATAATATATCTTTCAACACGTACAGAATGGCGTGACAATTGGTAAGCAAAAAAATGTAAAACAAAAGCAGTAAGCTAATTGTAGACAGGAGGAGACAGAGAGCACCAGGACAAGCAGACGGGGGTCTGACGGCACTGTAGAAGACATAGATAGTGATAGAAAATAGTAGAGTGACTTTTTAGATTTCAAGTGTAGACACAATTTTAGCTATAGAAGTAGCAATAAGGAAGAAATCTCTCCAAGAGACCCCGCCGCCCAGCACTTTACACATTACATACTCTGTGCACGATTTCATTAGATAGGAGAGGTAATTCATGTTTATACGTTATTGGTCGTAATTGCTCACTTAGAACACTGAACAAGAAATTGATCTTAAGAGAAACGTCTTCTACAAAATAGCCTACAAAAGTTGGCAAACATCAAAAAGTACAACCTCCACGTCAGACTAAGGATAACAATTACACATCAGGTTAGAAGGAGAAGGAAAGCCATTGTAAATGTATTTGACTGAGCCCTACGACTGTAGGAACGAAACTCATCATAACTAGTAAATTGAAGCAGCCATCGATTAGAGACGAAGACAGGACAGTTCTTTCATTTTGAGAAGCTATTGAATTATGTGGATATGAAACTTTTTTTTTGTTGTAAATCAGACGACACTGTCAGAGATTTGTGAAAAGAACTTTTATCATCAATAAACACGCCTTAAAACGTTTTCCTGGATTTATTTCAACACAGTTCCTGTATATTCTTTGGTGACTTTTAATGCTACGTGTCATCTACGCTTCAGTTGTTATCAGTCGTAACAGTAAATGTGCCTGTGATTGTTGAAGTTCTCATCCTGGTGATTTGTGATGTTAAACAGTCGTGCTTATGAACGTTTATCTGATATAAAGACTTTTGTTACCTGCCAATAAAGAAAAGATACATGACCACAAAAACTAACTCAGTAGAAACAGCTGGAGAATTAGAGACCAGAACTTAACAAAGAAAAGACATAAATACCAAAAGAATAAAACTGTCTATCAAAGAATAAATTCTTCTCCAACATCAAGTGCCAAGAAACTTTAAGCAACACCAACAAGTTGCAGCATTCTCATCCGGAAGAACGAACCTGCTGGGTTGTCACAAATACACATAACGCTAGAGATTCCACTATGTGATCAAAACACGTGCCTCGCCAAACAAGTGACAAATTCAACATGTTTATTAACAAACAAGCAGTGGCCCTGCCCATATATATATATATATATATATATATATATATATATATATATATATATATATATATATATATATATATATATATATATATATATATATATATATGTGTGTGTGTGTGTTACAGGATGATGATGATGTCAGTGTTAATACAGATATCGAGCACATGTTGTAATGATGATGATGATGATGTCAGTGTAATGCAGTTATCAAGCGTATATTGTATTGATTGATGATGATGATGTCAGTGTAACACAGTTATCAAGCATATGTTGTTATGATGATGATTATTATTACGCTGATGATGATATATATATATATATTTCTAACATTTTCGTAATACAGTGTTGAGTCTGGGATTACATTTCGGTGTTGATTGATTTACTCAGGAATGTATGTGAAATTATGGTGTAAGAAGTTAGTAATCATTGTTGAGGATTAGTTAATGTGACAGCATGCATCTTCCAGCATGTGTCATATATATATATATATATATATATATATATATATATATATATATATATATATATATATATATATATATATATATATATATATATATATATATATATATATATATATATATTATATATATATATATATATATATATATATATATATTTATATATATATATATATATATATATATATATATATATATATATATATATATATATATATATATATATATATATATATATATATATATATATATATATATATATATATATATATATATATATATGTTAACGTTTGTCTCATACTGTGGAATGTAGGACCTACTCTTGTTGTAATCTAAATGTAGTTGAGCGGAAAGATAGCCTACACTAAATACCAGGTGTGTATCTGTTTCAACATTATGTGGCCGGGGCAGTTGGGGTTTGCTGTTATTACAGAGAGCAGAGTTGATAGACTAGCTTATACGCTAGAGGTGGAGCTTTCTCTCTAACAGACTTAGGGTTCTACCAGGTTCTAGGACAATCCTCTACGGTGTATTTTGTTAAGAGCAGTTTATAAGACATGATTAGTTTCCAGCAGACATTCCTTCCTTTCTTTCAATTATATGTGTAGCGAAGTATTTAATAGACGATCTCCTTTTTGTCTCAACGTGATTTTTATTCATCACAACGTATTTACATAATGTCATAAAGATTAATAGTATGCATATTTCGTTCATCTACAAATGCACATTGCTTTCATTAACATAGCATGGGGGATTTACATCAAGTTGGATCACTCTGATTCAACTCTTAGCCACTTGTCCCTTCAAATATTAGCTAGCGGTAAATGCATACTAGCAGTTCCTCAGAAAATTAAACCATTTTCTCATTTCCTGAAGAGCTTCATGTTCCACCAAACTATTAGTGTTTCTCCATGGCTATTCAAAGTCTATATTCTGCATCAAAGTACAACTTGCAGCCATTTTACTGTGTGCTGCGGGGGCAAAAGCTATCTCTCTTCGACATGAAAAGGTTATAAGTTATTCAATCACTCTACTTACTGCTTTCCTTGTGAGAAATAAATGCACAATTTAAACACTAGAGCTGGGAAAATACTAATTGAAAAAACTTCCTTTAGTATTATTTGAAATCCTCAAATTCTGCAGCATAAGAAAATGCGTCTGAACACTTAGGCTTCTAATCTGCAACTAAACTTCGGCCGGGAGTCTCTCGCTTGGGTTCAGCTCAAAATCTAGGTCAGCGTTGCTTCCCTTTTTATTTATCTCACGATTGGATAAAAAGTAATCCACGCTATTCTTTTTTTCTATGGTCCGTTCCTATTATAATTTTATGATTAAATTTTAACTAATTCCTATCAACCAAGCTATAGTCTGTATTTGTTATAAATGAAAGTTCCTAAAATGACGCATTCCCTGTCACAATTACTGTCCTCAGGTGACACGAAGTTTATTCTTCAACCGGAGGGTACCAAACGTTTACAAGAACCATGCGGTGTGACCTCTGACCTTTCAGGTCACATTTTTGTTGTGGAGGCCAGACGCGTGTTGTCAGCGACCCCCGATGGTTAGCTTGATAAGGTACTGGTCAGACCCGAGGATGAACTTCTCCATGACCCTTAGGCCGCTTACACACGAGCGTTTCTTGACGCGCGTTTTTCACGCGTGATGAATGAAGGAGTAAGGGATTTACAGGCTGCTCAGCAGAGCGAGACTGTCTGTAAATCCGTACTCTTTCATTCTTCACGCGTAAGAAACGCGCGTCAAGAAACGCTCGTGTGTAAGCGGCCTAAGGGCGTAGCTGTGGACAGTGAAGGACTCCTGTATGTTACGAGCCACGGCAACGAAATCAAGTTGTTAAAGGTCACGTGATGGTCAGCTGGGTCAGGTGGTGAAAACTGACCAATGTCAAAGGAAGATACTGAAGACGCAGCTGATTTAAAGCAACAGAGAGCGTAGGAACTAAAGATGTATGATATCAGACGCCAGTATGCCTGACACCCGACGAGGAGACGGTTTGAAGCAACCTGCGTCTTTGTTCGTGAGGTGTTTTTTTTTTTTTGGGGGGGGGGGGGGGGGAGTGGGAAGGGGATCTTGGCAGGCTAATAAGTAATAAAACCTATTCACTCAGGCATGTCGTCAAAGGCAGCTAAGTGGAGGTTGTGGAAGAAATTGGCAACCTCACAATGTAAGGTAGAGAACCACCACTGCTGGAGCATAAGATATTCTTGGGCGCAAATTTTCTGACATCAATGGTGGCTCTATACTCTGTGTGGATCATAACATGATGATGATGTTAACCTTGACTTTCTCGACACACCACACACTGTTTTCTCTGGTAAAAATTGATATGATATTTATATCATGATATCTGTGTTATGGATACATTCTAAGTAGTCGTTCATGAATATATAAAACATTATATAAGATCATATTACCTAGAAGTGTCGTACCCAGCTGTGTAGGCGATGATGTCTCATAAAAAAATTATGTTCCTGTCAGTTCTGATGGTGTATTTCGTCTCCCTAGCTAGGTTGAAAAACACGTCCATGATATTTACTTTGTGGCAGTCTCTGTCCTATTTCCACCGATTTCTCACAATTTGCTGATCATTTTAAATTATCAAAGCATTTTAGATGGAGAAACGACATGGCTTTATGTGAGTGATACAAACAGAAACAGCCAACTTGTGTCCGCTATGTGCACACTGAAACAGACATGTTCATTTTCCTGTTTGTTTAGCATCTCTTTATATTTGTAACATTAAGTAAAGCGAGTTTCATCAGGTCATGCCACTTGTTAGCCATTTTTACCCTACAGATTCCTTAAAAAATGTAGATATTCTTGAGTGTTACGACCAAAGTAAACGTCAAGGAGTATTTAGTATGGGTGTTGAGAACATACGCCCCATAGTGAGCTAAGCATTTGTTTGTGATGTTTTAGTTATGAAAGCCCAAGTTCAGCTATGATAAACTTGAAATAGTGTGTACAACAAGTAGCTTGTTTTCACGTGAACGTTTATAATCTTACGTGAGTTCGTCTGATGTGAAAGGTCAAGGGGAAAGGGTAGGAATAAGAAGGGAAAGGGAGTCAACTGTGTACTGGGTTCCAAGCATGTCAGACTTGTTTATGTGATCTTGGCAATGTGTAAGTGCCAGCTGGTCTAATGGTATGATTGCCACCTAGAAGTGTATAACAATGAGTTTGCCTTCTAATTGTTGGTACGCTGTGGTTGGAGCCAGCTGTAGGAGTTCCCAGTATCAAGACTTTGTTGTTCTATGATTTTTTTTTTAAATAAGAGCCCCTACAGCGGGAGCAGCCTAGATTGTGTGTGTGTGTGTGTGAATTAGAGTTTTTCATATTACCAATCGTTCGTTGATAGTTGCCGCATACGTTTAGTAGCTACTGTCATGTCTACGGTAGTGACATAATTTGTTATTGTATTGTCACCCATGAATTGCACACTAACAATTTCGACAAGTATTAATGTTGTTATAGATTACCCTGGCTTAATAATAGTTGCCCACCGCAAGCGAAGATGGCGACAGCTTCAGACTCTAGTTGTGACACATCTGTGCCGTGATCTCATGTGGCTAATTAGTCCTATTTTGGCCCTACATGGTTAGAGTCGATAGTAGTGTTGCTGTGCATTCTGACCTTTCTTGCAGCACGCTTGCCTTCTGCCTTATCAGCTAAATTCTGTTCTGCAATGCGAGCGCCTTGAGTAATGTTTGTCCGCCAGGCAGAGCGATCCAGTGCGATAGTCTCCCAGGAGGAGACATCAATTTTGAAGCTGCTCAACGATGCCTTCAGTGTGTCTTTGAAGCGTTTCTTTTGTCCCCCTACTGTTCGCTTACCCATGGAGAATTCGCTGTTCATCAACTGCTTTGGGAGGCGTTTTTCGGGCTTGCGAACAACATGTTCGGCCCATCTAATTCGGGCCTTCTGCAGCAATGTGTAGATGCGTGAGATATGTGCTCTGTTGAGGACCTCAGAATTAGATACTCTATCATGCCATTTGATCCTGAGAATCCTGTGGAGACAGCTTATGTGGAAATGATTAAGCTTCTTGGCGTGTCTGCTATACACTGTCCATGTTTCACAGGAATACAGGAGGGTAGTGAGCACTATTGCATGAATAGTATGTCATGCACGTTACGGGTATAATTTCTGGAGGAGCGTGACTTTTATATAGTCTGGAGGCGCGTGACTTTTATATGAGGAAAAATATTAGCTCAATAATGGCGGGTGTGGGTTAGTAGGTAGGTTGTCTTTTGTAGGTATTTTAAGTGTGTTGGTATGTTTCTTTATACAATATATATATATTTTACAACATGTAGACAACATATATACATATATACAACATATATATTTTGCAACATAGATAACAAAGGTCAAGGTTTTTTTTTTAAATTTATTTATTTATATATTATTCTCAAACAGCAGTAACAAAAAAAAAAAAAACTTTATATGAGCAGGGTCACATATTGGAAGACACTTATGTTAGATGGAAAGAGGGAGGCGAGTACAATTTTTATGGTATATTTTTATTGGTAAACAACAGTAATAAAAACCGACGAACAGGGCCCATAATGGAAGAAAGATATTTTTTTAGATGGAAAGAGGTGAAATGGTGACATTGTCGTCGTGTACCTGTCTTTTTATGTAAAAATAGGACAGAGAATTTCTGTGTTGGGGTGTAGCAGGGCGCCGGAGTAAGACAATATATATAGATATAATTATTGTCGTTAGGTGGTCGATGGGGTATGGAGAGTGCGGGGGGTATTGATGACGACGTCACAAAATCGATAAATTCCGGTACTCTTGAGCTAAAGAGGAAAATATAAAAAATCGATAAATTCGCTTAGTATGAATTTTATAGAGGAAGCTGGCTAATTAGCTTGGTGTGGTGCGGGTTGTATTGATGATGACTCATGGGTGTGTGTTGAGGTGTAGCGCCGGAGTAAGACAATGTATAAGCGGTGTGGTGTGGGTGGTATTGATTTTGGTTTTGTCTGGTATTTTTGTGTGTAGGTATTGATGAGAGTATAGGGGTGAGAGAAAAAACCAATGGGTTTATATAAGGCAATATGACGCAAAAAAACCGATAAAATGGGGGAGCAAAGGCTAATTATTGTCTTTAGTTGGTCGGTGGTGTTATTAATGGAGAGTATTGATGCTGACTAGTGGGGGTGATGACTCATGGGTGTATTGGTGCGGGCGTAAGACAATGTATAAGCACAGATGCGTAATATGTGTTTATATTTAAATTTTTTTTTAGTAGGGCGGTTTCGAGTCGCATTTTGGGGGAGGAATGGGTTTATATAAGGAAATATGACGTCAAAAAACCGATAAAATGGGGGAGCAAAGGCTAATTATTGTCGTTAGTTGGTCGGTGGGTTTTTTAATGGAGAGTGTATTGACGTTGACTGGCGGGTGTGTGTTGGGGTGTATGTATAGACAGACGCACCATGTGGTTTAAATCCCACATTTTTCCCGCCCTGCGCTTGTTGTGTAGTGAGTACATCTAAAAAAGTGTTGGTGTCTAGCTTATTGTGTGTAGGTATTGATGAGAGTATAGGGGTGAGAGAAAAATTCATGTAAGAGAGAAGAAAAAGGTTCACGAAGTGAAACAAAATTTTTTTATTTAAATATTTTTATTTATATAATAAGGGGGGTGTAGAGGTGGTCAGCCGGCGAGTTTAGTCTGGTTGACATTGTTGTCTATAAAAATTGATAAATTCTCTTAGAATGAGGTTTATAGAGGAAGATCGCTGTTGTCTGGTGTTTTGTGTGTAGGTATTGATGAGAATATAGGGGCTGAGAGGTGAAGTGGTGTAATTATCGGAGTCAACTATTCTTTTGCTGTAACAATATGACAGGTAATTTCCGTTGTTGGGTGAATGTAATTACATATTGATACGGGCTCTGGTCCACGGGGTAGTTTTCTTTATTATTTATATTATATCATGAGTAATAAGTCTACTCAGGCCAATGTCCATCTAGTGGTATGTAAGTGACCCCGCACACAGCCGTATTCTCCAACATAAAAAATACTATCGAAGGCCAAACTGGAAAATTCCAAATATACAGTTTCATTGAACACAACGAGGCTCCGTAGAGATATATGTCATATGCAGGCTAGATTATGGCGTCAACTAGACAGTCCTTAGTGTCGCTGTACAGTCTGCAACTGAAACAATGTCGAGGACATTTGCATTCATTTTTAATAAAGCTCAAAAACTCACATTCTGTTACCGCTAGTTATGAAACCGGATCAATTTGTCGGCGCAAACTTCGCGAGGAAACCATTGATCGTATACTTTATAAAATTCCGTTAGCATAGAGTGTCTGTAAGCTGTCCACTGACGGGTAATTTATCCCCCGGCACGCCTTAGGTAAACCCAACGGCCACGGAAGTTTAGTACATTAAATAAAGGTAACTAAGTATTTGTTTCAGTTAGCAAACGGTTATCTACTTTTTTGTCCTTCAATTTTCAAACTTTAGTGAAAACTTTTCTTCCAACCAGCAAAGAAGGTCCCACAATTTTCTCCCAGGCCTGCTCAAATGTTCCAACCTGTAGGTAAATAGCTTTTAAGCTGTTTTTAATTTTGTTATTTTCGCACGTACCAAATATTTGTTTGACTATTTCTTACATGTTTCAAATGTTTCTTACAGTTGTCAAATATTTCTAACAGTTGTCAAATGTTTCTTACAGTTGTCAAATATTTATGCAATTGTTTTTTCCAGTTGTCAAATATTTCTTCAAATGTTTTTTGTCCAGTTGTCAAATATTTCTTCAAATGTTTCTTCCATGTGTCAAATATTTCTTCAAACGTTTTTTTCTCCAGTTGCCAAATATTTCTTCAAATGTTTTTTTTTCTAGTTGTCAAATATTTTTACAGTTGTCAAATATTTCTTACAGTTGTCAAATATTTCTTACAGTTGTCACACGTTTTTTCAAGTTGTCAAATATTTCTTCAAACGTTTTTTTCCAGTTGTCAAATATTTCTTCAAATGTATTTTTCCAGTTGTCAAATATATCTTCAAATGTTGTTTTTTCCGTATGTCAAATATTTCTTCAAACTGGAAAACATTTGAAGAAATATTTGACAACTGGACAAAAAACATTTGCATAAATATTTGAAAACTGTCAGAAATATTTAAAGAAATATTTGACAACTAGAAAAAAAAAAAAATTTGCATAAATATTTGACACCTGTAAGAAATATTTGAAGTAATATTTGACAACTTGAAAAAACATTTGAAGAAATATTTGTCACCTAGAAAAAAATTTATTTGACAACTGTAAGAAATATTTGACAACTGTAAGAAATATTTGACAACTGTAAACAATATTTGACAACTAGAAAAAAAAACATTTGTAGAAATATTTGACAACTGGAGAAAAAAAAGTTTGAAGAAATATTTGACTCATGGAATAAACGTTTGAAGAAATATTTGACATATGCAAGAAACGGTTGAAGAAATATTAGACAACTGGAAAAAACAATTGCATAAATATTTGACAAAGGGAAAAACATTTAAAGATATATGTGACAACTGGAAAAAACATTTGAAGAAATATTTGACAACTGGAAAAAACGTGTGACAACTGTAAGAAATATTTGACAACTGTAAGAAATATTTGATAATTTTAAGAAATATTTGACAACTAGAAAAATAAACATTTGAAGAAATATCTGACAACTGGAGAAAAAAACGTTTGAAGAAATATTTGACACATGGAAGAAACATTTGAAGAAATATTTGACAACTGGAAAAAAGCAATTGCATAAATATTTGACAACTGTAAGAAATATTTGACACATGTAAGAAATATTCAAAGAAATATTTGGCACGTCTGAAAATAACAAAATTAAAAACAGGTTAATATCTATTTACCTACAGGTTGGAACATTTGAGCAGGCCTGGGAGACAATTTTGGGACCTTCTTTGCTAGTTGGAAGAAAGGTTTTCGCTAAAGTTTGAAAATTGCAGAACAAAAAAGTAGATAACCGTTTGCTAACTGGAACAAATACTTAGTTACCTTTATTTAATGTACTAAATTTCCTTGACCGTTGGGTTTACCTAAGGCGTGCCGGGGGATAAATTACCCGTCTGGGGACAGCTTACAGACACTCTATTCTAACGGAATTTTATAAAAGTATACGATCAATGGTTTCCTCGCGAAGTTTGCGCCGACAAATTGATCCGGTTTCATAACTAGCGGTAAAAGAACGTGAGTATTTGAACTTTATTAAAAATGAATGCAAATGTCCTCGACATTGTTCCAGTTGCAGACTGTACAGCGACACTAAGGACTGTCTAGTTGACGCCATAATCTAGCCTGCATATGACATATATCTCTACAAAGCCTCGTTGTGTTCAATGAAACTGTATATTTGGAATTTTCCAGTTTGGCCTTTGATAGTATTTTTTATGTTGGAGAATACGGCTGTGTGCGGGGTCACTTACATACCACTAGATGGACATTGGCCTGAGTAGACTTATTACTCATGATATAATATAAATAATAAAAAAAAAACTACCCCGTGGACCAGAGCCCGTATCAATATGTAATTACATTCACCCAACAACGGAAATTACCTGTCATATTGTTACAGCAAAAGAATAGTTGACTCCGATAATTACACCACTTCACCTCTTAACCCCTATATTCTCATCAATCATCATCTCATCTCAGCCCGTAACCGGTCATGGGTCGTAGGGGTGCCATGGTGGAAGCATCAGCAGACAGGGTCCTCCACTGCTCTCTATCCTCAGCAATGCGTACAAGTGTGGAAAAACCGTGTCCTGCCCATTCTTTGATGTTATCAGCCCAGGATTTTCTCTGCCTTCCTCTTCTCCGTTTACCTTCGACTGTTCCCTGAAGGATCGTTTTCGAAAGGGAGTCATGACGAGTTACATGCCCAAACCAGGCAAGCTTTCGACGTTTCACTGTTGACAAAAGTGGTTCTTGGTGGCCTGCATAGGTGTTTCTCTTCTCTCTAACATAGACATTTGTTTTGTGCTCTTTATAGCAAATGCGCAAAATTCTTCTATAACATTTATGCTCGAAAGCCTGAATCCTTCGCTCCGTATCTGCAGTGAGTGTCCAGCTCTCACACCCATACAAGAGAATAGATAATACAAGTGATTTGTATAATTTGATCTTCACAGGAAAACTGATGTTACTTTTCCAGATCACATTCAACCTTGTCATGGCAGCTGAGGCCATCTCAAGTCTTGTCTTGATTTCTTTAATTGATCTTCCATCACTGCATATAGTGGACCCGAGATATTTAAAGGTGTTAACTTCTTCTAACGTTTGCCCATTTAACGTAATGTTGGTCGGAACATGTTTCTTATGGCTATTCACCAATATCTTGCTTTTTTCTATATTAATTTCCATCCCATACGTTCTTGTTACTTTCTCCAGTCTAGAGGTAAGGTCTTGAAGTTCTGATTCTGATCCAGCTATCAGATCAATATCATCAGCAAAACGTAGGTTGCACAGAGGTCGGCCTCCAATCGATATGGTTGATTTATAATCGTAGAGAGCCTCCTGCATAATATGTTCTAGATAAATATTAAAGAGCACTGGTGACAGGATACATCCCTGCCGAACTCCTACAGTTGTTTTGAAAAATTCTCCAATGTCGTTGCTTGCAAAAACAGCACTGCTTGCGTCCTTGTATAGTGCTTCAATGATATCTATGATGTTGGTATCAAAATTGAATTTTCTCATTACTTGCCATAAGCCTTCATGCCAGACTCGATCGAAGGCTTTTGTGAAATCGATGAAGTTATGGTATAAATCGTGTTGATGTTGGAGATGTTTTTCGATAAGTAATCTAATATTGAAGATTTGTTCTGAGGTACTTCTTTTTGGTCTAAAGCCAGCCTGTTCCTCTGACAAGATTTCTTCTGATTTCTGTTTTATTCTGTTCAAAAGTATCCTTAACATCACCTTACTTGGATGACTAATAAGGCTAATGGTTCTGTAGTTCTTGCACATTTTTAGATTTCCTTTCTTTGGAAGCGGTATTACTAATGACTGCGTCCATTCTTTTGGCCATTTTTTTTTGTACTCCATATCTTCTGGCAAATTGTTGTCATGATTTTTACTATATCTGGTCCTCCATATTTCAAGAGCTCTGCTGGGATATTATCCACACCCGGTGACTTCCCTCCTTTCATCGAACATATAGCCTCTTCCACTTCTTCCCGTAATATTGCTGCATTTCCGAGTTCCCTGTTTTCGCACTTAATGTTGTTTAATATGCCTAAGTCAGTGTCAAGTTTACAGTTATATAATTCTTTACAATATTCTGTCCATCTTCTCATTACAGCTGTTTTTTCATTGAGCAGAGCCCCATTGCTATCTTCTATGACAGTTACCCTGGGCTGTTGGGGTTTTGATAGTTTTCTTAATGTGTCAAAAGCTGCCTTGCTGTTACCTTTTATTAGCCCCGTATTAATGGACTCACATTGATCAGCTACCCATTTTTCTTTGGCCTGTTTCATTTTCTTCCTAATATTTTTATTTACCATACTGTATTGCCATGCTGCTTCAGGAACCTCTTTCTTAACCTTTTTCATTTCCCGCCGTGTATCACATAACTTCAGAATGTCATCTGTAACCCATGGTTTGTTTATTTTCTTTCTTTTACCAAGTATTTCTGTTGCTGATTCAATGAGCACGTCTTTCATGTTCTCTGTGATTGAGTTGATATCATCCTCCAAAAAGTTGAGAGCTGCGAATTTTCCTCCAACAGTTGCCTCAAAGATTCCCGCGATTTCTGGATCTTTCAGTTTGTCTAAATTGAATCTTAACTGAGAACATCTGTTTTGATTATAGTTCTTTTTAAGTTTAAGCTTGAGCGTCATCAATACCATGTCGTGATCACTACCAATGTCGGCGCCAGGAAAAGTCCTAGTCTTGGCTTTATTAATACTGGACTTGAATCTTTTGGATACAAGAATAAAATCAATTTGGCCATGTATCTCAGTTTTTGGGGCATGCCACGTTGTTCTTCTTGATAACTTATGAGGAAATAGTGTATTTGCAATGGTTAGTTTATAGTTGTTGGCAAATTCTAGTAGCCTTAGTCCTCGATCGTTAGTTTCACCTGTCCCAAATCTCCCCACTGTACCAGCCCAGTGACCGTATGCATCTGGCCCTATTTTAGCATTCCAATCACCTAACACGATGAGAAGATCTTTCTTTGGAATTTTCTTAATTGCTTCATCCAGATTGTCATAAAATGTATCAATTGCCTCATCCTCATAGTCAGTAGTGGGGGCATATACCTGTATGATGGAGATGTTCTTTGGATGTGCTGTAATACGAATGGTGATAAGCCTGCTATTTATTGGGGTGCAGCTGATGACAGAGTTCAATCTATCTTTATGTACGATAAAACCTACTCCATGCTGATGTTTAGACTCATCTCCACTAAACCAAATTTTGTGACCATCATCCGTTATTGATTCACCTAATCCTGTCCATCTGACTTCTGCTAGGCCCAGGATGTCCCACGAGTATCTAACAAGTTCATGTGTTAGTTCTTTGACTTTTCCACACGCATATAGCGTGCGTACATTCCAAGTTCCAACAACAAAACTTTCTCTTGGAAGTTTCAAAACAGGTGTTTTTACCCCATTCGCTGACTTATCACTCTCAAGGGGCAATGAGAGCGCGGTCGTTGTTAATCCGGGCATCGGCCGATCCGGCAAATTATTACTGAGTTGACTTTCCATCATAGCATTTCAGTGGGCAAGAGGTTTGCTTGGCGGTGCCCATCTCCTCTCCAAGTATCCTTGCAGGTACATACAAAAATGTACCTGGAGCAGTAACAATAGCCCTCAATAAATCTGTAATGTTTTGAAACACTGTCCGATCGACACATCACAAAACCGCCATCTTGGCTACTTGTATCAACACAAACAGCGAACTCACATGATAGGCAAACTTGATGTTTTCATCTTTAAAATACTTAGCAACATAATCCAGAAAAAGCCAAACACACTACAAACTCATACAGCCTTAATAAGGGCTGTTACCACTGATGCAGACTCCAAAACGACGACATGAAATACACAACACAAAAGTGCGGCCTACCACGCCGCCATCTTGACCTACATCTTCTCATCAATACCTACACACAAAACACCAGACAACAGCGATCTTCTTCTATAAACCTCATACTAAGCGAATTTATCACTTTTTATAGACAACAATGTCAACCAAACTAAACTCGCCGGCTGACCACCTCTACACCCCCCTTATTATATAAATAAAAATATTTAAATAAAATTTTTTTTTGTCTCACTTCGTGTACCTTTGTCTTCACTCTTACATTGTTATTTTCTCTCACCCCTATACTCTCATCAATACCTACACACAATAAGCTAGACACCAACACCTTTTTAGAAGTACTCACTACACAACAAGCGCAGGGCGGGAAAAATGTGGGATTTAAACCGCATGGTGCGTCTGTCTATACATACACCCCAACACACACCCGCCAGTCATCGTCAATACACTCTCCATTAAAACCCACACCGACCACTTTATCGGTTTTTTGACGTCATATTTCCTTATATAAACCCATTCCTCCCCCAAAATGCAACTCGAAACCGCCCTACTAAATAAAAATTTATATATAAACACTTATTACGCCTCTGTGCTTATACATTGTCTTACGCCCGCGCCAATACACCCATGAGTCATCACCCCCGCCAGTCAGCATTAATACACTCTCCATTAAAAACCCACCGACCAACTAACGACAATAATTAGCCTTTGCTCCCCCATTTTATCGGTTTTTTGCGTCATATTGCCTTATATAAACCCATTGGTTTTTTCTCTCACCCCTATACTCTCATCAATACCTACACACAAAAATACCAGACAAAACCAAAATCAATACCACCCACACCACACCGCTTATACATTGTCTTACTCCGGCGCTACACCTCAACACACACCCATGAGTCATCATCAATACCACGCGCACCACACCACGCTAATTAGCCAGCTTTCTCAATGAAACTCATACTATGCGAATGTATCGATTTTTTATATTTTCCTTAGCTCAAGAGTACCGGAATTTATCGATTTTGTGACGTCGTCATCAATACCCCCCCGCACTCTCCATACCCCATCGACCACCTAACGACAATAATTATATCTATATATATTGTCTTACTCCGGCGCCCCGCTGCACCCCAACACAGAAATTCTGTGTCCTATTTTTACATAAAAAGACAGGTACACCACGACAATGTCACCACTTCACCTCTTTCCATATAAAACATATCTCTCTTCCATTATGTGCCCTGTTCGTCTGTTTTTATTACTGTTGTTTACCAATAAAAATACACCATAAAAATTGTACACGCCTCACTCTTTCCATCTAACATAATTGTCTTCCAATATGTGACCCTGCTCACATAAGGTTTTTTTTTTTTGTTACTGCTATTTGAGAATAATATATAAATAAAGAAATTTAAAACAAAACCTTGATCTTTGTTATCTATGTTGTAAAATATATATATTGTATGTTGTATATATGTATATATGTTGTCTACATGTTGTGAAGAAAAAAACAAAAACATATATATATATATATATATATATATATATATATATATATATATATATATATATATATATATATATATATATATATATATATATATATATATATATATATATATTGTATCAACGGGCTGATCACCCGTTTGCCAGTCACTTCGATTACGGAAACAACAGCAAATGGGTTGATTTGCCGTTGCCCTAAAGACGCCACTAGGCGTGATGGGAAACAATGGCAAAGAAAACCTATCTGCTGTTGCCCTAAGACGTCACTAGGCGTAATGGCCACTGACTGCTTTGACGGTCGGTGGCTAAGGACGGAAGAAGAAGAAGAAGAAGATATATATTGTATAAAGAAACATACCAACACACTTAAAATACCTACACGAAACACAACCTACCTACTAACCCACACCCGCCATTATTTAGCTAATATTTTTCCTTATATAAAAGTCACGCGCCTCCAGGCTATTAAAAGTCACGCGCCTCCAGACTATATAAAAGTCACGCGCCTCTAGAAATTATACCCGTAACGTGCATGACATACTACTTGCATGATATACTTTTATCTTGGTGGCGGCACTAATTCCTTGTCGATCCCAGACATTTATTCTTAGTCTTCCAAAAGCTGCACTTGCATGTTTTAGGAATACCCTGGCTTAGTATCTTATCAAACCGTTGATGTTTTTACATGTTCTTTGAGAGTGAAGGATATCATTTTATATGTGAGTTATTTCTTGCCCTTGAAGTTTTGGCGTATATTGTTGTGAATGTTGTAGATGCCTTGTCTTGGCAAGGGTTAGATTAATGAAACTAGCAGTCATTTTGAGAGTTTGAGCTAGAGGCACTAGTTACTAACATTTATGTGTGCTCGTCCGGAATTCTGCCTGTTTATTATACCAGTTTGTTGGAAACAACAAAACACCTACCAGAAATGGAACTGTGTGGACTCTGCAACAGTTCAACGATCTAGATTTCACGATCACCTTGACATTCTGCCCCATAAACGAAACCAGATTATGACAAAATGAGAATACAGGATGACAGGTCATAGCAAGTGGGTCTGCAGTTCCATGAAGAAAATAAAGAGATTTAAAAAAAACAGAAACGAAATATGATAGTTAAGGTGTACATCTTTACTAGTGTTGAACAAATATCTTAGCAGCAACATGGATTAAGGCGTAGGAACTGACATGTTATCAAAATAAGAATACAGGGGACAAAATGATCTTTTATTGCACTGGAAAATGTGCAGAAATAAAAAGAACTTAAATTTACCACAAACAAAAGGGGCTGATAAGGCTGAGCTGGTTCAGTATTTATTCCATCGCGAATGCGTGCTTCGTTCGGTTATAATCTTCAATGAGGGTCACCGTTATATGGACTCATTATGTGTTGGCTGTCCAAGAAGACATTCGTTCCTTTCGGAGCTTATTATGATATTATAAGTCTTCTCATTGGAAGAGTTCTTCAAGGTAATATTAATCAACATTGTCAATGCAGCCACACATCCGCAACGTATCGACGTAGATAAGTCTTCAAGTTAGAGTCCATGGTTTATTCACAGTTCATACACGAAGACAGTCATACAGGTACAATATTTACATACAGTTAATTAGAATTTACTTGCATATATATTCATATCCGTCCGTGTCATATTGAAATCATGTCGACAGACCATCATGGCTATGTACATGCGCTACTGGGATCCAGACAGCCAGAAGTGAGCGCATGATGTCTTGACGATATAATCAAATTACTTATTAAATATCCTTCCTTAACACAGGTTAATTAGTAACCTTATAAATTCACTTGTATATACTATTATCTGGACTGACCCTGAGTCCTGGTATCACTTTACATAATTATGGCTATTAGCAAAGCCCAATAGTGGAAGGAGGTAAAAACACGACCGTTCGGCTTGACGGACAACGTAACAAGGGTACAGTAACTAAGTCACGAAGCATGACCTTATCGACGCGAACACGTCATAATTTGACCGTGTATTTCGCGTTCATTAATTCGCGAAGTATAAACATCCATTTATATTAATTCCATTGACCCTAAAAATGCGCACTGCCAATTCTAGCAGACGATATCAATAAAACTACCGTAACAATTTCCTGCCCGCCGTGGAAAAAAAAAATCTATTAGATAGATTTTTTTTTGAACTATCTTACTCCAAAAAAATTTAACAAAAACCCGACATATGGCCTACGATGTTCTGTCTAGAACAGTGTCGTGGTCTTGTCGATAATATATCAGTCATATAATATTATTATAAACGGGCTGATCACCCGTTTGCCAGTCACTTCGATTACGGAAACAACAGCAAATGGGTTGATTTGCCGTTTCCCTAAAGACGTCACTAGGCGTGATGGGAACAATGGCAAAGAAAACCTATCTGCTGTTGCCCTAAGACGCCACTAGGCGTAATGGCCACTGACTGCTTTGACGGTCGGTGGCTAAGGACGGAAGAAGAAGAATAATATTATTGTATTAAACAAAGGGATGTCAACTGTCGCTAAATAATTAGCTACTGAACTTAAAGACTATTACGAGTGAATAATGAAGTGTTGTGTAAAGAAAATTATTCTAACTAATTAAAATTAAACTAATTAATAATAGTAAGTATGTAAGGTATTAATTAATTAACATTTCATTAAATAAACTGAGAGATAGTGTCATAATAAAAGACATGAGAATTAAGGACAAGTAAAGTAAAGAAAAAGGTAAAGTATAAATTAATTTAGTTATGTGTGTTTAAACTTAATGTGTGTCAAGTAATTACTAAATAATTAACTTAATGACTTAATTAAAGAAAAAATATTCATACAATTCATGTGAACATCATAAATAAATGCATATAACAGCTATCATATTCACAAATAAAATATTTAGAGTATTCGCTTGTGTGATTTTTTTTTTTTTTCATCTTTTCTTTCTTTTTGACACATTTTCTTCTTTTTATATTATTATCACACTTCAATTTTATTATCTTCTTTATTAATTTAATAAATAATAAACTTAATAATGTAGGACATGAAGATCCAGCCGTCGTTATGTCCTTTGAAAGCTTATGGAAAGTTCCATTGGAGAAAAAATTTCACAATGTTCAAATATGATTTGTTCTCGACCGAGTGTATATTTTCATCGTGTTGAATTAGTCAATTCAATTTGCATAACGTTATATGTCCAGCTTGGATTCATATCATATTCTCGACCATATCGTAATGTGTTGTAGAACGATTGGACACTAACCAAAGTCCAAACGTTAGAAAAGAACAATCGAAATATGTCTCTTACTGTCACGAATCTTCTTTCTAAAAATGTTTATATTGAATGATTCACTGCAAGTATTCAAAGTGTCATTCATATGGAGGTGGTTCATATCATTTTCGTCGCAGGAATACGTGAGAGTTTCAGAGTCAATCTTGTTCAGTTTCTTTTAACTTGTGGACAATTATTCGACTTCAGTAGGATGTCTTGACAGTGCATCAGCAATTATATTTTCTTGTCCCGGTATGGCTTCGATGACGAAATCGTATGGCTGTAATAGAATCGAAAATCTGGCAAGTTTGGGGCTTTTGTGGTTGGAGCGACGTAACGATGCCACCGCCTTCTGATCCGTTTGGATCACGAAGGGTGCTCCCAACAAGAATTTTTCAAGTTTTGTTATTGCCCAAACTACGCCCAGCAACTCCTTGTCCACAGTGGAATACTTGGTTTCCGGTAACTTCAGTTTTCTTGATATGTACATCGTGGGATGGAGTATATTGTCGTGATATTGAAGTAAACAAGCTCCGATACCGTAATTACTGGCATCTGTACGAAGATAAAACGTTTTAGAAGTATCTGGTAATCTCAAAATTGGTGGATTTGAAAAGATGTTTAGTATCATTCGAAAAATTTTGTCGCATTCGTCGGTCCAATTTACCTTCACCGGCATGTCTTTCTTCAACAATGATGACAAGACAGCCGTGATGGATGATAAGTTAGGTACAAATCTGCTGTAGTATTGGACTAACCCTAATAAGCTCCTAACTTGCTTCTTCGTTTGAGGAACTGATAAGTTTAAGATTTTTGAAACCGTACTAGGAACCGTTTGAATACGTCCCGCTCCAATAATATGTCCCAGGAAGGTTATCTCTCGAAACGCAATTTGTATTTTCGTAGGTTTCGCGGTTAAATGATTATCCCGCAATATATCCAAAACACATCTAAGCCCCGAAAAATGTTCCTCAAATGACGAACTAAATAAGCATATGTCGTCGATGTATGTAATGATGTCTGGTCTACCTGATAAAATTGTTCGCATCATGCGAATAAAGGTAGCAGGAGCGTTCATAAGCCCAAAAGGCATCACATTCCACTGGTATAGACCTTGTGGAGTGGAAAACGCTGTGTAGTATTTGGCTTTTTCGGTTAGTGGTATCTGCCAATAACCTTTAGTTAGATCTATTTTAGTGAAAAGTGTTGCATTGGACAGACGAGAAAGTAAGTCGTCAATATTGGGATGTGGTTCACTGTCAGCTATGGTCTGAGCATTTAGCTTCCTATAGTCAACGCATAAGCGAATGTTGTTGTCCTTCTTTCGGACAATGACTAAAGGTGAAGAAAATGGTGAGGTACTAGTCTCGATAATACCTAACGACAACATCTGCTCAAGTTCCTGAGTCGTTTTGCTGAGAAAGTGTAGTGGGACAGAATAGGGATGTACACGAATTGGTGTATCATCTTTAAGAGTAATGTCGTGAGTAATCACTGATGTGCGACCAGGTACGTCTGTCAGCACATCTGGAAATGATTGTAAGAGATCAGCAATCTGGTGATGCTGTTGCGGTGTAACCGACGAAGAGATGGTTACATCCCGCCAAGATTCCATAGGTTGTAATACCGGTACAGGTAAGGGCATCTGTACCTCAGGAAAAGAGGATTCTTCTTCCTGAATCACTGATAGATTAGTATAATGACATAGTAGACAAGATAACAAAAGTATCACCTAATAGAAGAGTCTACCTTAACTAATATATGTACGAATAGATTACTAGGGAAGAAAGAAAAAAAATGATGATGACTGACTATGCTGAGTCATCAAAGATGTGACGAACAGTGTTACCGAAACCTGTTATCTGCGTGACGCAGAATCAGGTACTAATTTCAATCTCAAAGAATGGTGGTGAAAATAAACACCATTGTCAAGCTCGATAACCATTCGAGCATCTCTATTGTTACGAAATGTAACCAGAGCTTCACCATACCTGTTATTGGTAGGTGGTAACAGACGCACGAACCTAACGTCTGCCGTGTACTTAAAGAAATTACTAAGTGCCTGCCATGTAACGTCGTGTGGCAGATTGCGCACTAATACGGTGCGAGAATATGCACCCTTCTCCTTACTCTTAACTCCACCTATATGTTTCAACATCTTACTCTTCTTAGTACGATCTTTTACACCGTTGACAATGTTAACAGTTTTATTACGATCAAGTATAATATGATCCTGTCGCCAGCATTTATTTTCAGAATTGGCAGTAATAATCTGCCGAGGAAAAGTATAACTCCCTCGGAATGATCTTCTACCTGCCACTGGGTGTGTAGACACCTTAGTATCACTCTTAGTGCTGACTACTTGTCGTAAAATAGGGTTATTATTATTTTGATGGAGAGTCTCACTATATTCCTCTTTTTCAAAAATAATACCAAGACTAAAATTAGAAACTGCTGTGCCACATGTATTCATATTCTTGGCACGTAATGTAGCCATTGCAATGACGGCGTTAGCATTGCCATAAAATTGCAACTGTTTCATTTCCCATTCCATAATTTCTTCTGGTGTGCAATCCTTGCTGCCATGAATACGACCCATCATAAGATCTGCAATAGGATTTTTTAACATGCATACATTCACATTTCCTGAAAAGAAAGGTGTATTAATATGAATTATCGCAGTGGGGTAATGTTCAATTGTCCCACCAAACGTCATGCATCTGACATATTCCCCTGTTGCACAACTTGGATGGATCAGTGACTGTCGAACTCCAATCGTTGTGGATCCGGAATCTCTCAACACAGAGACGATAGATCCATTCACTATCCCTCTGTTAAATATTAGAAAGCCTGTTCCATCGTTGGCTGCAAGACCTACCTCTGGTAGAATATGTCCGCAGTTCAATACTGTCTCATTTGCTTTCTGAAAAACAAGATTACATTCTGGGCAACTATTTGCCACGTTATAATTCATTGCATAACATGTAGAAGAAGACTGTATTACTTTATTGTCTTGTGGAACGTCTGGTGTTGTATGATTCGTAATTGCTGCCCCTGCATTATGATTATAATGAGACGATCTACGAGACTGAGATCGATGACGAGAATGATCATTATAATTATCCCGTTGTCCCCTGTAGTAACTGTTATCTCGATGTCTCGAGCCATGATTATTGTTATTCCAGTTGTTAGTAGTGTTATAGTTATATGATCGATTATGATTTGCGTTATGTTGACCATTATTGTATCTCGACTGAGGTGAATAATTTCTATTATGTGGTCTACCTCTATTAAAGTCACTCTTATTGTTGAAATTATTATGTCCCTTATGAAAATTAACATTATAATTTCCTTTGAAGCGACTTCTATCTACGCTGTGTGTTCTTGGTTTGTCATGACTGTGGTATGACATATTAGAGGCCACAGGTAGAGGTTCCCTTATTAGCGAGTTAGAAATGCTCGCATTCGGATGAGCAGTGCAATAGTTTATTGAAATTTTTTCTAATTCATCAATAGTAGATGGTTTTCGTTCTTGCAAATAGGCAAAGAACGGTGGGCTGACAGAGGATAACACTTTATCCCTCAGTAACAAATCGACTAACTTGTCGTATGATTTGTTGACACCTGCCAGTTCCACCCATCTGTTAAAGGTATTGCGTATGTTCGCAATAAAACCTGTAAAGTCTTTATTAGAATCTGGTAGAATACTTTTAAAACGTAATCTGCAACCCTCTTCGTCGAAATGGAAACGACGTAATAATAAGGCCTTAATGGCGTCATAGTCACCAGCTATTGTTGGGTCAACATTCTGAACTGCACTTAATGGTTCCCCGTCCAATAATTCACTAAGTTTTAAAGCCCATGCATGTTTTGGTAAGTTATTTGTTGTGCATACCTGTTCAAAACGTGCTAGGTACGATGAAAGGTCGTCGAGGTTCAATTTGAAAGGTGGTAATTTAAAGTTGTAATAAGGTTTGTTTTGGTTGGATGAAGATCCAGTTTGAGCGTATTTATTCTGGCTTGCAGCAGCACTTTGTGCCTGAAATCGTGCAGTGTCCAGCTTAAGACGTTGCAATTCCATTTCTTGTTGCCTTATAATTTCCTCTCGTCTCAATTTATTCTCTTCTTCTTGTCCAAATTCTTCTTTTTCTCGTTTAAGTTCTTCTTTTTCTCGTCTAGCAATTTCTCTCTGTTCCTCCATTTTTGCTTCATATTTCGCAAGTTCAGTTGTCGCAAATTCCAGGAGTGCATCTCCCTTTTTATTACAATCTTTTCCAATTTTAATGAAATGATCCAAGGTAAGCATTCTTGACGTTAATTTTGTAAGTAATTACTAATCTATCGTAATCACCAATAGAATTTATGTAATTATTTGTACTTACTCAATGTATGAATACTCAACATAAATAATTATGATATCTTTGTATTGTTATTTGTAAGTTCCACAACTATATAATATTTTGTAACAATATTATATGTATTTACTAATATATATCATAAATAGATAAGCTATTTATTTATTTAAGATGCTGAATTTATATCATGCATATAATATTATCCTACAATAAACATGAGTATTGTCCCTCTATAATTATGTTATTCAATCAATTATATGTGCTAAGTCACCAATGTAGTATTATGTCCGTGTACTTTGTACTATATCACATATAGTTTCCTAATTCAACACCTATGCATGGTGTGAATACCAAACAGTTATTTAATAAACTTATCTTAATTCAAAATTTTTATTGTGAGTATAAAGTTATGACTTTATGCCTTAGGCATCATGTATAATGTGCCTCAATAATGCATTGGACCACTACTGCAATATGATGACATCACCTAAGTCATCATTTGATTTAGTAAAAATTTAATCAAATTATTGTATTATTCTATTAATACTAAATTTCTAATATTATTAAATCATTAATATATGAAATGAATAACTAAGACAAACAATAAACTAAACTGTACAGAACATTGGCACATCACAAACTGACAATTTCAGACAGAAAATGAATCTATAAACTAAGGCACCTCGGAAGTACAATACGAAGGTCAAGGATTGAACTAAATCAAGATGAAACATGTACTCAAAAATCAGTGACGTAACAATGGACTCATGACGGTTATACAAAATCTATGAAATAAGTGATAGAAAAGATTAGAATTGACGAGATAGATTACGAACATTATCACAAAACTGAATAAAAATGAAATTAGTACACAAAAAAATACACCAGTTATTTACAGAAACTGCACAGCTAAACACTTAATATCGAAATCTTGCAATGTCGAGCAGAACAAGTCCCTGGTTAATTTGTTAGGGGGCTCCCGTACAGATTGCAAAATTTCAATAAATCCTAAGAACGACTGAAATCTCTGGGTCAGCTTTTCGCGACATTCAGAGGTTTCAGCTCCCTCGCCAACCAAACCCGCTAACACATAAAATACAACATAATAGATATACACAAACAACAGTCAACACTGATTTGCAAAAAACAGGCCAGCGAAATAGCAAATAAGACATGACGGCGTAAGTCGAACACAATTACTTAGCTTTTTGTCTCGATAAATTTGTGCAGTGCCTGTTTCACCGACAGTATAAAGAGCTCATATTTCATGATGGTGACGGTTGACTCTAGTTATATGGTTGACTGAGCGTTTATAAATTCTTTTCTTGAAAGACGTTGAAATGTGGCTTCCATTGATACAGACGGTTCATCTTGTTGTCAAGGGCATGTGACGTCATAGGTGTAGATGCAAAAAAAAAAATGTCCATTTTCGCTCGAAGGGAAATTTTTTTTTTCCAACTCGGTATTCTTTGATAATTTTGATGATTAGATTATAATTCCACACCACATCATGGCCACCAGCTGATAAGGGTGGGATAAGGGGCTGATAAGGCTGAGCTGGTTCAGTATTTGTTCCATCGCGAATGCGTGCTTCGTTCGGTTATAATCTTCAATGAGGGTCACCGTTATATGGACTCATTATGTGTTGGCTGTCCAAGAAGACATTCGTTCCTTTCGGAGCTTATTATGATATTATAAGTCTTCTCATTGGAAGAGTTCTTCAAGGTAATATTAATCAACATTGTCAATGCAGCCACACATCCGCAACGTATCGACGTAGATAAGTCTTCAAGTTAGAGTCCATGGTTTATTCACAGTTCATACACGAAGACAGTCATACAGGTACAATATTTACATACAGTTAATTAGAATTTACTTGCATATATATTCATATCCGTCCGTGTCATATTGAAATCATGTCGACAGACCATCATGGCTATGTACATGCGCTACTGGGATCCAGACAGCCAGAAGTGAGCGCATGATGTCTTGACGATATAATCAAATTACTTATTAAATATCCTTCCTTAACACAGGTTAATTAGTAACCTTATAAATTCACTTGTATATACTATTATCTGGACTGACCCTGAGTCCTGGTATCACTTTACATAATTATGGCTATTAGCAAAGCCCAATAGTGGAAGGAGGTAAAAACACGACCGTTCGGCTTGACGGACAACGTAACAAGGGTACAGTAACTAAGTCACGAAGCATGACCTTATCGACGCGAACACGTCATAATTTGACCGTGTATTTCGCGTTCATTAATTCGCGAAGTATAAACATCCATTTATATTAATTCCATTGACCCTAAAAATGCGCACTGCCAATTCTAGCAGACGATATCAATAAAACTACCGTGTTAAGGTTAAAAAGGGAGGTGATACTTTGTATATGGGTTGGTCACAGTAAATTAAGGGTTACATCACTTGAAGACTTGATTAACGGTAAAATTGGGTGAACAAATATATGATAGAGGTCATAGGGTACAGATAGCGTCATGAGCGCGGTTCTGTATTGTTAGAACTGTAGATAGTTCGCACGACTAATTCGTGGAAGGGACTGAGCGGTGGTGAACTGCGAAGTCCCGTGACTGTTTAGGCGGGAGTTTTTGTGACCGCTTGCAGTCGGGTTCTGGCGTTGACAGAGTGAAGTCAACGAAGGTGTTTTTCTAAGTGTGTGTTCCCGACCAGTGTTCGGTGAATATGGTAGCGTGTTTTTCAATGTGTGTCTCGATGGAGACTTTTTGAACAGGCCTGTATCTGAATACTTTTCCTGCATATGTATTCTTCCATGTGTTAGGTTATTTTGAAGGTATGTACTTTGATATTTATGGCTGCAGTGGATGCAGCTTATGAGAGTTTGCACTGTGCACGTTCTATGAGAAGTGCACCACTATTTATTGTGAGCTCTAAGAGATAGCGCTGATGATGATTATACTGCCGTGGAGCAGCTTTATGTGAAGATAGACGTTGGTGCATGTTCTATGAGGAGTGCACCAAAAGTGCTATAAAGAGTCCGAGATTTGAAGGACATTGCTTTGAAGGCCAGGATTGAAGGCCAGGATTTCGTACAGGCCGCATTTGAATTAACTGCAGTAAGATGTTTATGGAACTATTAAGGCCAGGATTTTGTACAGGCCGCATTTGAATTAACTGCAGTAAAATGTTTATGGAACTATCTATGATTAGGCCTTGGATATATATATATATATATATATATATATATATATATATATATATATATATATATATATATATATATATATATATATATATATATATATATATATATATATATATATATATATATATATATATATATATATATATATATATATATATATATATATATAGCTGACGATGATTATTCAACTGCCGGGGAGCAGCCTTGGTGGAGAAGGGGAGGACGGAGTCCTTTGAAGAAAATCGTGATGGTCATCTTCAATGAGAAGTGCATCATTATGCTATAAGTTATGAGGCCATATTTATAACTGCGGTGAGCGCAGTTCTTTAGGAGTGTTGTACGTGCATTTATATGAGGTGTGCACCACGATTTATAATGGAGCTCTGTGGGGTGTTTTGAGCTTATGATTTGACTTACCTATGATTTGTACTGTATGCGTAATTTCCGTCTGTGTCATCGTGACTGTGTGTGTAGCGTTAATAAAACTGTTCATTAACCATCACCAGTCGTTCTACGCTACATGGCTTCTATGTGTGTTACTGTGCTGTGACGAAAGAATGCACCAATACACACCCACTTTGAATAGTCAAGGCATAGTGACAGCAGTAGGGACATATTTACAAATAGCCCTGAGGGGGCGTGGCCTATATAAGGAGAACACATTTACGCCTTCATCACTTATCTACCACTGGTTTCAGTTAGACAGAATTATCAGTGGTAGCCTAACATTCTAGTGGATTAGTAACCTTAGATGTATCAGTGGTACCATTTAACCACACAATATCAATAACACAATAACTCTATCAATTAATGAAATAACTTCGCGGCGGTAACAGTGGTGGTTTTCAGTAGAGTTGGAATTTGGAACCCGCAAAATTCGCGTTGAAAGGATAAGATTACAAGGAGGCTGTGTTCAAGCATAATATTCAGAACGTAACGTTCACCTATTCATTTATTATGGCTCTGTGTGGGCGTATACATACATATAAAATAGACTTAGGAATGTCAGCTAGCATTTGTTGATGAACAGCATACCTTTGCGGCGTAAGGCTCATGATTTCACGTGGTAAGATTGTTTCTACCAGACCTTGACCTGTATTTAGTGTGCCCTGTGTGTGGCATATGCACTATCAAGTTCTCTCAGCTGTGACAGTAGTTAGCCTTGTGTGGGCGGAGCTTCGATTTAGAACCAGGTCAGCTTTACCTGTGTTATGTCGTCTTCTATGCCTACGGACTAGTATTCATATGACAATAGCAAAGAGTGGACCAGTGTCAAGTTAGGAACAGATGATTATGACACATTATTCCAGCCTAAATGAATCGGCAGTAAAACATTTCAAGCCTGTATTGACACCTGCATTGCTTACAGACAGTTTGGTGTCGCTGGTAACCTTTGATCGGTAACACGGTGAAGTGTCTAAAAATACATGCTTTTTGGTGACATATTTGCAGCAGTCAAGTTTCCTATTTCCTGCTTTATCAAGTACCAGAGGTGACAGTTGACGACGAGACCAGTGCTGTTCCTGTAACTTTCCACAAGGGAGTGTGCTTATGGTGTGTTGTCTGATGCTCATCAGTGGTAACAGAGAAAGAACAAGACCGTTTTCTACTTACAAGATAAGTGATTTTTTGTGTGAAAACTGTGTCTCTGTATGATGTTATCAAGCCTTCCAATATTATTATGTTTGCTATTGAGTATTTCATATTAATAGCGTATTGTTATGAGATTTAATGCATAATTGATTAATGGCTATGTAACTTAATCTTATTAGAATTATAAGTGGTCTATACATTTTGTACATTCAGTGATCGAATCACCATGGATCCTGACATGGGTGATGAGTTCCAGAGGATATGAGGCCTATAATGCATTTTTAGCTGAACAAGCAGAATATGATCAAAAATTACGGGGCCCAGCACTTGACAGATACGTTGCTGGATGGTTTTTTGTTTAAATGTGGTAGCAAGCTTTAAATTATTTTACTGACGATAACTGTCAGTCAGCCCCTCAAGTTGATCATGGCTAGAGATTTGGCAAAGTTGTTAGAATGTCTACGTCCGATGGTGTATGATTATACTCGGGCTAGACACAATTATATGCATAAGATTATACATAATATAATCTGCAACGACATGCAGGATGATAACAAAGAGGAATTAGAAGAGAAGGAGCGGATGAAGAACAACAAGCGAATTGCCCTACAACAAAGAGAAAATTGTTTGCAGGATATAGCTGAGAAGAGAAAACTACAAGAAACAGTGTCTAAACTCACAAGTGATTTGCATAAATCAAACTTGGAGCTTTCTAGTGTGAAAACAGCATTAGAATCTGCGTGCAGTAGAGTAAAAGACTTGGAAACACAGATTGCACATAATCAAGGCAAAATTAGTAATCTCAAGCAGGAGATTGAAAATAAGAGAGAAATGTATGAGAAGTTGAAGATTGATAGCAATGTAAGTGAGAAGAAGTATATAGATATGCTTCATGATGTGTTGGATGAGAACAATATTCTCAGTCACCAACTGAAAGAAAAGAATAATGTATCTTCCGAGAAGATTAATGAGTTGAAGCAACAAGCTGCTAAAGTTGATGGACTTCAGGCTCAAGTAGCCCTACTTCAGCCACAGATAGAAGAGGTGCAAAAGAAGAGATTAATAAAATTGGAACCACAGAGGAGAACAATTAAGGAAAAGGATGATAAGCAGAGGTTAGAAGAGTTAACGGTGCAGAGAAAGAAAATGGTTAAGATTGAGAAGTTACTTACAGAAGAAAGATGTAAAGTTATGACATGTAATAACTTAAATAAGAAACTAAACCAAGAGATTACTGAATTGAGTACAAGGGTCAATGGTTTAGTGGATGTTGTTTTAGGCATCAAAGATTTGTCTACTGCTAAGGTTGACAATAGTGGACAGAAGGTTGGTTATAAACAAGCAAAGAGCCTGCCCTATACACTCTTAGCGAATTCGAAAATGGAACATGATGGACTTAAATCTCGGCGTGGCAGATATAATTTCCCACGTACGAAAGACGCTACGTTGAAGATTAATGGCTACTGGCGTCAGACCAGCAAGGATACTTCATGTGTAATATCTAATTCTGGTAATAAATATAACAAATATCATGTTGGTAACCATAGGGATTTTATGAGTTCCACTGCTTGTCATACACAATATAGGCAGTGTGATACAGCAGATAAGCATGTTAACACAGAAAAGAATAACAACAGTTCTGGTAAAAGAGATAACCATAATATTAGACAGTACCAGGGAAGCCCATTAAATGGTAGTTTTTCCAGACAGTCTAACAGATCTCAAAAGATTGATTCTGAAGAGTTGAGAAATTATGGTAGGAATAGTTACATTAAAGATTACAAACTTGGTAATAATTATTCTAGGAGTCAACAAGATTCATTTACTAGATACTTCTATCCTAGAAGATATGTTAAGCATAACAATGCTAACTGCAGTTCTAGGCAGAACAAATGGAATGATAAGGGGAATGGTAATAGAGTTAATGACACTCAAAATATTACTACACTTAACCAGGTTAACTGTGTGCAACAAAATCCCAAATTCATTTGTAGTAAATAAAGTAACAGTAACTATTGATGTCCCAAGTACTACTACTGTTATGTTTTTTTGGTTTACGAGAGAGAATCTCGTTGTTGTGTATGTCACTTTATTTCAGCCTACTACTGGCGTGATGACCGTCATTTTCGGTCAGGTTGACCCAAGCATCCTGAGTTGTATACTATGTGTGAACGAAGAGTTGGTGACATCATATGAAGACCAGAGGTTTTCATAACCACGGGTATAGGTAATTGTGCGTTTAACCTATCCGTTTTTCAGGATAATCTTACAGTTTATTAAAATGAAGATTTTCATTTGTATTTTTTCAAACAGTAGCAGCTGTGCGATAAAGGTCAGCGTGCCTGTTTTTTCCTTTACCTGTGACAGAAATGTTTGTTACCCTACAACCGTGTGTGCAGTCAAGCGTAACCCAGCCAGTTTGTTGACCCTGTATTATTCGATATCATCCCGTGCGGTACAGAATACTACACTGGAGTTGTAACCTATTTATTTTTTTTGGAATTGATTCAAGATTGTTACAATGTTTCTTATACTTGATTTTTTTTTTAGGATCATGTATTATTGTATAGTATAATATGATTGTATTGTATAATGTTTCATTGGATATTGTGTATGTCCATATTTATGCATTATTTGTACTCTATCTTGTTATTTACATAATTGTATTGTTGATAAACATTGTACGTATTATTATTGTAATGAATTGTAACATTTCATTTTGTATTGACGTGTCTTTGATTGTTAATTTTTTTGTTGTTGATGAAATTATGGATTTTTGTATTTTCATACACTAGTCTGAAGACTATTTCATTTTCTCATATTGTATTTGACCATATGTGATTTGTTGTCAAGATTGGAGCTATAATAGCTGTTACATTAAAACATTGATATGATTTTGCAGGACTAATTGATAAAATGTTTTTACATAATGAGATTGTCAGCCCTAAGCACAAACTCATTGGTTATGACTATGCGTTAGTCGCTTTCAGAGAATTTTTTGGTTACTAAATTTATTTTTTCTTTTTCGTATCTGATTCCATGTGTAGTTAATATATTACCTTATACAAAGGTTATATGAAGAAATTGTTTTGTTATTGAATGTTATTTTGGAACTAAATTATAATATGTAGAATTGTCAGAGATAGTAGATGCTATTATTTTTTGAAGAATTTGGTAGTTTGACTTAAACATTTTTTTTCATGAGAAATAATGTTATGTTTATATGTGCAAGTTGGTATAATGTTAATAATTTGGGTTTTTATAGGTGTTTATGTGTGTTTATTTAGAGATGTGAATATTTTTTTTTATGTCACACATTTTGTTAAAGCTCGTTTCACTTTTGATTTGTTAATTAGTGGTTGAAACTTGTAAAAATTTAAAATACTATTTTTATTTAACTTAATGTTAAGAAATTTTTTTGTATTGTAATTTTCAAAATGTATTTGTTTTTCTTTGTGAAAGTATTGTATTTTTTATGTGTCCAGTGCTTAATATATTGATATGTCCACATTTAAAAAAAAAAAAAAGAGAGAAAAAGATAATAATTTTTTTTTTCTTTTGAGATTGTGATATTTGTGTTTTTACAAATCACACTTTTTTGTGTGTGATGCCTGTGATATTTCATTTTAGTTACGAATAAGTGTTGTAATTTGGTTAAATTATTTATTATGCATTATCTAGTTATATCCTTCGTTAGTGTTTAGTTTATATATATATACTATGTTTTTCTGTTCGATGATTTTCTGTCATGATTGTATTTGTTTACAATACAATGTTGGTTTAGATAGTTATTGGGATGTATTACTACTTATTCTATACATTCATTTCTTGAATTTTCTTCTTTCTTTTCGGATGATTCTTCGTTTCACTTCATTTCTTTTGAAGCAGTTATACTTTCGTGATGCTTCTATGTTTCATCTTGGTGTCACTTAATTCTATTTGTATACGTTTACTTCTTATACTTCCTTCTTCAGGATTGTTATGTTAATTATATGGTTTGGTATGAGGTAGTTTTTATGTCGGTTTTATCTAGTTTGATGTAAGGAATTGATTTACTTGATTGTTGCTTTTAAGTATTATTGATCTTTGTTACTATATTGATTTCATTGCTGATTTTTGATGTTGATCATGCTTCTTTTGCTTGATCTTATCTGTTACTTTCTATTTATTGTATACTATTTGCTCTACAGTGATCATAGTTAACTTTGTTTGAAGCTGTTTATTTAATGTACTTAGCAAATTATTGTGCATAATTTGTTTTATTGTACACTTGCTTATATTTTTTGTCGATGTATTATTATAACCTTAACATAAGCTAATTTTTGTATGAGTATTTTAGAGTTTAGCTGACCCCTCATTTTTCATTGATGTAGTTTTTGTTAAAAAAATGATAAATCATTTTTTTCTCCGGGGGTGGTGGTAAGATGTTAAGGTTAAAAAGGGAGGTGATACTTTGTATATGGGTTGGTCACAGTAAATTAAGGGTTACATCACTTGAAGACTTGATTAACGGTAAAATTGGGTGAACAAATATATGATAGAGGTCATAGGGTACAGATAGCGTCATGAGCGCGGTTCTGTATTGTTAGAACTGTAGATAGTTCGCACGACTAATTCGTGGAAGGGACTGAGCGGTGGTGAACTGCGAAGTCCCGTGACTGTTTAGGCGGGAGTTTTTGTGACCGCTTGCAGTCGGGTTCTGGCGTTGACAGAGTGAAGTCAACGAAGGTGTATTTCGAAGTGTGTGTTCCCGACCAGTGTTCGGTGAATATGGTAGAGTGTTTTTCAATGTGTGTCTCGATGGAGACTTTTTTGAACAGGCCTGTATCTGAATACTTTTCCTGCACATGTAGTCTTCCATGTGTTAGGTTATTTTGAAGGTATGTACTTTGATATTTATGGCTGCAGTGGATGCAGCTTATGAGAGTTTGCACTGTGCACGTTCTATGAGAAGTGCACCACTATTTATTGTGAGCTCTAAGAGATAGCGCTGATGATGATTATACTGCCGTGGAGCAGCTTTATGTGAAGATAGACGTTGGTGTATGTTCTATGAGAAGTGCACCACTATTTATTGTGAGCTCTAAGAGATAGCGCTGATGATGATTATACTGCCGTGGAGCAGCTTTATGTGAAGATAGACGTTGGTGCATGTTCTATGCACCAAAAGTGCTATAGAGAGTCCGAGATTTGAAGGACATTGCTTTGAAGGCCAGGATTGAAGGCCAGGATTTCGTACAGGCCGCATTTGAATTAACTGCAGTAAGATGTTTATGGAACTATTAAGGCCAGGATTTTGTACAGGCCGCATTTGAATTAACTGCAGTAAAATGTTTATGGAACTATCTATGATTAGGCCTTGGATATATATATATATATATATATATATATATATATATATATATATATATATATATATATATATATATATATATATATATATATATATATATATATATATATATATATATATATATATATATATATATATATATATATATATATATATATATATAGCTGACGATGATTATTCAACTGCCGGGGAGCAGCCTTGGTGGAGAAGGGGAGGACGGAGTCCTTTGAAGAAAATCGTGATGGTCATCTTCAATGAGAAGTGCATCATTATGCTATAAGTTATGAGGCCATATTTATAACTGCGGTGAGCGCAGTTCTTTAGGAGTGTTGTACGTGCATTTATATGAGGTGTGCACCACGATTTATAATGGAGCTCTGTGGGGTGTTTTGAGCTTATGATTTGACTTACCTATGATTTGTACTGTATGCGTAATTTCCGTCTGTGTCATCGTGACTGTGTGTGTAGCGTTAATAAAACTGTTCATTAACCATCACCAGTCGTTCTACGCTACATGGCTTCTATGTGTGTTACTGTGCTGTGACGAAAGAATGCACCAATACACACCCACTTTGAATAGTCAAGGCATAGTGACAGCAGTAGGGACATATTTACAAATAGCCCTGAGGGGGCGTGGCCTATATAAGGAGAACACATTTACGCCTTCATCACTTATCTACCACTGGTTTCAGTTAGACAGAATTATCAGTGGTAGCCTAACATTCTAGTGGATTAGTAACCTTAGATGTATCAGTGGTACCATTTAACCACACAATATCAATAACACAATAACTCTATCAATTAATGAAATAACTTCGCGGCGGTAACAAAGATGTAGGTATGGCACAGGACTAAGTGAGGTAGTTAACGACACAGTTTTAGATGGTAGCTGTAGAAGAGAGCTGTGAAGTAAGTCACCTTCTCGCTAGACCTGTCTTATGCTCCAAGGGTGTCTCTATATTAATAATAATAATAATAATAATAAATTCTTTAAGCACCAAACACGGCGCATAAGGCAGAAACCAGTGCTCTCCAGGTTGTTCGTTGTGACGCCACTCCTCTTAGCTCTTGCACATTATTTAGGCCCAACGTTCTTCCTTCTCTTATTATTGTTCTTCTGAGTGTTTCTTTTGGTCTTCCTTTTTTCCTCTTACCCTCAGGAACCCAAGTGAGCGCCTGTAGTGGTATTCTGTTGTTTTGCATTCGTAGGACATGACCGATATATGACCATCGTCTTTTCCTTATATAGTCGGAGACATATTTCTGCCTAGAGCCTTCTCTTATTTGTCGATTAGTCTTGAATTCTTTCCAACTGATATTCATGAGTTTTCTAAGACATTTGTTCTCGAATGTATTCAGCTTGTTCTCCAATGATTTTGTTATTTTCCAACTCTCACAGCCGTATGTTAACACTGAGATAACATTTGAATTAAACAGACGAAGCTTGGTATGTATATTCAATGATCGTAATTTCCAAATGTTAGATAATCTATTGAAGGCGCTAGCTGCCAAAGCAATTCTAGTATGGATTTCTCTTGTTGTGTCACCATCCTGAGTCATTTTACTGCCCAAATAATTGAAACTTTCAACTTTCTGTAGTTTTTCCCCGTTCAAGATGATATCAAAGGTCTCGTTAGAAAAGTTCATAGCTTTAGTTTTAGAGGCATTTATTTGGAGACCTATTTTAACCGAGAGATGACACAAATTATTTACTGCTTCTTGGGATTGTCTGGGTGTTGAACTTAAGAATGCTAAATCATCTGCGAAATCCAGGTCCCCCAGGAATTTTCCATTTGACCATTTTATACCTAATTGTTCATTGTGGGTATAGTTTCTCATAACCCAATCAATAGCTATTCCAAAAAGTAGTGGTGACATAATACAGCCTTGTTTCACCCCTGTTTCTACTGTAAACCATTCTGTATTCCCTTTATTTGTTCTAACACAACATCTTGCATTGTCATATAGCGCTTTGATTATATTCACATATTTTGTAGGAAAACCATAGATTGTAAGTATCTTCCACAATGATGGGCGGTGTAGACTATCAAAGGCTTTTTGAAAATCGACGAAGGTGATAATAAGTGGCGATTGCATTTCCACTGATTCTTCTATAATTGTTCTTAGTGTGAATATTTGATCAATACATGATCGTTTCGGCCTGAAACCTGCTTGTTCTTCTCTGATCTTTTCGTCAGCATGCAATTTAAGTCTTTCTAACATCATGCAACATAATAATTTTCCAGGTACTGATAGTAGAGACATATCACGCCAGTTATTACAGTCTGATAGATCACCTTTCTTCGGTAACTTTACAATAATACTGTCTTTCCATTGTTGTGGTGGTTGTTCTTCTCTCCATACTTCATTTATAATATCTAAAATTCTCAAGAGGTTGTTGTCATTAACTGCTTTAATCATTTCCCCTGAAATTTCGTCAACTCCAGCAGCTTAAACATTTTTAAATCTTTTAACAGCTTGTTTGATCTCGTCCAGCGTGAATTCATCGCAAGTTATTGGCAAGGTGGTTGTGGGTGTTTCATTATTAAAATCAGGTGTTACTGTTGATGGTGGTCTGTTTAGTACCTCCATGAAGTGCTCAGCCCATCTCTTCATTTGTTCTTTTTCTGTTGGTATTGAATTCCCTAATTTACCTTTAACAGGTGTTTCCAAAGCAGTAGGCTGGTGACATAGTTGTTTTGTAATTTGATAAAGGCACCTGCTATTACCAGTTCTTGCAGCATTTTCAGCTTCTACGGCCAGTTCATTGATGAAATGTCTTTTATCTCTTCGAGTTTTTGTCTTCACTTCTTTATTTAACAAGTTATAAGTTAGTTTGCAAGATTCAACTGCATTATGTGTACTTGCCGCTAGTAGTTTAAGTTTTGCTGTTTTTCTTTCTTGTATTTTATCCCAAGTATCTTCTCTCATCCATTTTTTCTTTTTATGTACTAGGTATCCGGTGGTCGCTACAGCTGCTTCTGTCATTGCTGTTCTCAGTTGTTCCCATTTAGTATCGATTGTCTTGGTGGTGATATCGTTGTCATTTTGCCTAAAGCATCGAAATAGTTGTTCATTTTGACATTATATTCCTCCTTTATATCATTTGATTGCAGTCTGTGTACATCTATTCTTCTATTTTTATTCGGTTGGTATAACTTCTTCAGTTTAATTCTCAGTTTAGCTATGCAGAGGTTATGATCGCTTCCGATCTCTGCACCTCTGTATGCTCTGACGTCTTGAACTGATGAGCGAAATTTTGCGCTTATGCAGAAGTGATCTATCTGGTTCTCTATTAATAGTTGATGTGAAATGCAGCTTGTTTATTATCCCTACCAATTAAAAATATTAAAGAATTCTCTAACTTTCCACACAATAACACAATTTCGAACAGAACTGAAATGTACCCAAATTAATCAACTGCGTTTTAAGAAATATATCTGTACATTTATTAATTTAAATAGACGTTTGGTAAAGATTGCAGATATTTATTTACACAGATCACAAGTTGGAAAATTATATGGTGTCAATGTCTTTGTTCGTCATTTCTGGCTATTGGTGACTCTTGGATCTTGTTTCTTCAAAGTAATGAGTACTTACCTAATTCATTCCCATTCACAGCAGACACTTCTCGTCATACACCAGGTGTTCATGTCCAAGATACACAAGTATCTACCCCTTTAATTTACTAGTCCTCAAAATCTGACTACTGGCCACGGTACATCAGACTTCTACCAGTTGTGGGGCCACGGTACATCAGACTTCTACCAGTTGTGGGGCCACGGTACATCAGACTTCTACCAGTTGTGGGGCCACGGTACATCAGACTTCTACCAGTTGTGGGGCCACGGTACATCAGACTTCTACCAGTTGTGGGGCCACGGTACATCAGACTTCTACCAGTTGTGGGGCACGGTACATCAGACTTCTACCAGTTGTGGGGCCACGGTACATCAGACTTCTACCAGTTGTGGGGCAACGGTACATCAGACTTCTACCAGTTGTGGGGCCACGGTACATCAGACTTCTACCAGTTGTGGGGCCACGGTACATCAGACTTCTACCAGTTGTGGGGCCACGGTACATCAGACTTCTACCAGTTGTGGGGCCACGGTACATCAGACTTCTACCAGTTGTGGGGCCACGGTACATCAGACTTCTACCAGTTGTGGGGCCACGGTACATCAGACTTCTACCAGTTGTTGGAATATCATTTTTGGAACATTTTTTTCAGAACCAGTGGTACTAATGATGTCATACTACACCCCCCACCCCCCGCCCCGTCTCCTGGGTAGTTAGATCGGATACCTAGCCTTCTCTTCTTCTTCTTTGATCCTTAGCCGCCGACCGTCAAAGCAGTCAGTGGCCATCACGCCTAGTGGCGTCTTGTAGGGCAACAACAAATTGATTCCACTTTGCTCGGTCGGCGGCCATCCTTCGTACAGTGCCCCAACTCTGGTTCATTCTTTGCATCTCAGCCTCATCAGTCCTCCGCCAGGTTGCTTTTGATCGGCCTCTCTTTCGTTTTCCTTCAGGGGTCCAAAGCATAGCTGTTCTTGTGATGGCATCGGGGTCTCTTCTGAGGACATGGCCAACCCAGCTCCAGCGTCTGCCAGCTATGATGGTGTGCATGTCCTCTTGCTTGCTCCGAGTAAGCAGCATGTTGTGTGAAAAGAGGACAATTTCGACATTTCCTTCTCTGTAACTCTCCAGCATTCCGCACCATAGAGAAGCACAGAAAGCACACAGCTCTGATATAATCTTAATTTTGTGCTTGTGCTGTATTGAGAGGACTTCCAGATGTTGTTTAGGCTAAAAAAGGCTGTTCTTGCCTTATTCATTCTGATGTTGATGTCTTTGCCTGCCCCGCCGTCTGGTGTTACTATGCATCCTAGGTATGTGAAGGTGTATGTCTGTACCAGTTGCTGATTCCTTACTGATATGGGCTCAGGGTTGCTCACATTGAGCGTCATGACCTCTGACTTCTTTAAATTGATGTTCAAGCCCACCTGCTGGCTAAACTTATTAAGTCTATCCGTTTTTTTCCTGGATGTGTTGATGTGAATGTGCTAGTAGTGCAATGCCATCTGTATATTCCAGATCTTCCAATGTAGAAAATGTAGTCCATCTTATTCCTCTTGGACTGCCCTCTGTTGTCTGGCGCATCACCCAATCTATGACTGTTAAAAATAGAGTGGTTGATAAGGGGCATCCCTGTCGTACTCCTGCCTTCACCTCAAAGGTTACGTTGCTCTGCCCAACGCTACACGTAAAGTTGGCATAGAGGCTTTTTATGATTGACACTATGCAGCTTGGAATTCCATAAGCCCTCAGTATTTTCCATAAACTGTCCCTATATATGCTGCCAAAAGCCTTTTCAAAATCAACGAAATTAATGTACAACTGTCTTTGCCATTCTGAGCACTGCTTTATAATGTTCCTGAGAGTGAATATATGATCTACACATCTTCTGTTCTTTCTAAATCCTGCTTGTTCTTTCCTCAGTTTGTAGTCTACTGCTTTTGAAATTCTCTGTATAATTATCCTGCCTATTATTTTGCTGGGAACTGAGAGAAGAGTGATTCCTCTCCAGTTATTGCAGTCTGCAAGATCTCCCTTCTTGAGCAATTTGACAATTATTTCTTTGTTCCACTCTGATGGTGTTGTCCCCGTTTTCCAGACTTGTGCAAATAGTGGTTCTAATAGTTCTGCTGCTAGCTCGAATCTGTCTTAAATAGCTCTGCATTTAAGTTATCATGGCCAGGAGCTTTTCCGTTCTTTAACCCTTTGATTGCTGTGATGATTTCTTCTTTTCATGGAATGTCTGTATTTACATCTAGATCGTTTTCAGCCTCAGGAACATTCAATTGTGTCTCTGGTGGTTCCTTGTTCAGAGTTTCTCTGAAGTGCTCTGCCCATCTTGTTTACTGTGCCTCTGCTGTCGTGATGAGATTTCCTTGCTTATCTCTTACTAATGTAATATTGTTTGCACCTCGTTTTCCGCTGATGAATTTAGTTATTTTGTATTCTGTGCTTTGTTCATTTCTCAGTGCTGCCTCTTCTGCCTGTCTTGCAAGATCGTCTAGGAAATTCCTTTTGTTGGCTCGGGTTTGGCGTTTAACTTCCTTGTACAGCTGACTGTACTGTTCGTTATATAGTTTCTTTAACCTGGGGGACTTCGCTTCTGTTTTCTTTCTTTTCATTTCCTTTCTCAGTGTTATGGTGTTTAATGTTTCTAGTGTTATCCAGTCTTGCTTCTTCCTTTCCTGGAATCCCAAGCATGATTTGCTGCTTTCCTTATATATTGTTGAAATGGTGTTGAATTTCTGGTCTATATCATCAGTCAATGTCTTTTCTTGACTTTTGGCAAATTGGTATCGTTTCTTTATGTCAGCCGCAAAAGCTTTTCTGGTAAGGGGGTCCTTCAATTTGCTGATGTCAAACCTTTTCTGTGTAGTTACAGTTGGTCCAGCCCTTTTTAGTTTCACTTTCAGTTTTGCTACTACTAAATGGTGATCACTTCCCACATCTGCACCTCTTCTTACCTTCACATCTTGTAATGCATGTCTCCATCTACCGTTAATCATGATGTGGTCTATCTGGTTTCTGTCCCGATCATTTGGTGATTCCCATGTTAATTTGTGAATTTCTTTATGTGGGAAAAGTGTTCCTCCAATGACCAGGTTGTTAATACTACAGAAACTTATTAATTTATCCCCATTTTCGTTTGCTGTTCCGCTGCCGCATTTCCCCATTACTCTTTCATTATATGTATTGTGTGTACCAGCTTTCGCATTGAGGTCTCCCATTACTATAATAAGATCATATCTAGGTGTGTCTTCCATTTCTTTCTGCAGTTGTTGATAGAATTCATCCTTGACCTCTTCATCGCTGTCATTCGTTGGTGCGTAGCATTGTATTACCGGTATTGTAGTATTGGTGAACCTATCTCTCAATCTTAATCTTATCAGTCTGTTGTTGATGGGTTTCCATTCCAGTAATGTCCTTTCTATTCCTTTCTGTAGAATAATGGCTACACCTTCATTGTGCTGTCCATCCTCTCTTCCAGAGTAAAGTACTGTTTCTCCTGTTGCTGTTTTAGCTTTTCCTGCCCCTGTCCATCTGCTCTCGCTTATCCTTAGCATGTGTAACCTATAGTTTCTCATTTCTGCCGTGACCTGTTTTAGTTTACCAGTCTCATTCATTGTCCAGACATTCCAAAATCCTATTCTTGTATCATGTTTTGCGGTCAGGACGTTTGTTCTCATGTCAGTGGCTTCCTTTCGGCTTTCACCACTGACAGTCATACGAGCCTCAGACTCCGGATGTCCGTCCCGCAGCAAAGTTTGTTTATCCGTTGTTGTTTCCGTAACTTCAATTTTTTTTTTTTTTTACATAGACAGGGGTGTCAGCCCTATGCTAAAACCCCCAATCTGGAGGACCAGGGTGTCTACTTTAGTCTGACCCCTGCCCGCACAAACCTGTCCAGCTTGGTAGAACCTTCCAGGAGTAAAACTCCCGCTGGCATAGCTCTGGGGGTAATCAGGGTACGCAAGCCGCCATACCTCGACAAGGTATTGACACCGGTGATGGCAGAGCCTTCTCTGATACGGGTGAAAAAGTAGGAGGTTCCGTGTGCAAGTTGCGCTCGTGAAAAATTCCGGCAGTTGGAAATCATAAAGAGTAGGACTATCTGGCCGCTGCCCTGGCAAAATTTAAACATTAGAAAGCTACCTACCACAAAAATATTTAAAGAATGTGTGATTCCTGTATCCTATTTACGCACAGTGGGATTATCGCCGGTGCTACGGAGTTCGTGCACTGTGCTGAGATCCCCCTTGTGTGTGATCTAAAGGAGGAGATCAAGCACTGATGGAGTAGTCCGTGTGCAATTAAGATAGTCCTTAAAAAACCAAACCAAACCAATCTAACTGGGTACTTTGATCTAGCTGCTCACGTCGGTCATAACCTGAACACCGTTATCTTAACTGGACATGTCACGTGGTTGTAAGTGTCGCTTTAATCCAAACCGAAGCTGATTAACGTGTCCTGAAAATGGATTCGGCGTTTGGTTTGCTTGACAATAAACCGCAGCCATATTGGTGTTAGAGGATGTCAACGCAACAGTTAGTAAACACAGGTCAGCACGCGGGAAGATAACAGAACACACTAGCAACAAGATAGAAACAGAGATCTTGAGATATCTTATGCCTTCATTATCTATTCTACCACGTTTTGTGTATGTTTATTTTTAAAGCTCTGACATCCATTTACGTTTTGTCCAAAATAGAGAACCTCCAGTTCTGTGGTTGTCTGAAGATGAGCTGTCTTATATATGTGCTGCATTTTTCTAGTTGTGGAAGTTTATATTGTTCAGTTATTGCCAACTTCTAATTTTGCTGTGTTTCATAGATCCGTCTGTCGCAGTATTTCTTGTACTTTTACAGCACGAGTAGTTTTAATGTTTTTACAGTAGCAGTAATGGTAGTGGTGTCAACAATAGTAGTTGTCATGGTTACTCATCATCAACATCGTCATTATCATTACTCTTTCGCTTGATATGGAGTTTATGTCATCATGACCTGTGCCATCCCGTCAAGATGTTTCCATGTCTTCATTATCCCTATACCATCCCGTCAAGATGTTTCCATGTCTTCATTATCCCTATACCATCCCGTCAAGATGTTTCCATGTCTTCATTATCCCTATACCATCCCGTCAAGATGTTTCCATGTCATCATTATCCCTATCAAGCCAGCTACTCATAATTTATGTGTCGTTACCTTACACCCCTTAGCGTAGCACAGGCAGGGTTACCAATTAGGCTTTTTTGACGCCAAATTCCACAAATCTGGCTTCTTTTTTTTTTAACTCTTTGGCTTTACTTTTTAGCTTTTTTTTTGACGGTGTTTGGCTTTTTTTCACAGTTTTCATCTGGCAACCCTGAGCACAGGCCTTCAACGCCAGGTGAAAGGTCTTGTTTACCCCATTTATGTCTGTGTGACATTCCTTTCTCTATGTGCTTGTGTGACAAAACGGGCGGCCCCTATCGATCTTTGTTTTTCCCCGGCAGTATCGGTACATTTGTGGTACTGATTTTAATTATGTACTCTCAAGTATCGCACTTTTCTTTTTTTCTCTCTTTCTTTCTTCGTTATTTTTCTGCTAAGTAGCAGCTATTTGATTTTATCAATTCATTCGACACTCCTCTCTGTGACGTCACTTGTTTGTTACCCGATCATCCTGGCTTGCGGTGAGCAACTGAGATAAGATAGTCGCCGGTGTGTTTAGATTGAACCGCTGATAAGACGACTCGGTTGGTAACCCAGCTGGGCAAACACGGAGTTTTTGCGTACTCATACGACAGATAACGAGATTGCTGTCTGTGTGACACATGTGAGCAGACAAGTGTGACATAATCGCTTCCGGGCCGACTTGTTATGACAACATTACTTTCTAATAAAGTAATAAGTATTACAGCTTACCCATGTTGTCATGTGTGTCTACCGATCTGCCTGTAAGTTTGTACACAAGAGCATCGGACATCTTATTGCCATATATGGGAGACGTGACCTTTGCAAAATTTTTCCATGTCGGAAATATTTTGAAAGTACCACACCCGACCTGTTTGAATATGATTGGAGCGTTTATTTAACTCCATAACAAACGAAGGCATGGGAAGGTAGGGAATATAGTCTGACCATTTTGCATTTTTTTTCACTGTGAATTTTATGCTCGCCTAGACAACATCAGACCTCGCTAGAGTGAAGGCTAGATTCATAATTCCTATTTGTGAACCGGACCTTTTATTGAAGAATCAAATAAGACATACAAAGCACAAGAAATCTCTACATTTTAATAAGGAACACCGGGACTAGGAAACTGAAGAAACACACGGATTCAGAGAGGAAATCTATTGTCAAATTAAAAAACACCCCAAACGCGTGTAAGAGACCGACTCGTCTCTTTTATTCATCTGAGCAACAAGTCTATAGCCAAGATTAGCGTAAGATGCGATTTACATTTCATATTTTATTACTAACATGTGAACTAACATATATATGCATATATTACCATGTGAAGTTTAATGGGTGAAACTCGCCATTGGATGACAAAGTCATTTGAGGCTGGCAACCTCAGCGTATAGAATTATGATTCATGAACCACCACTGCACGGGCTTGTGATTAATTTATTGATAGTCTCGTAAAGAGAACTAAAAGGATAAAGTAGTTCCAGGTTCCCTATGGAGCAGGGAGGGAAAGATGAAAGAAATGATGTACATTCTAAGTATAATACTTACATTTTCAAAGCAGTGTAAATCTCCATATAAACATATTCACTTCAAAATTAATGTAAGTTTTCTAGCTTTAAACCAGTGTAACTGTCTATGTGAAAATATTTATTTTAAAGTAATGGCAGTTTCAAACTTTTCAATCAGTGTAAAACATAAATGAAAACATATTCAATTTATATTGTGAACACTTTTCAATCAGTGGAGATGTATATGTTGTTGCGTATGGTTTTTTACAACATTTCTGGTGTTGCGCATCAAATAGCGCTGAGTTGAGTTTGGGGAAAATATTTGATGATATGTGAATAGTACACTTAGGTGCATTATTCATGCGCGCAGTAAAAAAGGATGACGTAGGAGTTTTTGTGTGTTGAAACAATGACGTGGAGAACAAAAATGGACTCAAGAAATAAACAAGACGCGAACAGCCTTGTGTGTGCTGGTTTGCTTGAAAACCCATAGAAAAGGGTTATATTGATTCGTGCCATGAATGGGAATGTATACCAGGATGAGTACTATTAATAATGTATAGTGTGATGCTTATGCATTTTTTAGACTGGCAGGTCTATACACCGTAAAAATCGGAGTCTTAAAGATCCTGCCTGCTCTGTCGCTAATGTGTACTGACTTTTGGGGGGAATTCATGTTAATGAAGTTAAATGAGTTTGAACAGAAGGTACGGGAGAAGGGCACGGATATAATCAATACATAGAGATGTATAGAAGTATTGGGACTAATAAGCAACAATGTATTACCGTCAAGGAGTATAACACTATGTTACGAATAGACAGAATGACATTAACTAAGGACGGTTCATCATGTCTCATGGATCATGAGTTTTCATTAAACTGTGTTGTTAATTTACCGGAACAGCATTGGCTTCTTACCTGGTTATAGTTGAGCTGTTGGGCATATCTGAGACATTACTAATTCGTGATCCCTTGTGAGAGAACACTGCATAAATAATACAGGGACGATACAGTGCAGTTTTTGGCACACCCACGAACAAAACATTCGCGTGACACTTTTGTTGTATACCAATGTTCTAACATTCATATAGACACATATGGGAATAATGATGGTATACATATATCAAATGCAGACAAACTCTTTTAATACACGGGAATAAACGAACGGGCGGACAGTACTTTAACATGGTGGCCAATATAATGTACCTTCCCGTTCTATAAATTCAGATATTTGGAGCTCAATTAATTGCCACGCATATTGGAACAATGACACTTGTTGCAGGCTCAATCAATCGATCGTTATGTCAAAGTCGTAACCTTGACTTAGAAGGTCAACGTTCGTGTGATGTACATATTCAAGTCTCCAGAGAATTATCATAATTGTACCGGGGGAATTATGCTACAGTTTTTGATTTCCATTTTCAAGTTCTGCTGTGTACCTGCGGTGGTTACATTGAGTGACGTCATTCGGTAACAGATACTTTCAACCAGAGCAAATTACTGTTCGTTTTGGAGAATTGCTAACCTTGAATTCAGCTGTATGAATTTCATAACCTGTGTTGGATCGAAATATGTACGAGGAGTATTGGGATTCCCTCAGATAAGTAGACATTGTTATTATGGTGTCAGTACCCTGGTTATTATTAGTGAGCACCTTTCTTTGTCATTTTAACTCGTAAGATGCTTGTTCGTCATCATAGGTGTCCTGGGGTGTTTTCCTAGGTTGATTTCAGGTCGATGAATCGCAAAGGCTTATAGCCAATTTCTTTGGGGCTGCTGAAAGGTTGTAGATTTTTGGGTTGACTCCGTGGTTCTTTACGATATGATCTCTTCTTTAATTGTTGAGGTTCGGTGATTGTCATTGCTAACGTGTATATTTCTATGTAATTGATTCTCTTCATGGACCATTATGTTTTCAGTAGTACTATTATCTTGTATAATTTCTTAGTTGATTGATTTATAGCTGCATATTTTATTAAATAAAAGATGATTAATCTCCAATAATGAGTATCGATAAGGTTTCGATTATAAGATATTACTTATAAGACTACAGTTTATTTGATGAGGTAAATATTAGAATTCAGAATTTGAAATGTCGACGGCGGAATACTTCATTAAACAGGGTAAAATTCTTGGTTTATCAGGAGACAAATTACAAGAGTTTGCTCAAACAGAATATAAAGAGGCGCAGGAAAGAGAGAAACGTCAGTTAGAATTAAAAGATAGAGAATTAGCCAACCAGGAACGTATGAAACGGTTGGAAATGGAAGAAAATGAAAAAAGGAGGCAAAACGAAGAGAGAATTAAACTCTTGGAGATGGAAGAAAATGAGAAAAGGAGACAATATGAATTTACACTTGAGGGAGAAAAACGAGCGCATGAAGAGAGAATGTTGCAGTTAGAAATTGAAAGACAGAAGTTGCAAAATGGAAATGCTACTAGTCAATCACATACTCAGAATGATGGTCAAAAAGGTGACATTAAAATCCATTTGCCCATGTTTAAACCAGGGGTCGACGATATTACGTTCTTCTTGTCAAGATTCCAATTGGTATGCACAGAATATAAAATTGATAAAAGTAAGTGGTGTAGCAAACTAATGAATTTTTTTATCAGGAGAGGCGTTAAGTGCAGTCGCTTCGTTAGAAGGCGATAATCAAAACTATGAGGAAGCTAGAGCTACGCTATTAAAAAAATATCAGCTTACAGCTGAAGGTTATAGAAGGCGTTTTAAAGAGTTGTTGCCGGAAACAGGAAAAGAGTTTCTCACAATTCATTTCGGATATTCGTTTAACTTTTAATCGTTGGATCGAACTTGAAAAAGTACAACGGAATTTTGAAGATCTGGCAGATTTAATATTACGGGATAAGGTATTATCCTCAGTAAGTGATAAGTTTTTGGCATTTTTACAGGAGCGGAATCCTAAATCGTTATCGGAAGTTGAGACCCTAGGGCGCCAGTTTTCGGTTGCTCATCCGAACTTGAATGTCAGAAACACTAAACTACATGAATCGTTACAGTCAGCGGGTGTTGCTACTGTAAATAACAGACAGGGAAAATTTAGATCGAATGGTGGTGACAGAGATAGGTTTCGTTATAGAAGTGCCAGTTCAGATCGAAATAATAATTACCAAAGAAATTTTTCTCATTTTGAAGTTGGAAATAGAAATAAATCACCAGATTTCCGAAGATGGAGAAATAAACGACCTGATAATGGTCATCACGATTATTTTGGACACAGAGAGAGAGGAAATGGGCAACTAAATAATCAACATGGTAATATTAACTCTTTCAGTCCCAAGCAAAAAAGTGGGTTTGGCCCAAGCAAAAATGGCCACCCCAGTGCGTTTTTATTGTTGTTGTTTGGAAATAATTTTTTTAAATGTTCATATGCATAAATAACTTTGTTGTTGTATATGAAACTGAAGGTAATTGGATGTACTTTACTCTTGTGCTACAAGTATAAAAGCTTTCATTGAAAAATGATTAGTTATTGAAGGTAAAATGGAGGATATGCTCTTAAAAAAAATGCTTAGTTATTCAAGGTAAAATGGAGGATATGCGCTTAAAAAAAATCGCTTTAAAAATCTCAAAACAGAAACACGTTCACTCTTAAACACGTGCGGTATTTAAAAGAATGTACTTGCAGTCGGAAATGACGTTTTGGGTGGTTTGTAAGTAGTTATAATTAGAAACAGTCTCAAACAGATGCACATATACTAAAGGCTTTTTAAAGTCGATTGGGCCAAGCGCGTCTAACCCCTGAGCCTTTATAAAGTCGATTGGGACTTAAAGAGTTAATAATAGATCTAGTTATTCTCAGAATTACAGGAGAAATTTTTATGGCAATAATCAAGATAATGGCAGTGCATTTCGTTCAAATAGTTCGCATCGGTCTGCTCATCATGGAAATTTGGTACAGAGAGCAGAAAATGATATTACAAATAATAATAACAACGCTGTTAGTCAAGCAAATGCTTGCTGTTCATTTGACTTTGGTAATGCGGAAGAATGTTTTGAGTGCAAGAATCTATTTCAGCCTGAAGTGGTATCCAGACTGAGATGTGGACACCCATTGCCGGCGTTACCTGCAATGTCAGCTCATGAAGGAACCGGGTCTTTAGAGTTTCACAAGGGCTTACTTAATGGCATACCAGTAACTTTATTAAAGGATTCAGGTTGCACGACGGTAGGTGTGCGACAATGTTTGGTTGATTCTTCTTGTTGTACAGGCACATGGGTTAAGTGCATTACGTTTGGTGGTAGAATTGAGAAATTTCAAACTGCGGTGGTTCATATCGCGACGCCATTTTTTTACGGGACAAATAAAAGTATGTTTGTTGCCGAATCCAGTTTGCGATTTAGTTCTTGGTCGCATTCACGGTTTTAAAGAGTGTACTCTTGAGCAAATAAATGATTGGGAACGAGAACACGTACACAGTGCTAATGTTGTGGTTACTCGAGCACAGGAGCAGTCTCAACATAATGTTGTGCCACTAGTTAATGATGATGTATTACACAGTAACATCAACAAGGACGTTTTTTCTACTTTACAAAACAGTGATGTTTCATTAAAGAAATTTTTCAATTTAGTCCAACAGGATGATACAAATGGTCATACTTCTCACAAACAATGGTATACTATCGTAAATGACATATTAGTGCGAAGATTCAGAGATAGTAAATCTTGTCATATTACTACTCAGATCATGGTGCCTAAGGTAATGAGATCCTATATATTGAGTCATGCTCACGATTCCCGTTGTGCAGGTCACATGGGATACTCTCGTACTAGATCTAGAATTCTGGCATCTTTTTTCTGGCCAGGAATGTCGAAAGACATTGCGATGTTTTGCCGTTCTTGTGTTACTTGTCAGGAGGTGAAGTCTAGAGGGGCACGTCATTTGGCTCCAATTCAAGCGGCCGATATTCCGGTGCGTCCATTTGAGAAGATGGCCGTGGACATTATTGGCCCACTTCCTATAATGTCATCGAGAGGACATAGATATGTATTAACTTGCATAGATTTGTGCACGCGTTGGCCAGAGGCCATACCACTCAAGAACATTACTACGCAGGATGTAGCTGATGCTTTGTTTCATATCTTTACTAGAATCGGATTTCCGAGAAAACTGTTGTCGGACAGAGGTTCTCAGTTTGTGTCAGGTGCAATGAGTGAGGTTATGGCAATGTTTCATATAGACAGATCACTGAGTTCCGTATATCACGCCGCCTCAAACGGGATGGTGGAGCGTCTAAATCGATCAATAAAACAGATGTTAGGAAAGATTACAATCGATTTTCCTAAAGAGTGGGACCGAGTTTTACCAGCGGTACTTTTTGCATATCGTGAAATACCGAATGAGCATACAGGTTTCAGTCCATTTCAACTTGTATTTGGTGCTCAGCCTAGAGGGTCCATTGTCCTTGATCAAAGACTTGTTGATTGATTCTTCCTTATCGCAAGAAACTCAATTGTCTTACGAGTATGTTGTAAATCTTAGGAAAAAAATCATGGATGCATGCCAGCTGGCAACAGATGCATCGGAGAGAGCTAAAGAAAAAGCTCGTATGTTACAGAATCACTCAAGACGTCTTCGTCTTCTTGTACCAGGCGACGAAGCGTTCGTGCTTTTACCGAGCAAACAGAATCGACTACTGATAACTTGGTGTGGTCCATTCAAGATTCTGTCACGTATTTCAGATGTCGATTATGTCCTTGATGTTAAGGGACAAAGAAAGATTTTTCACATTAACATGTTGAAAGAGTTTCACTCAAGACCTGAACATCTTCAGGCAGTCTTTCACGCGGTTGATAATGTAGGTTCACATCCAACGAGCTGGGCGTCTTTATCAGTTATTCAGGAAGAAGAATCTTCTTTCCCAGCTGTATCAATGACGTTTCCTAGTCTACCAGTTCAATCTACCGAAACTTGGGAGGACGTGACAATCTGTCCGAATCTTACACTTGAGAACAAAACACATGTATCCGAATTATTACATTCGTTTCATGATGTACTTACAGATATACCAGGCAAAACAAATGTCATCACACATGACATCATTTTAAATGATGAAAAGGCTATTAGAGTGCGTCCATACCCGATACCATTACACTTTCAAGACAAAGTAAACAAAGAAATAGATGACATGCTGCAATTAGGTATAATCAGTTCTTCTCAAAGTAATTTTGCTTTTCCCATGGTTGTAATAAGAAAAAAAAGACAATAACATTCGGCTCTGCATTGATTTTAGAAAATTAAATCAGGTCACAATTTTTGACGCCGAACCGTTACCATTATTGGATGATCTTTTACCAAAATTAGCAGATGCAGTATATTTCAGTAAGTTCGATCTGTCAAAAGGTTATTGGCAGGTCCCGTTGGCGGAAAGATGTAAACATTTTACGGCTTTTGCTACTCCCAGAGGGTTGTTCCAGTTCAATTTTATGTGTTTTGGACTGATGAACGCACCTGCTACGTTCACTAGAATGATGAGAATTCTCTTCTCGCATAGATGATGACGCCCAATTTATATTATGATTGAGTAATTGGCCGCCAAATGACGCGTGCACCATGAGGTGAGTGATGGTGCCCGTGGTCTGGTTTTGTGAAGTGTGTAGATGATGTACAGTCAAACAATGATCATACAAAAACAGGGCAATCCATACAAAGACGTCAGTTAACTCACGACGTATAAAGTCAATGATGCTTGTAACAGCTAGTGACGTTTTTCTGTATCATTTATTGTGGACGCCACAGTGACAAAATGTATACGCGAATATGTAGGTACATCAGACAGTCATTATCACAGCAACAATGTCAGTATAGCAATGGACGGTAGACAGCATCATAATAAAGGTGTTTCACAGGCATGTCAATACATTATAAGGCTGTAATGTAGTCGGGAAAATTCTCCATCCCTTTCTATCTTAGCCAGAAGATAACCAGATGTATGAGATCAGTTCACTCTCCTTAATCTGACTTCAGCAAGACAGGCACGTCTGCCGAAGTATAAATAATGTCCTCAAAAATATCCTCTAGATAACAAAGGTTTTCCAAACCTAGTTCATGTAACAAAGTAGCAAGTAATAGTCCTTGGGACATGCATCAACCGATGCAGTACAATACAGCGACATGTGAGCTGGGAAAACATCTCGTGACGACGCCTTCCGAAGACAGGCTATGAATCAAAAATCGCTCACGACCAAAAATCGATAGAGTTAATGAAAAGTTAATTTACCTTGCCTTCAGGAAATACACAGAAATATTACGCCTCCCCGGCATGTGGAAATACACTAGAGGTATTATCTCGAATAAACGAAATATCCATTAAGAGGACTTCACATTCCTGACAGAACAAAAAATAGCGGAGATCCCCTCTTCAGCGAGGCATCCCCCTAGCTATTCAAAATCGCTCACTGGACTGGTTGGTGGGCGGAAATCGATCGACCAAGAAGCAAGACCAGTCATGCGCAGTCCAGCGCAAAATGACCACAGCTCAGAACTTAAGACGCAAGGACCTTTACTACGAACCAGCGTAAGAATGATTACCTTAAAAGGATAACCCAACAGGTTGCCAACCGTTTTTTCTGAGAAAACGGCCTAGCATAGCAAACTTAACTGCATTCAATACCAACGCGAGGAGACAGCTGCTTACCGAGAAAAGTGACTATAAATTTCAAGCAGTTGTTGCCCTTGCGTTATAAAATATATATTGTAATAAAACGATGTTGCGAGAATTTCTCACGCAACATATCACCACCTCCTCCCGATAAAAAAAAAAATGTGGAACATATTTTTTTTTTTTTTTAAATATCAAAGAGCATGCGATAAGCGGCTCAAAACGCACGAATTATGCGCTGATAATTAATTAAATTGCCTAAAATGAGGCTAAATATAGAGTGTCTGGTGAGGATATACCTCAACAGAAAAATAAATATGTCTCAAAAAATATTCACATCGGGGAGGTGTCACCAACACACATCACGTTAGCATGTAAACACAATATACGTATGCAAGTTACCATAGACATCAATAAATAGCATAATCTAATATTGTCTTTAAAAATGGATGTACAAATCTGATAGGAAAATTTAAATAGTACATTATTTGACATGTAATGACATAAGTACATAGTAAAGTTAAACTACATGACGATCCAGGACATATCCTCTGGCATTCCGAGGGTAAGTACACAATCTAGAACTCGTCATGCTTGATAATAGTAAGGTAAGTCCTCAGCTCATCAATGACATTCTGAGAAAGTACAAGCAATATAATGCTAATTAATAACTAATATGCTTCATAAGGTACAATACATTATTAATAATTGTGGCTGTTTAGTAAACTAACGGCCCTTATATTAACCACTCAGTCTTCCTCTATCATCTTAAAAAACGAACAGAAGAAGATGATAACAAAGCACGATAGTGTGTACATATAAAGTGAGTACAGATGTGCTAATCTATTGTAGTAATATAGGTGTGTTATGACTCTGTAATATATGGAAATATAGGACAGAAGTATTAGTTGGAGTCATGTGGGCATCTAGACAAAATGTCAGCCATCACATTATCCGCACCACGGATAGCTCGTACCGTGAAGTGAAAAGGTTGAAGAGCTATAGCATATCGAGTGGATCTCGAACTCTTCAAATTCTTAGTCTGAATAGCTGTAAGAGCTTTCTGATCAGTCTCTAGAATGAAATGTGCGCCCAGGAGGAATCTTTGTAGTTTTAGAATTGACCAAACCATCGCTAACAACTCACGGTCTAAAACCGAGTAGTTCCTCTCTGCCGCATTTAGTTTTCTAGAAATGTACATAACAGGATGCAGAGTATTTGCATATTCTTGCATCAGTGCTGCTCCAATCCCAGTGGATGAAGCATCACTCCGAAGAACAAAAGTCCTATCAAGAGTAGGTAATCTTAAGATGGGAGGAGAAGAAAATATATTCTTGATTTGGTCTAGTGAAGATTGGCATTCTTCAGACCAACGGACCAGATTAGGCGAACCTTTCTTCAACAATGTTGAGAGAGGTGCCATGATCGAAGATAAATTTGGAATAAATCTCCCATAAAATTGAATTAAACCTAAGAGACTCCTAACTTGTTTCTTCGTTTTAGGAACAGAGATGTTCAGTATTTTGGAAGTATTGTGGTCTTCTGTCTTCAAGAGACCATGACCAACACGATGACCCAGGAAAGAGATTTCACCAAAACCAACAAAAGCTTTAGAAGGTTTTGCTGTCAAATTATTCTCACGTAGAGTGGACAGTAAGTCATATAACCCTAAATAGTGATCTTCCCAGGTATCACTGAAGAGACAGATGTCATCTAAGTATGCGATGACATCCGAACGATGTGACAGAATTCGACGCATCATGCGAACGAAAGTGGCAGGGGCGTTCATGAGACCAAAAGGCATAACATTCCATTGAAATAGACCCCTAGGTGTAGAAAAAGCAGTAAGAGGGTTGGCATGCTCTGCTAAAGGCACTTGCCAATAACCTTTAGACAAGTCAAGTTTAGTGAAGAATCTAGAATTAGAAAGTCTAATCAGTAGATCTTCTAACAAAGGCATCGGTTCAGCATCGAACTTTGTGACCTGATTCAATTTGCGATAATCAACGCAAATTCGTATGTTCTTATCCTTCTTCCGGACAATAACCATGGAAGAAGAATATGGTGAAGTCGATGGTTCAATTATATTTAATTGAATCATTTCATCCAATTCCTTTTCCACTTGCGACTGAAAGTGTATAGGGATAGGATAAGGCCTAACCCTAATTGGATTATTGTCGGTAAGAATTATGTCATGTTCTATGACATCTGTGTGTCCAGGAATGTCAGTGAGAACATCCTGAAATGTTTGTAACATCGACGAGACTTGTCGATGTTCGTCACCAGAAAGATTAGGAGAAACAGAAACGTTTTTCCAAGATTCCGTGGAATGTAATGGAACCACTGGAAGGGGAAGATTGACATCAGAGAAGGTAGATTCCTCATCCTGTATGACAGACAGGGATGAATAATGACCGTGAGGTGCAGGAGCATCATCCGTTGCCTGGAAAATAGGCAGCAAATAGTCCGGACGTTCGTGAAATTCCGAAAGCATGTTTATGTGGAAAGTTTTATGCTTTCCATCAATATCGACCACATAGTCAACATCGGAAATCCGAGAGACTATTGCATACGGACCTTTCCATGCAATAAGAAGTCTATTTTCCCTACTGGGGAGTAGGACGAATGCTTTGTCACCTGGACAAAGTTGTCGTAGACATCTATTCTTGTTAGCAAACTGCCTTGCCTTCTCTTTAGCAATTCTGATGAAGCAGTTGCTAGCTTACATGCCTCAATGATCTTTTGTCTAAGAGCAATGACATACTCATATGAGGATTGAGTTTCATCGCTAATATCATCGGCAGTGATGAGATCGTGTAATAAAGACATAGGGCCGCGCGGACGCGCGCCAAAGACAAGTTCGAAGGGAGAAAATCCTGTGTGTTCATTAGGGACTTCTCTATAGGCAAAGAGAGCCGCGGGTAAAACCCTGTCCCAATCTTGAGGATGATCTTCAGTTATCTTACCAAGCAAAGTCTTGAGCGTTCTATTCAGACGCTCAACTAACCCATTAGACATAGGATGGTAGATACTACTGAGAGATCGTTCAATATGTAAGGTAGACATTACCTGTGACATAGTGTCAGATATGAGTTGAGTGCCATGGTCTGACAATATTTCTCTGGGGAACCCCAAGCGAGAAAATATCAACCAAAGAGCATCTGCGATATCTGTAGTAGATATGCTCTTAAGAGGATAGCCTCTGGCCAACGTGTGCACATATCGACACATGTAAGGATGAACTGATGTCCTCTGGCCGACTTGACCTTAAAAGGGCCAATAATATCTATGGCCATTTTCTGAAACGGCCGAATAGGAATGTCAGCAGCCTGGATAGGCGCAGCATGTCGTGGTCCTCTAGATTTGACCTCCTGACATACCTTGCATGATCGGCAGTAAATACGAATGTCCTTGTTGACAAAAGGCCAAAAGAAAGCCGCAAGGACTCTCGACTTCGTACGGGCAAAACCCATATGTCCAGCACATTGCGAGTCATGAGCATGTTGCAATATTTGCACTCTCATGCTCTTGGGAACAAGAATTTGCGAATGCGCCGACGTAGTCGAATCTTGTACCATACGTACAAGTACGCCGTTTCTCATTGCAATCCAAGATTTTCTATTTGTATCCTGATTCGGATCACCTTTCTTCGCAAGAATGAAGAATTTTTTTAAAGAAGGATCTTCTTCTTGCAATTTTATGAAAGAGTCACGAGTAATTACTAAGTGACTATCTTGGCTATCAACTTCATTATCACTATTCAGTGAAGTTTCGGGTGTTTGTAGAGCTTGTGCTCTTGTAACCACTGCATTTGTAGCTTGCATGTTATTATCTTCCCAAGCAGCAATCTGCTGTGGGGTACACTCCCTAACTCCGTGAATACGACCAATAATAAGGTCCGCAATAGGATTAGGTAAGAGACAAGCATGCACATCTTCAGTAAAGAAAGGAGTGGCAATGCGAATTACAGCAGTAGGATATTTTTCTAGAGTGCCGCCAAATGTGACACATTTAATAACCTTTCCTGTAGCACAAGATGGATCTACAAGCGATTGTCTAACACCAATAGTGGTGCATCCGGAATCGAAAAGTAGTGAGACCGGAGTATCATTAACAAGACCCTTATGTAGGATTAAAGAACCCCTCCCGTCATGCGCAACAGCAGCAGGAAGAGCGGGAAGTGGGTGACCACAACTCAAAGTAGTTATGGTACCCGGTTCGAATAAAGTACTGCATTGGGGGCATTTGTTTGCTCTCTCAAAGTCAAAAGCAGAACCAGTGACAGCGTCAAAGTTTTTTATTATCAACAACATGATTACAGGCTCCCTCAGTTTCCTGTTGTACAGAATTAGCCTGCTGATATCTCTTTTTTTTGTGTTGAGACCTACCCCGACTATTATTACCTCTGAAGTTATCAGAGTTATTATTATCTCTGCAGTTATTATTGTCTCTATTGTAATTGTTATCATGATTCGAATTCCAGTTTCCACGATTACTATCATGTTCACATTGATGCGAACATCTATTTGTTTGGTTTTGAGGTCTTCGGCAGGAATAACCTCTATTACCATATCCTCTTTTGAAATGCCTATAATTATTAGGGTGATAGTAACGAGTACTATCAGGTTGTCTCCAATTCTTCGAAGAAGAATCACCATGAAATTGATTTCCATGATTTTGACAGAAATTACCGCTGCCCTTCTATCAAAATTTTGTTGGGATCTACGAGCAAAGTTTTGACCATACGGTGCTGCCGAAGCAACTGGTAAACCTTCTTTCACCTTAGAGTTACCCATGGTTATGTGTGGGTGCGCAGTTTACATATTGGCAACAGAAATCTTCCATTTCTTTTATTGTTTTAGGTTTACGTTCATGAAGGAAAGCAAGGAAAGACTCATTGACAGACGACATGACTTTGTCTCTAAGTATTAAGTCCATAAGTCCTTCATAAGTTTTTTTCCGTCTTAGATAGTTCAACCCATCGTGAGAAAGTAATGCGTATTCTTGCAATAAACTCGGAGAATTCAACTCCATTTTCAGGTAACATGTTTTTAAATTGTAGACGATAGCCGTCTTCGTTAAGCTGATATTTCTTTAACAAAGCGGCCCTGACAACCTCATAATTGTTCTTGTCAGGTTCATCCACCATATTTAATATACTTAGAGCTTTACCTGTCAGTATCCCTGATAACTGATAAACATATTTTGCTTTGTCTATGTTATGAGCTGTACATGCTTGTTCAAATCTGTCCAGATAGAACATTATGTCATCACTGGAAGGACTAAATGTTGGTAACTTAATCTTAAAAGTATCATTATTAGCCTTACCAGAAGATGAACCCTTGTTTGAATCATTACCATTACTCATGTTCATCAATTTCAATTTTTCCAACTCTAAAGCTAAGACCTTTTCTTCATGTTCCATTTTTGCTTTCTCTTTCCTCTCATCAGACTCTCTCTGTAATCTTCTTTCCTCAGCCTGAGCCTCTATTTGAAGTCTTTCAGCTTCTTTCTCAAGTCTTTTATTCTCAGCCTCTTTTTCAAGTCTTTTATTCTCAGCCTCTTTTTCAAGTCTTTTATTCTCAGCTTCTTTTTCAAGTCTTTTATTCTCAGCTTCTTTTTGAAATCTTTCAGCTTCTAGCTGGAGTTTTCTTTCCTCAGCTTCTGATTCCCTTTTTTGTTTTTCCATTTCCATTTGGAATCTTTTTTCATCCACCTGCATCTGCAGTTTCTTTTGTTCAGCTTCCATTGCTTTATCATATCGAGCAGTTGCAAATTCTTCTAACTTATCACCAGTCTTCCCAAGCAATTTACCCTGCTCAATAAAGTGCTCAAATGTAGACATGATGAGTAATAATATGAGTTCAAAAACCTGAAATAATTAACTAATTTATTTCAAACCTAAGTGTAACAAGTCTTAATTAAGCACTTGTATATTCACATCACATTATATTATCCCAGTCTCTGTGGGAAACAAGTCTCCAATCAAAGAACTTGTATATGAAATATCAACACTCAATTCTTGATCATAAGTGCACTTCTCATTCAATAGTGCACGACACTATTCATCATTCATTTATCATCAGTGTAGTAGTAACAGTGCATTAGCATAGCCCATTAACTAATTACTATAACTGTAAACAATGACTATGTAAACACATGCAGAATGTAAACATTGAAAATGTAAACAATGCAAACAATGTAAACAATAACAATGTAAACAATAACAAAGATCAGCAACAATACAAAAACGTTCGCAGAAATCAACTAAAAAATAAAGCAGAAATTAATGAAATATCACAAAAAATGTGACGATATCTGCGATAGAATTAAACAAAATACATGACACCACAGTGTATAAACAAAAATGTTGTATGAAACTAAAATATAGTCAAGAGTAGGCTAACAAATACAAACAAATCAAAACAAAACTAAAGAATGCGAAATAATAACGAAAACAATATTAATACATGTCATCACAACTAACATAAATAGCAACAGAAGTCGCTTAGCAAATTCCAGTATCGGAAATTTGCTCACCCTACAGAAAACGCTCACAATAGACGACCTCTATGACGTGGCATGATCTAAGGGAGACACCACCCAACCGAGAACCCGCTGAAATATAAACATATAAATATACGAATAACATATAAACATATAACAATAGAATGAGATGATACACAGAAGACTCAGCAGAAGTATAAGGGCACAGTTTACATACAAACAGGCCACTTAACTTATAGGCTTCCAATCGTAGAACAGCAGAAAAAAACGGATGTCAATCAACGTCCTAAAGAGCGAAGCTCCAACGATGATGGCACATCTGAACTGCTTCCACTGCTAACACGATGGTACTAGAGCTTCTGAAATACTGTATGTTGAGTTGTTTCGGCACTTGACCCTCTAATCCAAAAGTAAGTTGATGGAAATCGGTACTTGGCCTTCTTCAGAAAACAACCCGTTTCAACCGGCACTTGACCTTCACAAAAAACGACAGCACTGGAACCTTGACAGCAGCAACTTGCTTGACTTGCGTAAAAGATAACAGCAGTCCGAGTTATCCGGCAACATGTAACAACGCCGGGTACTGTCAAATTTCTGTTTCAGTCAAAAATTGCAATTTTGACATTTACCGGGCAACGCCGAGTACTTTGAAAATTTTGAAGATGTTGACTGTCTTGAAGAATGTTAATTTCTTGAAGGATGCTGATGAATTCTTGTTGAAAATGAAGTGGGTAAGGGACCCCGTGTTTGCTGGTACCAGATCAAACCAGCTTATGGCCACCAAATGATGACGCCCAATTTATATTATGATTGAGTAATTGGCCGCCAATGACGCGTGCACCATGAGGTGAGTGATGGTCCGCATGTCTGGTTTTGTGTGGTGTGCAGATGTGTTCAGTCAAAACAATGTTCATACAAAAATAACAGGGCAATCCACATAGGACGTCAGTAAACTCACGACGTATAAAGTCAATGATTCTTGTAACAGCTAGTGACGTTTTTCTGTATCATTTATTGTGGACGCCACAGTGACAAAATGTATACGCGAATATGTAGGTACATCAGACAGTCATTATCACAGCAACAATGTCAGTATAGCAATGGACGGTAGACAGCATCATAATAAAGGTGATTCACAGGCATGTCAATACATTATAAGGCTGTAATGTAGTCGGGAAAATTCTCCATCCCTTTCTATCTTAGCCAGAAGATAACCAGATGTATGAGATCAGTTCACTCTCCTTAATCTGACTTCAGCAAGACAGGCACGTCTGCCGAAGTATAAATAATGTCCTCAAAAATATCCTCTAGATAACAAAGGTTTTCCAAACCTAGTTCATGTAACAAAGTAGCAAGTAATGGTCCTTGGGACATGCATCAACCGATGCAGTACAATACAGCGACATGTGAGCTGGGAAAACATCTCGTGACGACGCCTTTCGAAGACAGGCTATGAATCAAAAAATCGCTCACGACCAAAAATCGATAGAGTTAATGAAAAGTTAATTTACCTTGCCTTCAGGAAATACACAGAAATATTACGCCTCCCGGCATGTGGAAATACACTAGAGGTATTATCTCGAATAAACGAAATATCCATTAAGAGGACTTCACATTCCTGACAGAACAAAAAAATAGCGGAGATCCCCTCTCAGCGAGGCATCTTTCTAGCTATTCAAAATCGCTCACTGGACTGGTGGGCGGAAATCGATCGACCAAGAAGCAAGACCAGTCATGCGCAGTCCAGCGCAAAATGACCACAGCTCAGAACTTAAGACGCAAGGACCTTTACTACGAACCAGCGTAAGAATGATTACCTTAAAAGGATAACCCAAGCAGGTTGCCAACCGTTTTTCTGAGAAAACGGCCTAGCATAGCAAACTTAACTGCATTCAATTTATCCAACGCGAGGAGACAACTGCTTACCGAGAAAAGTGACTATAAATTTCAAGCAGTTGTTGCCCTTGCGTTATAAAATATATATTGTAATAAAACGATGTTGCGAGAATTTCTCACGCAACAATATGACACGATATCTACATGAGCAACACTTGGGAAGAAAGAACACTTAATTAACTCTCTATTATCACGCTAAATCATGCTGGGTTATCTGCTAGACCATTAAGTGTATATTGGATTCTCTGAGATTACTTTTCTACAGTCATAGGATTGGTCATGGGAATCTTCAATTTTGGAGCATGTTTCAAGAAAATCTTTCCCAGTTCCTAGACAAAAAAAATAACAAGCAGGGAGTGTGTTAGGACTAGTGCAAACTTATTTCAATTACATCAGACACTCTACTTAGGAAAGGGGCTCCTAATGTAATTAGGTGGACTCATGTTAGCAAAATTAAAGATAACGTTTTTCAAGTTACCATAATCCGATTTTTTGGTGGAAACTATCATAGGGGAAATAATAATCTTTAATCTTTATCAAATCTTATCAACAATTTACGCTTCGTCCAAGGGCGTTGGTGCTGTGTTGCTTCAACAAGTCAACAATTAAACTCTGCATCCGAGGACGTACTCTGGCATTTCGAGAAAGTTAAATCTAGAACTCGGAAATGCTTGATATTATTCGGTGTTGGAAAGTCAACACTCTCATCAATGTGTATGGGCAGTAAAGCCAATATGCTAGAGAAGTATCTGTTTGGTGTATCTTTCGTAATACAATTAGATAGAAGGTTTTTTATTTAAAGACGAACGAACCATAAATGCGCCCGAAGCCCGTTATTCGATTCTGATTTCTCTATATTTATTATATTCAAGCAATTCAGGGTTCCGACAATGTGGTTGCAGACGTACGTCGAGTGTGTTTATTTCAGGAAGACAGTTTGCACAAGTTTTGTAAAATGACAGTTTTGTTCATGGTCAACAGTAGTGGTGATATAATTGGGACATTGAATTTTTTATTAGTTTTATCTATATGTGGCACAATTTGGTTGTGTATGGTGTAAGGTGCACATACAGTGTACTATAATATGACTGTACGCATATCGATAGTCTTTAGCGAACTAAAAAAATTTTGCGTGTAATATTATAGAGGTTCCTAGGGGTCTCTATTGAAATAGGTAATTTGGGACCAATTTATGCATGTATTTGCTATTTTTTTTGGGGCTTGATCAACCTTCGCTAACAACTATGTCTATGAGATTTTGCAGTATGTACTCTGTATTGTGGAGTACACATTATTGCAATCATGTTTCCGATGGGTAGGTAATCCTATTTGATATTTTGATTTTGCTATTATATAAGTTTTGGTTGCTCAGTATTGGATTGATACTAGAGGTAATAGAGGGCGGTGTTTTATTCCGCATAGTAATTTGTTTTAAGATTTAGTAATAATTACTTCCTACATGGATTTGGTATTCATAAGGCAGTAGATTATTATGACTTGTTTATCACCTTTTCATCTCATCGACGACTGATTGATTATATTATGAGACCATTAGCTGACGTAGACTTTGCGGAATGAGACGTTAGGATAGTAACTTATGTTGGTATGGTTTTTTTAAATTACAGAGTTAAGTTCAGTATTTTTTGAAGAAAAAAAGAAACTTGTGTCTTTTTTCTTAAACGGTGGTAGGAGGTAATTGTTGACGTATGGTTTTTTACAAGAGATTTCTGGTGTTGCGCAATCAAATAGCGCTAGAAGTTTTGAGTTTGTCAAAATATTTGATGATAGAAGTGAAGTAGTTATACACCTTAGGTGCATATTGATGCGCGCAGTAAAAAAAGGATGAGACGTAGAGTTTCATCTAAGTATGTGATGACATGAACGTTGAAAAAAATGACGTGGCGAACAAAAATGGACCCAAGAAATAAACAAGACGCGAACAGACCTTGTGTGTGCTTAGGGTTTGCTTGAAAACCCATAGAAAAGGGTTATATTGATTCGTGCCATGAAATGGGAATGTATATACCAGGATGAGTACTATTAATAATGTATAATGTGATGCTTATGCATTTTTGACTTTAGGACTGGCAGGTCTATACACCGTAAAATCGGAGTCTTAAAGATCCTGCCTGCTCTGTCGCTAATGTGTACTGACTTTTGGGGGGAAATTCATGTTAATGAAGTTAAATGAGTTTGAACAAGAAGGTACGGGAGGTTCAATTAATTTAATTGCACGGATTTCATAATCAATACATAGAGATGTATAGAAGTATTAGGGACTAATAAGGAACAATTGTATTAATGTCATGTCAGGAGTATAACACTATGTTACGAATAGACAGAATGACATTAACTAAGGACGGTTCATCATGTCTCATGGATCATGAGTTTTCATTAAACTGTGTTGTTAATTTACCGGAACAGCATTGGCTTCTGTAACTGTCTTTTTTTTCTTGTTGAGGTGATCACTGGCCCAAGACAGTATACATGTTGTTAGATGTGTAGTGCGAGCGTATGATGAATTGAGTGTGGGTGCGAATGAAGGCGCGAATGTGTTTAGGCTCGTATAGATGTAGATCCTGCAACCCATACTCTCACATGCAGTAATCAAGGATGCTTTGACACTGCAGGCATGTTTCAAGACATTTATTGACGGGAACACACATAGTATCAACAGGAACAGTCAGTGTAACAAGGTCATGCTGACCTGACATCGATAGGTATACATTTGGCATTCAAAAAGGTAAACATCAGAATAGACGTGCATGGTCAATAGCAAAGTTCTTCAATAATGACAGTTCGTAGCGTCGCCCTTGGCGTCTCTGACTAAACGCGTCAGATGCCTTAGTTACCTTGACACACAGGTGCAACTTGGCACTCCCCGCCAATTGCACATATCAGGCTGTAGTATAATAGCCGAAAGCACAGGCCTCGTTCTGACGTCGGCCGTGTACTTCTGTTAAATAGGTTATCATCAACCCTGCAGTAATACTTATTGTAGATAGAAGTTCCGCCAATCTGCGGCTCCCACAATATATCTTCGTCACTGGATTTCTGGACAATATAAGACTAACAGTCTTGGATGGCTACCTCGAGCACAAATATATAAGTTCTGAAATGGCGGATCAGTGAGCTGCTGTTCACCCTAGGTAATCCTTTACATGTTCTGCCACCGAAAAGCGTAATAATGCATAAAGGTCGGTATTACCTGGCAAATGAATCCTCAGAACATCACAAGGAATTCTGTCGTCATCCCGACGCACAGAGATTCACTGGGGAAAACTGCCATAGCAGTTACTTCGAAGATTCTCCCCGAAAAACAATGGACTCTTGGTCCCTTCAGAAAAACAGGACCTCCCGGCTTCCCGGAAGTATATCTCACTCCCGCTTAAAAAACCTTCCCATAGGCCTACGCCGAACTGTCAACCTCTGACCCTAAAGGTCAAACACAATGAATGAATAAACAAGGGAAGACAACCCCTAATCAACCTGACATCGCAGGTAAAGACACAATTATTCTTATGATACAAACATAAGCAAATAACTTGACAGATGACTCCGTCGAAAATGACAGCAACATTACTACCACCCCCTGTAAAAAAAAAAAATTGCAATTTTTTTTTTTTTTTAATATGTTCATGAGCAAGATAGCACCAGTATCACTTCTGTGCTCATGCAAACAATGAACCTAATATCAGGTACAATAGAAGAGGGTACAAATCATCTCCCAACATAGGAGAAAATATTTCCTTTAAGCCAAACAAACTAAGGGATACCATTCAAGAAACCTAAGTTGCTGGCAATACCAATCATATATCAAACATTACTAAATAATATAATCATAGCAATATACAAATGTCAATGCTATTTTAGCAACATATCACTGATGGATGGACAAAATGAAATTTGTTAAATTATCTAAACATCATCCAAATACATTTGTATTACAACATATTATGATATTAAGGACAGACCTAAGTCTGAAAATATATCAGGAAAAAACTAGGACACAAGATTTAACTGGAATCATGTGGGCATCTAGACAATATGTCCGCCATCACATTATCCGAACCACGGATAGCTCGCACCGTGAAATGGAAAGGCTGAAGAGCAATAGCATAACGAGTAGATCTCGAGCTCTTCAAATCCTTACTTTGCATAGCCGTAAGAGCTTTTTGGTCGGTTTCCATAAAGAAATGCGCGCCCAGAAGGAACCTTTGTAGCTTAAGAATGGACCAAACCATAGCCAACAATTCACGGTCCAAAACCGAGTAATTCCTTTCTGCCGCATTCAGCTTCCTAGAAATATACATTACAGGATGCAGAGTTCCTGAATATTCCTGCATTAGTGCCGCTCCAATGCCAGTGGAAGAGGCATCACTACGAAGGACAAAAGTCTTATCAATCGTCGGTAGTCTTAAGATAGGATGAGATGAGAACAAATTCTTAACCTGATCCAATGAAGATTGGCATTCTTGGGACCAACGCACCATATTAGGAGAACCTTTTTTCAATAACGTTGAAAGTGGTGCCATAATGGAGGACAGATTCTCAATGAATCTTCCATAGAATTGTATCAATCCCAAGAGACTACGCACTTGCTTTTTTGTCTTCGGAACCGAGATATTTAATATCTTTGAAATGTTTTGGTCCTCTGTCTTCAACAGACCATGACCAACTCGATGACCTAGGAAGGAAATTTCACTAAACCCAACAAAAGCTTTAGAGGGTTTAGCAGTCAAACTATGCTCACGTAGAGTAGATAGCAATTCCTTCAGACCCACATAGTGTTCTTCCCAAGTATCGCTGAAAAGACAGATGTCGTCTAAATATGCAATGACATCTGCACGATCTGATAGAATTCGTCGCATCATGCGCACGAAAGTCGCTGGGGCGTTCATAAGCCCGAAAGGCATAAAATTCCATTGAAACAGACCCCTAGGTGTCGAAAAAGCAGTGAGAGGTTTGGCGTGTTCCGTCAATGGGACTTGCCAATAACCTTTCGACAAGTCTAGTTTAGTAAAGAATTTAGCTTTAGAAAGTCTAATAAGTAGATCATCTAATAACGGCATAGGTTCAGCATCGAACTTCGTAACTTGATTTAATTTGCGATAATCAACGCAAAGACGTATGTTATTGTCTTTCTTTCGAACAATAACTATCGACGAAGAATAAGCTGAAGTGGATGGTTCAATTATTTGTAGTTGAATCATTTCATCCAATTCTTTCTCGACTTGTGCTTGAAAATGAATAGGTATTGGGTATGGTCTTACTCTGATCGGATTACGATCAGTAAGTATGATGTCATGTTCTATGACATCTGTGTGTCCAGGAATGTCGGTAAGGACATCCTGATATGATTGTAACGTAGAGGATACTTGACGCTGTTCCTCAAAAGACAAGTTGGAAGAGACTGTAACGTCTCTCCACGATTCCGTTGAAGTAAGTGGAATCGCAGGAAGAGGTAAGTTCACGTCAGAAAAAATAGTTTCCTCATCCTGTATAACGGACAGGGATGAGATGTGACCATGTTGAACTGGAGAGTCGTCCGTCGCCTGGAAAATAGGCTGTAAATAGTCTGGACGTTCAATAAACTCTGTTAGCATATTTATATGGAAGGTTTTATGCCTTCCATCCACATCGACAATATAGTCGACATCAGAAATTTTCGAGACTATAGTGTATGGACCCTTCCAAGAAATGAGAAGTCTATTCTCTCTTGAGGGCAGTAAGACATATGCTTTGTCTCCAGGACAAAGTTGACGTAGGCGTCTTTTCTTATTAGCAAATCGCCTAGCTTTTTCTTTCGCAAATTCGGAAGATGAAGTTGCTAACCTGCACGATTCGATAATCTTTTCTCTAAGAGCTATAACATATTCATATGACGATTGTGTATCATCGTCAATATTATCGGAAGTTATCAAATCGTGTAACAAGGACATTGGCCCGCGCGGTTGCGCGCCAAAGACAAGTTCGAAAGGAGAAAACCCTGTATGCTCGTTGGGAACCTCTCTATAGGCAAAGAGGACTGCAGGTAAAACCCTGTCCCAATCTTCAGGATGATCCTCCGTTATCTTGCCAAGTAAGTTCTTTAGTGTCCTGTTAAGACGTTCTACCAATCCATTTGGACATTGGATGATAAATACTACTGAGAGACCTTTTAATGTCTAGCGTAGCCATTACCTGAGACATAACGTCCGAAATTAACTGAGTGCCGTGATCCGACAGTATTTCTCCGGGGAATCCCAGACGAGAAAATACGAGCCAAAGAGCATCAGCGATATCGACAGTTGATATGCTCTTCAGAGGAATAGCCTCTGGCCAACGCGTGCACATGTCCACGCAAGTGAGGATAAATTGGTGTCCTCTGGCTGACTTAATTTTGAACGGACCAATGATGTCTATAGCCATTTTCTGAAACGGCCGAATCGGAATATCTGCAGCCTGAATAGGAGCAGCATGTCTCGGACCCCTAGACTTGACCTCTTGACAAATTTTGCAAGATCGGCAATAAATTCGGATGTCTTTATTCACGAATGGCCAAAAGAATGACGCAAGGACTCTAGTTTTAGTTCTGGAAAAACCCATGTGTCCAGCACACTGAGAATCGTGTGCATGCCGAAGAATTAAGGCTCTCATACACTTAGGCACAAGAATTTGCGAATGCATAGACTTGTCCGAGTGTTGTACCATTCGTACCAATATACCATTCTTCATAGTAATATACGATTTGTGATTCGTATTTTGATTGGGATCCCCTTTCTTTGCCAGAAGGAAGTATTTCTTCAAAGAAGGATCCTCTTCTTGACGTTTAACAAACGAGTCATGGGAAATCACCAAGTGCTCGTCTTGGCTATCAACTTCATTACTATTATCAGATGAAGTTGGGGGATTAAGAGCTTGAGCTCTTGTCATCACTGCATTGACCGTTTGAATGTTTTCTTCTCCCAACTAGAAATTTGTTGCGGGGTGCATTCCTTAACCCCATGAATACGACCGATTATAAGATCCGCAATAGGATTAGGAAGAAGACATGCATGGACATCTCCTGTGAAGAAAGGAGTGTCAATCCTAATAATAGCAGTAGGATAGCTTTCCATAGTACCACCAAATGTAACACATTTGATTGTTTTTTCCAGTGGCACAGCAAGGATCTATCAGAGACTCCTTAACCCCGACGGTAGTACATCCCGAATCGAAAAGTACTGAGACTAGCCTATCATTTATTAGACCTTTATGTAAGATGAGAGATCCTCTCCCATCATGCGCAACTGTAGCAGGTAGAGCAGGAAGAGGGTGACCACAACTTAGCGTAGATACAGTTGATGAGTCAAACAATGTTAAGCATTGGGGGCATTCAGTTGCTCTCCCAAAATCGAAAGCACAACCAGTGATAGCCCTAGAGTTACCACTATCATTTACTGTATTACAGGCTCCATCAAACTCTTGTTGTGCAGAGTTTGCCTGTTGGTAAGGTCTTTTCTTGTTAAACCTAGGTCTACCTCGATTATCATTTCCCCTGTAATTATTTCGACTATCATTTCCCCTGTAATTGTTATCATATTGTCTATTGTACTCATCATTCCGGTTTGAATCCCGGTTTCTAAATTCACCATCGTCATAATCTTGACGTCGAGAATGATTACCTCGAAAATTTGAATAGTTATTATTTGGATAGCCTTTGCGAAAGTGTCTCAAATTATTACCACTAAAATTACGAGAACTACCATCTTGTCTCCACTGCATAGACGAAGAACCATCATGTGTTGGATTACTCCGCTTCTGAGTGTAATTTTGATTACTTCCCCTATTCCAATTTTGTTGAGCACCTGAAATTTTTTTTTGAAATTAGGGCCATATGGTGTTGCCGAAGCAGCTGGCAACCCTTCTTTCACTTTAGAATTGCTAACTGTAGCATGGGGATGTGCTGTGGCATACTGACAACAGTATTCCTCCATTTCTTTTAAGTTTTTAGGCTTACGCTCATGAAGGAATGCAAGAAAAGAATCATTAACAGATGACAAAACCTTATCTCGCAATAATAAGTCCATTAGACCTTCATATGTTTTCTCAATCTGAGACAACTCAACCTTCGTGTAAATGTACGACGTATCTTTGTAACAAAATCAGAGAAATCTACTCCATTTTCTGGCAACATTGTCCTAAAACGAAGACGATAGTCTTCTTGTTTTAGTTGATATTTTTTTAGTAATGCTGCCCTGACAACATCATAATTAGTCCTCTCATGTTCGTCTATTGTCATAAGAGTAGTCACTGTGTCACCTGTAAAAAATGGCATCAGTTGTTCAACATATTTTTCCTTTTTTATGTTATGCGTATCGCACAAAAAAAATTGGAATCTATCTAGATAATCTGCTACGTCATCCTTTAAAGGATTGAAATGAGGCAATTTCATACTACTACCAAACTCCACTGTCGTACTCGAAGTTGTTTGATGAGCCCCCGTACTCGCCAATTTCAATTTCTCTAACTCCAAAGTTGCGAGTTTTTCATCATCAAGTTTCCTCTTTCAGCCTGTTTTCTTTCCTCTCTGTTCCATTTTTTGATTTCAGCTCTTTTGTTCAGCTTCTGAGTTAATCCTCTCCTCTGCAGCTTTGTCTTGAGCTTTTCTTCAGCTCCTTCTGCAGCCTCTTTTGTTCAGCTTTGTCTAATCTCTTTTTGTTCAGCTTCTTTTGTCTAATCTCTTTCTGTTCAGCTTCTTTGTCTAATCGCTTTTGTTCAGCCGCTTTGTCTAATCTCTTTCGTTCAGCTTCTTTGTCTAATCTCTTTTGTTCAGCTTCAAATCTCCTTTCCTCCACCTGCATCTGCAATTTCTTTTGTTCAGCAGCAATATTAGCTTCCCTTTCTAATCTTTTCTCTTCAGCCTGAGCTTGTTTCTCTTCTCCAGCTAATGCTGTGTCATACTGAGCGACAGCCCATTGTTCTAACTGTTGACCAGTCGTATCAAGGGCGCTGCCTTGTGTAATAAAGTAGTCCAATGTAGACTCTTGTATCAAAGAACTAAGTTATAACAGATCTTATTTAATACATATTTTATTTAAGTAACTTATATGAAGAGTCTTCCTTATCAATTATATCAATACATGACCCAAGTATGTGTATGTAGACTGTGACATGGACTTTTATGTAGTAAACAAAATAAATAATACCAAGACAAAATACAATAATATGGCAATGGCATCACGGTGTTAACCAAATAAGTGGTTGTGAAATACAAATGAATGAGAGAGACCTTAATGTTTTCAATACAATACTATAGCGTATTTTGGGGGGGGGGGCATTGTTTGTCTTAGGTTTGTTGTTCAAGTTTTTGTGGTGTTGGGGTTTCGTTGGTTGTTGGGGGTATTGTGGGTTTTTGTGGGATTTTTAGAAGTATTAGTATATTCTAAAAAAAACACCCCCCCCCCCAACCAACCCCCCCCCCCCACCCCCCACCCAAAACACAAAACCAACCCCCCAACACACCCCCCCCACCACCCCACCCA